>PVHT021183672.1:5057253-5071931 GCA_004024745.2 Catagonus wagneri
AAAAAAAAAAACAAAAACAGTTCATGCCTCCGGGAACAGCGCTCCTGCCGCAGTCAAGGGCGCCCCTTGTCCCATCAGGGAGTTAGGCGGTCAGTCCTCCAGCCATCGCTTTTTAACTTCATTCCGCTCGCACACTGCACGGCCACCAGCAGCCCTGTCTGACTTCCTTTTCACCCAGCGTCTCGCCATTTGGATTTGAACTCCTATTTAGGCTCCTTACCGTTCAGGGTCTGTGGTGTCAGCTTATTCCTTCCTTGTGTGGCCGTGATAGTCACAGGTTTTGGCATGTTACCTCCCCTCACGCAAACCTACCAGAGATTCTTTTTCTTTTTTTTGGGGGGGGGGCTCTACCTACAGTACAGAGAAGTTCCCAGGCCAGGGATGGAACCAGCAGCACACCTGCAACAATGCCAGATCCCTAACTTGCTGTGCCACCAGGGAACTCCTCGACCAGGGATCCTTATGTGGTTCTTTTTTTTCTTTTCTTTGCCCATGTCCACGGCATGAGGAAGTTCCCAGGCCAGGGATTGAACCCTCGTCATAGCAGTGACCACACTAGATCCTTAACCCCCTGAGCCATCGGGGAACTCCCATTCTCAAATGTTTTAGAATCCACTTTTATTGTGTTCTTTTTTTTTTTTTTTGCTTTTTAGGGCCATACTCGTGGCATATGGAAGTTCCCAGGCTAGGAGTTGAATCGGAGCTGCAGCTGCTGGCCCACACCACAGCCACAGCAATGCAGGATCCAAGCCACATCTGCAACCTACACCACAGCTCACAGCAACGCTGTATCCTTAACCCACTGAGCGAAGCCAGGGATCGAACCTGCAACCTCATGGTTACTAGTCGGATTCGTCTCTGCTGTGCCACAATGGGAACTCTAATTGTGTTCTTTCTTTCATTTTTTTTTTCACTTTTTTTTTTTGTGCTTTTTAGGACCACACTTACAGCATACGGAAGTTCCCAGGCTAGGGGTCAAATCAGCGCTATAGCCACTGGCCTACAACACAGCCACAGCAACACGGGATCTGAGCCACATCTGCGACCTACACCCCAGCTCACGGCAACACCGAATCCTTAACCCACTGAGCAAGGCTGGAGATCGAACCCGGATCCCTGTGCATACTAGTTGAGTTCATAACCTGCTGAGCCACAACGGGAACTCCTTTTTTCTGCCTTTTATCCATCTCCCTATCTTTACGTCAGTCACCAACTTGACGTTACTGCAGCAGCTTGACAGCGTGTGTGGACATGGGATGCCAAGGGCTTATTCAGCTCCAGGAAAAGAAGAAAAACCGTGGCTGCGTGGGGGGCGGAAACTGGAGGGGACAATGAAGTGAAGTGCAAAGTGTATCTATGCTTCCAATTTGCCAGGATTTCTGCGGCCGGGGGACAAAGCCGACCACACGTTCAATTTCCCATCACGGATTATCAAGAAGCTGCCAAGTCCCCCTCAGGGCTGCAGAGAAGATCAGAGCATGCACACAACCTGATGAGAAAGTAGCCACGACGTTTCTGCATCACTTTACTTACAACTGAAAGAAAAAACTGGCTTCTCACCCTGTTTCCTGCGCAAAAGGACAGTGACATATCAGCGCAGAGAGCAAACAGTGCGGATGAAGGCAAAGAGCATTTCCGTTTGGTCGTTTGCTCCTTTAACAAAATAAACGCATAGTCCTTTCTAAGGAGACATAATGATCCAAACAGATAAATCCAGCCCCCCTCCCCCGTTTTTCTTTCTTTTTTCTTTTCAGGGCTGCACCTGGGGCATGTGGAAGCTCCCATCGAATCAGAGCTGCAGCTGCAGATCTCCGCCACGGCCACAGCGGCGGCCACGTCAGATAAGAGTCACGTCTGTGACCTACACCTCAGCTCGTGGCAGTGCCGGGTCCCTAACCCACGGAGCGAGGCCGGGGGTCAAACCCACAGCCTCATGGCTACTAGCTGGGTTCCCAACCTGCTGAGCCACCACGGGAACCGGCCCTCCCATTTTTCAGCCACATCTTATGAAAATCAGTGGGTGGGGGGAGTTGAGCTCATCAAATTGTAAGATGCAGGAAAGAAAATACCGTCTATGGAAATCCTTAAATCTCTCTCTCACACACTCTCTCTCTCTCTCTCTCACACACACACACTCACACACACCCTTCTAGAAGTGGAATCTTTGGGCAAGACACAGATCTGAAGTATAACCCAGCAGCTGAGGATCTCAATGTCCACAGAAGAATCCAGGTTGCATGTATTTCGCTTGGGCCTAACACAACCTTCACCATATTTAAAAATTCATTCAGTGCCTTGTCTCTTTCTTTTTTCTTTTTACGACTGTACCTGCAGAATATGGAATTCCCAGGCTAGCGGTCGAACTGGAGCAGCAGCTGCAGGCCTACGCCACAGCCTGCATCTGAGATGAAGCTGTGACCTACACCACAGCTCACGGCAGCGCCGGATCCTTAACCCGCTGAGCGAGGCCAGGGATCGAACCTGCGTCCTGTGTATTCTCGTCGGATTCGTTTCTGCCGCGCCACAACAGGAACTCCCAAAACCAACTCCTTTTAAAGGATAACCTCATCGTAACAAATGAAAATAGTTCCCCACGGTAAAGGACAAAATATGCAACACACACACCAGGGAGAAAACAAATGTGGATTTTTCTAGAATTTGAATATTGCACACTTGATATTGCTGTCACAGTATATATTCCCTAGAGAATCACGCCTGCTAGGATAAAGACCTAAGGAAAATCATTTATAAGAGTCTGAAGAGAAAGGTTTGGCTTTTCTAAAGGTAAGAATGTATGTTACCGACCAATTACAGTGATTCAAGTTTAGGGGAAAGCCTGTGCCAAAAGTCTGGGCAATTCTCATGGAAGCCAAGACTGGGGTTCAGGGCCTCCCACACCTTCTGGTTCCCTGTAAAGCATTGTTCTGTCAACGTCAAAACCGAGCGGGGCCTTCTGGGGATCCCGGGCACAAGCTTTTCTGAGTCCCCCATTTCTTGTTTTGGGGGAATGGGCTTCAGCCTCCAGGCCCTCCCCTGAGCCCCAAAGGGCAGGTGCCCGCAGGTGCCAATCAGGGAAGGGGGGGTTGCAGAGACCAGGGAGGGGCCGTCAGGAGACAACAGCACAGCCTGGGGGCGGGTCCTGGGTCCCCCAATCCCCCCACCAAAGGATACACAAAACTTCTGCAGAACTGAAGCACCCAACACATGGAACGTGTTAATGAAGCATTGTTCACTCCAAGAAGAAGGGTCACCAGTTTTGAAAACCAGTGCAAGCTCGTCTCTACCCTGATCCTTATCTGCGGCCCTATTTTCTGTTCCCCAAACTATAAAACCACCTCCTATTCCTTCCAAAGGGGCGGCGGCGGGGGCGGGCACGGTTGGTCTTTAACGTGTGAGGCCGCTGTGCCCCCCACCCCCCCACCCCCGCCTGGCAAAGCCACAAAGCTTTGTTCTTCTCCTCCGCCCCGAACTCTGCCTATGCATTTCTATTTAGCGCCAGGGGATAGAGGCCAAGTTTTGCAACCAGGTGTTCCTTATTTTATATTTAATTTCTAACAGGGTGCACTTCTACCTGCGTCTACGGAAATTTCAGTCTCTCTTGGGGAAACGTGCTGTGTAAGCGGCTTTGATGTCCAAATCCAGGTTTTGGCCCGCAAAACCAGCCACTGATGGCATTTCGTAGCCAGGGCTTTTCCAAGTCCTGCTCCATTTTAAACAGCATTTCACACCCAACGTTCAGGTGGATGGAAAACTCAGAACCAGAAAAACCGCCGTCGCTTGTAAGAATGTTTTTTTTCCCTGTTAAGCTGTTGACACAAGGAGAGGCACGTGGCGACCCCCCCCACCCACACCCACGACTCTGGCCTTTACCTTTCCGTCCGGGCGCTCAGGCTCTGGGAGGTTCAGCGGAGACGGTGAAATCTTCCCCCCTCGGCAGCAGCAGCTCTCTAGGTTGTACTCCAGAAAACAGAGCATACGGTGGAGGGAACCAAAGGGCAAAGCGTTCTGATTCCCAGGTGAAAAAAAAAAAAAATCGGCGCCGCGTCTCTGAAAGAGAGAGAGAGAGATGTTTTAGGTATAGGTCAAGGTCGTGGCACTTAAAATCCTCAGCAAGAGCTTGACTATATAAAAATGACGCTCATCGCCCAGGACAGCTACCTCCTGACGGAGTGGAGGCATGCTGAAATGGTCAGAAAATAATATCTAGGAGTGCCTGTTTTGGGCTCAGCAGGTTAAGAACCTGACTCGTATCCATGAGGATGCTGACTCGGTCCCTGGCCTCGTTCAGTGGGATAAGCATCTGGCATTGCCGTGAGATGCAGCACAGGTTGCAGATATGGCTCGGATCCCATGTCACTGTGGCTGGGGCGTAGCCCTCAAGCTGCAGCTCTGATTCAACACCCCCTAGCCTGGGAACTTCCGTACTGCTGAGGGTGCAGGCCTAAAAATAGAAAAAAAAAAAAAAATCTAGCAGGTTTTGGGTTTTTTTCTAGTAATGAATTGGGCTGCACTGGACACTGGAGCAAGGGACTGAAATCAATAGTTTTCTACAAGTCGGTCCATCTCAAACCGTCGTGGTTAACTTTTAGGGCTCTCAAACCTCAATTTTCTTTTCTGGCTGAGGACTGGGTCACAGATGTGGGGGGTTTCAGCCCTCCGTGTCAAGATTTCAGACACAGTCGGGCAAAATAGACCCCATGTGGATGTGGGAGGGACGGGGAGTTTGGGGTCAGTAGACGCAAACTATGACACTGAGAATGGGTGAGCAGTGAGGTCCTGCTGTCCAGCACAGGGAACTCTGTCCAGTCTCTTGGGACAGACCAGGATGGAAGACCATATGGGAAAAAGAATGTACATTTGTGTAAAAAAGAAAAAATCAAAATAAATCCCATGTGAAGGCACTCAGCGCTTCCACCTGTTATTTATACAAACAGTCTGGGAGCACGTGAGTGTCACCAGCAGTGTCACTGGTCAGCGATGCACTGTACGGACAGGCAGGGCTGTGGGGCTCCAGGACGAACACCTTGAGCGGACACGTCCCCAGCATGGAATGACTCTCCATCCGATCTTTTACTGGAACTCCCATCAGAGCCACGGTCACCATGACACGGCACGCCTGGCCTGTGGTCGGCGTGGCAACAGCAGTGGTTCTGCCCATGGGCTGTCCCCACGGAGTTGCCACAAGCAGGACAATGAGAGCCGTGGGGTGGACTCTGCTCGCTGTGCCTCGCTCTCCAGACACACACGTGTCCCTAGGTGTTTGCTTCCCACGTGTGCTGCCATCCTGGGCTGTGCGTCCACGTTTCAGCTCCCAAGGTGCCATCTGGGAATCTCCTTCAAAGCTGACAGCAAAGCCGCAACTTCCCTGGAACCAGGACCGAACCCTTCCTTCTGCCTTCAGAGTGATTTTTACCCCCCGAATATTCCTTGTTCTGACCTCTATTGCAGTGATTCCGTTCACTCTAAAGTACCAGCTTGATTGTTCACAAGGACCCCCTGCTGTGTCCCCCCTCTTGGTATTTTTTTCTTGCTGTTTGCAGTCACTCCAGTATCCCTGGAGTTCATGGTTATGCTGCCTCCCCAGCGAGACAGAGAGCAGTCAAATAACCAGTGCGATTTTGCACTACATAGTTTTTAATTTTTTTTTTCCTCTTCTTTTTAGGGCCACAACTGTGGCATATGGAAATTCCTGGGCCAGGAGTTGAACTGGAGCTGCAGCCGCAGGTCTGCACCACAGCCACAGCTGATCCGAGCCCCGTCTGTGACCTACAACCACAGCTTGAGGCAATGCTGGATCCTTAACCCACTGAGCGAGGCCAGGGATCAAACCTGCAACCTCAGGGACAATGTGTCAGGTTCTTAACCTACTGCGCCACAACAGGAACTCCCTAAAATGTTTTTAAATGTTACAAATGTTTAAAAGTGTTTTAGATCCAAAGAAAACAAAAACACTAGTTAGAAAGAAATACATGCACCACGATGTTCATGGCAGCGCTATTCACAATAGCCAAGACATGGAAACAACCTAAGTGTCCATCAACAGAAAAATGGATAAAGAAGATGTGGTCTATATACACAGTGGAATACTACTCAGCCATAAAGAATGAAATCGTGCCATTTGCAGCAACATGGGTGCAACTAGAGGTCCTCATACTGAGTGAAGTAAGTCAAAGACAAATATAGATGATATCCCTTATATGTGAATCTAAAATATGATATATGAACTTATTTACAAAACAGAAACAGACTCACAAACATAGAAAACAGTCTTGTAGTTACCAAAAAGCGAAGCGGGGGAGGGATAAACTAGGAATTTGGAATTAACAAACTAGTAGATATAAAACAGATCAACAACAAGGCCCTACTGTAAATCACAGGGAAATCTACTCAACATTTTGTAATAACCTCTAAGAGAGAAGAATCCGAAGTAGAAAATATATATGTACATAACTGAATCACCTGGCTGTACCAATTTGCATTCCCACCAACCGTGTATGAGGGTCGAAATAAGGCTTCCTGTATTTTGATTCTTTTATTTGACATGAGGTTTGTGTATGGGACTTCGTTTTCTATATCATACATTTTATTTTATTAGAAATTAATATTTCAGAGTTCCTGTCATGGCTCAGCGCAAACGAATCTGACTAGTATCCCTGAGGATGCAGGTTCGATCCTGGCCTCGCTCAGTGGGTTAAGGCTCCTGCGTTGCTGTGGCTGCGGTACAGACTGGCGGCTACAGCTCCCATTCGACCCCTAGCCTGGGAGCCTCCATATGCTGCGGGTGTGGCCCTAAAAAGACAAAAAAAGAAAAAGAAAACAATGTTTTTATAAACAAAAAAATATTTTGTTGCTTTTGCTTCAATTTAAAAAAAAAATCAAAAAATGTTGCTGCTTCCGGTTCCCTGGAAAACTGGTGGGTGCTGGAACTTGAGGAGAGCAGGGAGCTCCAGGACGAGGGCATGGTGGGTCAGGAGCACGTGAGCATCAGCAAGCAGAAGACAGAAGACGGTGTGGTCTGCACAGGACAGCAGCCAGCCACCCTGCTCCAGGATCCACCACCCCAGGGAGATCCTCTCCAGGCTCAAAAGTAGGGTAGGCAAGCAGATGTGGGAGGTCCTTTTCCAAGACTATTTCCCCAGGGCCACGGCTCACATATCTGTCAACAGTCTGAAGGCATCATGGCATCTAAAAACACTGCATGAGTAGCCTGGCGTTTTCCAATTGCCATAATCATCCACAATTTATTTCATAGCACAGGCTGATTTTGTAAAATAGATTTTCAACAAAATGCAACGTTTTTTAAAAAAAAGTAGAAGGGAGCCACAATGACTAAAATACATGTTACTTACAGTTATTTAACTATTAGATATTATTTCATTTAGCTATGCACACATTATGATCTCAGTCTATTTTTCATTTTTAATTGTTAGTGACTGCAAATCTTTTTTGGAAGCAAACGGTCCTGCTATATATAGCACAGGGAACTATATCTAATTACTTGTGATGGAACATGATGGATGATAATGTGAAAAAAGGAATGTATACATACGTAAAACTGAGTCACTTTGCTGTACAGCAGGAACTAACAGAACATTGTGAATCAACTATAATAAAAATTTAGAAAAAGAAGTAAACAGGCACGATGGTAAATACTGACTGTAGTTTTGTCAGATTTAACTTTTCATGGCATCCATAGCTGCCGGCCTACACCACAACCACAGCAACACGGGATCCAAGCTGCATGTGCAACCTACACCACAGCTCACGGCAACACCAGATCCTTAACCCACTGAGCGAGGCCAGGGATTGAACCCGCAACCTCAAGGTTCCTAGTCAGATTCGTTAACCACTGAGCTGTGACGGGAACTCCAAGAACTTATTCCTTGAGGGTCCTATGTCAGTGCAATCCCACTGGAAGCAAAATTCAAAAAAAAAGATCATTTATTTTAAGCCTTAAAGCACAATTCAGGCTGGAGACATATGTCTGCACCATCACCGGACACACCCGGAAACGGTAAATACACTTTCTCTTGACACCTGAACCGGGGGTTATAGAGCCTTTGCCAGGCGACACACTAGACCCGTTTCCTTCTATTTGTTCCCGTGGTAAAAGTGCACGACCGCATCCACTGTGACTCTATTCTTCCCTTTAAATCACGCCCGGCTCTCTTCTCCAGGCTCCATTAATTTCCGTTTCTCCCCTGCGGTATATTTCACCTGTCACAGGCCATTCAGCCAGGAGGGTTTTCAGCTTGGAATGGAAATCACGTTTCCGTGGACGCCTAAAACCCCGAGGACATCTCACCCAAGTGTAACAGAGCGCTGGCGCTGAAGACCGTGATTTTTTTTTTAAATCAAGATTTAATACAATTTCACCTTGGTCGACCTCCTGCTATGCCTCGGCTGCTCCTTATATTCCAGACATGCCTCCACGCATCCTCAGTCTGTGCGTCGCCACAATTAGCGTGCTCATTTTTTATGCGAAAAGAAAGGTCGTGGAATGTCAGACAGTGGCCACACCGGATGATTCGAGAAGCGAGGCTCTAAGCCCAGCAAACCTACCGCAGACCCCAAGCCCTTAGCCCAGACTCAACATCCTCCTTATTCCCGTCGGCGGTAGCAACAACAATAACGTCACTGTTGTAACGAAGCAGGGCCTGGGGGCTCCCGGGCACACAAGCCTTTCTGTGTCCTCCACGGTCTTGCTTTTAGGGAATAAACCTCAGCCTCCGCGACCTTCCCCAATTGCTAATCCGGGAAGGGAGGGGATGCTGAGCCCAGCGGGAGCAGTCAGGCGACCACAGCACAGCCGGGGGACGGGTCCCGGTCCCTCCTTAAGGAATAAGCATGACAGCATCTCCCAGCCTTTCTGCAGAAATGAAACCCCCAGCAGACGGAAGAACTGCCTGATGGAGCAACTTCATTCCAGGAAGAAGGACCACCAGGGCCGGTCCCAGGGCCACTAAACAGCAGCTCTGAAAGACAATGCAAGCTTGCCTCTACCCTGATCCTTAGCCGAGGCCCTCTTTTCCGCTCCCCAACCTATAAAACCGCCTCCTAATCCCGTCCAAGGGGGGTGCAGTCTTTGAGGCGTGAGCCTGCTGGGGCCCCTTTGCCCGGCAAAGCAATAAAGCTGTCTTTTTCCGCTTCACCCAAAACTCCGTCTCTGGATTTCTATTCTACAACAGCAGACAGAGGCCGAGTTTTGGCAGCGCTCTCCGTTTAGGGGAGAGATTCAGTGCTGTGCCCAAAGCACTTCAGGGCCTTGTGTTCTTTTTCTCCTCTTCTTGCTGTAAAGCCCTCCCACTACTTTTGGGTTTGACTGAGTTTGTCTTCCTCGGTACTAGTTTCCTAAATGCAAGGCACGGTCCCCCGGGTTGCATTCTCTCTGGATCCTAACAAATGTCTGAAGCTGCGGCTGCAACCTGGAATGCCTCCGCTCGCCACGGCACAGGCGTTTTGACCTGCACCTGTCTCTACGGCTTGTAGCTCATCCACTGAAACTTTAACTACAGTTTTCACTGTTGACCAGAAAATGATTCCGGAGAGTGCCTGTCATTTCCTAAGCAGAGAAGGTTGTGTGTGTGCGTGGGGTGTCTCTGTTTTTCCCCTGGGTTGAAAACATAGAATTGGCCTGCATTATAATTGACTTAATTTTTTTTGGAGGATGACTTATGGCTTGATGCATGGCCAAGATGCAGACAGAGCACAGGCTATGATCTTTTGTAGAATGCCTGTCTCTCGCTACTATTTCTTCAAGAGCACAGAAGAGGAATATGAGATGTTTTCCATCACCCCCCTTAACCGCCTAATGGCAAGAGGATGATAATAAGCCTTGGTTCTTTCTTTGAAATAACTCCCCACACATCCACAGATGAGTCTCCCACACGGACCACCCACGACTTCTGAACTGTGAATTTCCTTCTCCCCTTTTCCTTCATGGGTGTCAGTTTATACCAAACGTCTGCTTTTTCATCCCATTTCTAAATTAATACATCTTTAGCACAGGTTAAATGGGAGGAAGATATTTTGTTTTTTAATAGGAACACCCTTGTCTATTGACATTTCAATTTGCAAGCTTCCACCCTAGCCCGAACATTTTATATCCACCTCCTTCTAAGTTCTAGGAAGAACGTTCACCCATGAGTTCCTGCCTAAGACACACTGTGTGGCTTCTGCCATGTAAGACGTTAGCATTTAATTGCGTGCTGACACCAACTCAGTGTCAATGTCTCTTCCATTACTTGGGCCCCAAATTCCTTTTATTTTCCTTAAAATGCCGTAAGGCTCTCCTGATTCATCTCCATGAATTCCAGCTAAACTCTTGCTCAGCTGTACAGCTTTGCCAGGCAAAGGACGTCACAGCAGGCTACTGTCCCAAGCTCTGTGCCCTCCTTTGGGAGAGACTAGCAAATGGCTTTACAGTGTGGAAGACAGGCCTGCAGAGAAGGATCAGGGTAGATGCAAGCTTGCTTTCTTCTTCAGGACTGGTGTTTACTGGGTCTGGTGGTTCTTGAGCCTTATCACCCCATGACCTTCTTTCTGGAATGAAGAATGCTTCATCAAGCAGTTAACATCTTCCATTTGTTGGGGGTTTGAGTTTGGCAGAAGAGCTCAAGATATTGTTATGGATATTCCTTGAGTGGGGACCCAGGCCCCGCCCCCAGGCTGCGCTGTTCTCTCCTGACGGCCCCTCCCTGGTCTCTGCACGCACCCCCTTCCCTGATCAGCACCTGCGGGCACTGCCCTTTGGGGCTCAGGGGAGGGCCTGGAGGCTGAAACTTATTCCTTAAAAACAACACCTGGGGGACACGGAGTTCCCATCATGGCTCAGCTATAATGAACCGAACTAGTATCCATGAGGACTCGGGTTCGGTCCCTGGCGTCGCTCAGAGGGTTAAGGATTCGGTGTTGCCATGAGCTGTGGTGTAGGTTGCAGACCCAGCTCGGATCCGTGTGGCTGTGGCTATGGAGTAGACCGGCAGCTGCAGCTCTGATTCAGCCCCTAGTCTGGGAACCTCCATATACTGCAGGTGTGACAGGAAGGAAGGAAGGACGGACAGAAAGAAAGACAAGAAAGAAAGAAAGGAAGGAAGGAAGGAAGGAAGAAGGAAGGAGGGAAAGAAAGAGAGGAAGGAAGGAAGAAAGAAAGGAAGGAAGGAAGGAAGGAAGGAAGGAAGGAAGGAAGGAAGGAAGAGAGAAAGAAAGCTTTAGAGGGACTGTACATATTTTTTAAGATACACTGCCCGTACTTTTACGCGCATCCTTTTCAAGGTCCAGTCCTGTGGACATGTGACAAATGCATAGAATCACATAACTCCCTGCACAGTCAAGACAAACTATTTTGCCACCCCCCTGACACTCCCGCCATCCGCTTCTGGAGTCAGTCCCCCCCCCACCTCCAGTCCCGGAAACCACCAATCTGAGCCTCCTCCTCCTCGGTGGACCTTCACAGATGTCACCTGCACGGGTTTATCAACCAGGCCGCCTTTGGTGTCTTGTGTCAGGGACACTTAATACATCTGAGGTCCACGCCGCTCCCAGGGCCCACCGCGGACCCCCGCGGAGGACTGAGTCTCATTACACTGTAGGAACACAGCCCAGTTCCTGGAGCCTGGCCTCAGCTAAGGGACACCCGAGTTCTTTCCCGCGTTTGGTGACACCGAAGAAAGCCGACAAACCCTGCCTCGAGCTAAGTTGTCACGTCACTTGAACGGATACTCAACATTCAGGTGACAAATTCACACACGGACTGTTCTCATTTCTATCCAGTTCGGGTAGGCTGGCAGTGTCCCTGCATAGCCACCGGTGTGCAGCGTGCTCCGGAATATAGCAAGATTTCCAAATACATAACAACAGCAACAAAGAAGTCAGGTCTGAGCAGTCTTACTACCAAGGGATAATGGAAATAAGACAGCCATCTTTAAGATTTTACTTAATTATTCAAGCTATTTCCAACTAAGGTACTGGACAGAAATGGAACATAGAAATACGTTCAAGGAGCAAAGTCCATTCCTTATTATTATTCAACTGATAGAATAATTCCTACACAACTACATATTTTTTATTTTATTTTATGTATTTATTTTGCTTTTCAAGGCTGCACCTGAGGCATATGGAAGCTCCCAGGCTAGGGGTCGAATAGGAGCTACAACTGCCGGCCGACACCACAGCCACAGCCACGCTGGATCCGAGCTGTATTCTCGACCTGCCTCACAGCTCACGGCAACGCTGGATCCTTAACCCACTGAACGAGGCCAGAACCCGCATCCTCATGGATACCAGTCAGTCTCTTTACCACTGAGCCACCATGGAAACTCATTTTTATGTTTTTATTGAAGTATAATTGATTCACAGTGTTAGGCACAATTATATTTTTAGTGCATAGCTAGTTTTGCAAAAGTATTAAGTAGTGTGAGAAGAAGGAATAATGATTATAACATGTAGTATAATAGAGAGCATGTATAACATATATTATAATCATTATTCCTGCTTCTGATGCCTATTGAATATTTCAACAAAACTACCTTTGCAGCAAAATTATAAGCGTGCAGGAATAATTCTACAGTAACTATAGTATATATAGGACATAAATACTAGAGTATGTATGGTATAAAATGTATAATATATGTATGGTACTGTATATATGGTATATATTATACAAATTATACTATGTATATACACTGTACTCTATAGAGTACATAGAAGTATACTATATATAATGTATATATTGTGTATGTGTAATATATATATTATGTATAATGTATATATATGTAAATACAATTGTATATACTCATAATACAATATATCAGATCTACATACACTAATAATTCTTTCCAGCACTTGCTGAAGATGCTAGGTAATCTCATTATGCCACGTGAACTGTGGCAGTGATGCTTCTTTGACCAGATTCTAGAAATTATGTCACTTTTTTAATAGCTAGCAGTCTCTTTTAGAAGGACAGGCAAAAATCATAGTATTTCATGGTGAGAACAGCTGCTTTTATTAGCAACGCACTAGAAGGAGGATCTTCTGCCCATCTATGGAAAATACGACGCCTGACGGAGACCCACTGAGTTCAGGAAAGTTCAGCCACCGTGAGGCTCACGGCGGTTTAAATTAAAGAAATAGCGCTGAAGTGTTTACCGAACACTTGAGTTATGTGAAACAGAAGATGTTTGCCACTCGGGTGGATCTGAGAGGAATCGTGCATCCGGAATATAAAACAACTCTTAGAGCTGAAGAATAAAAAGACAAATAACTCAATCAAAAATAGAAAAAAAAAACCATACAAAGTCCTAATAACGTGTAGAGTCCAACTTCTGTAGAACAGCTTTCGTTTTTCGCTTTCCCTTTTTTCTTTCTCACACCACAGGGAGTTCCCAGGTCAGGGTCAGGGATCAGACCTGAGCTGCAGCTGTGACCTCGCCACACCTGCGGGAACATCGGGTCCTTAACCCACGGGGCGGGGCTGGGGATTGAACCTGCGTCCTGGAACGGCAGTGACGACACCGATCCCATCGCACCACAGTGGGAACTCCCATTTTTCTCCTTTCATGTGTCACTAAACCGCAAGACCAGGAACAGAGTTTTAAAATTTAATGCATCAACAGAGCTGACCCTTTGTTAGAGAAATGAACGCTGTCAAGGGTTTGCATCTCCGGGTTAATCTTTCCTAAATATGAACTGGTGGTTAACAGTGTCTTTATTAAATATTGTGAAGTGTCTCGATTCATTTCCTGGGCTGCTCCGACAAAATCCCGCTGCCTGAGGGGCCTAGAACACAGATGCTTATTACCTCCCGGTCCCGGAGGCTGGAGGTCTGAGAGCAAGCTGTTAGGGCCACTTCTCCTGAGGCCGCGCTCCTCTCTTTCCTTGGCTATGTGGTGATAAAGGAGAGTGAGTGAGTGTGTGTGTGCCCATGCCTGCAGCGTGTGTGTGTGTGTGTGTGTGTGTTTTTGCCCATGCCTGCAGCGTGTGTGTGTGTTTGCCCATGCCTGCAGCGTGTGTGTGTGTGTTTGTGTGTTTTGCCCATGCCTGCAGCGTGTGTGTGTGTGTGTGTTTGCCCATGCCTGCAGCGTGTGTGTGTGTTTGTGTGTTTTGCCCATGCCTGCAGCGCGCGCGTGTGTGTGTGTGTGTGTGTGCGTGCGTGTGTTTTTTTTTGCCCATGCCTGCAGTGTGTGCAAGTTCCCAGGCCAGGAACTGAAGCCAAGCCACAGCACTGACTGGAGCTGCTGCAATGACAACGCCAAGTCCTTAACCACAAGAGAAGTCCCAGTATATCTGTAAATTTTACATGTGTATATATCTATAACATTAAATATACAATTAAATACATTATGTATTAATTATATATATCATTACTAAATATTATAATTAAATATGTAATAAATAGATGTATTTAGTATCATTTATGAAATGCATTAGGCAGTCCCTCCTCATTTTATGGTCCGTTTCGGCATTTTGGATCATTATTCGGTTTATGAAATTCGGCACCCCGTGTCTAAATCTTTGCAAACTAACTTCCATCGTAACAAATACCGACATTCCCAGAACGCTTTAAAATGTTCACTACCCTCCCTCCCCCATGTGTCGATCACCAGCCAACAGCGCAGTATCCAGACCTAGGACTGTCCTTCTTCTTCAATGAGTGAGAAAGTCGGGGCCAGGTTCTTCTT
>PVHT021183672.1:5072931-5084824 GCA_004024745.2 Catagonus wagneri
TGCTGTGGTTGTTGAACAGTCGCCTAAATGACAAGGCTTGTCTCGACGCCACAAGAGGTGCACTTTCCAGGGCTCTTATTTTTCTCTAATCTTTCAAGTGACCTTTTCTGCAAATGCGCCATCGGAACGGTGTTGAAAGCCGGCGAGACCACGGTCTCTCGTCCTTCCCGTCTGCCTTTGTATCACCAGTTAAATCTTTTTTTTTTCTTTTTAGGTCCACACCCGCAGCATATGGAAGTTCCCAGGCTAGGGGTCCAATCGGAGCTGCAGGTGCAGGTCTACACCACAGCCACAGCAACACCCGTTCTGAGCCACCTTCTGGGACCTGCACCACAGCTTACGGCGATGCTGGATCCTTAACCCACTGAGCAAGGCCAGGGATGGAACCTGCGGCCTCCCAGATACTATGCCGGGTCCTTCACCTGCTGAGCCACCACGGGAGCTCCAACAAGTTAAAGTTTTAATGGCTGTTTTCAGAAAGCACTGCGTGAGCTCGGGGAAGCTGTCCCAGCTGTCAGAGCTGACATTCTGCCGGGGACAGCTGGGGTGGGGCGCCTGGGAACAGGGACGACGTGGAACTCCTAAAGAGCTGCAGGCAGGGGCTGCGTGAGAAATCAGGAGAAAAGTCGGGAAGAAAACAGGGCATCTCAGAGTCGGGCCTGGAGTGATCAACAACGGCTCTTTAGAAGGCAGAAGACTTCCACCCGGAAATCCAGATGAAGCAGTCATTGACGGAGGGGCAAGGAGGTCGCACATTCCCAAACTCACCTGCAGGGGTCTCACAACGGACTAGCAGCCACCTGACAGCCTCCCATCCACAGGAAGGGGCCGTGGGTGGATGTCTACATGGTCATCTCTTTAGGAATCAGGGCAAGAAGTGTGTTCACACACCACGTGTAAGCAGCAGTGTGTGCGTGTGTGTTTCTACGACCACGGGTGTTTGCATTCCGATTTCTTACCTTTTTTTTCTCTTTTTTACATCCACACCTGCAGCATATGCAGGTTCCCAGGCTAGGAGTCAAATTGGAGCCGCAGCTGCACCACAGGCCAGCACCACCACAGCCAGGCAACACCAGATGCGAGCTGCATCTGTGACCTACCCCACAGCTTGTGCCCACGCCGGATCCTTAACCCACTGAGTGAGGCAGGGATTGGAACCTGCGTCCTCATGGACACTACATGGAGTTCTTAACCTGCTGACCCACAATGGGAACTCTTCTCTTTTTTTAAAAAAACATTTTATTTTTATCTGTCATTTTTTGGCTGTACCAGTGGCATGTGGAAGTTCCTGAGCCAGGGATCGAACCAGAGCCACAGCAGGGACAATGCTGGATCCTTAACCACGAGGCCACAAGAGAACTCATTCTGTATTCCGATTTCAATGCACAAACGTTATCTGAAATAAACGGACACCGCCCTCTTGGCCAGCTTATGAGGAATGAACCCAGAATACACTAAACAAGGTAGGAGAGGGAGAATGAGGTCGACGGGGACGGCGTGAAGAGCGGGAAGGGGCTTTTAGAGATTGATCAACACAGGCAATCCATGTATGATCTTGGTATTGCTACTCAAAGTGATGATGATACAGAAAAGAGGGCTACTGTTCGCAGGTGGTGGAAGAAAAAAAAAAAGAGGCAATATCTAGCCATCTTCCAAAGGACGCGAATGTAGCAAAATGTCAACAGCAAGCAAAAAAGGGAAAATCGGAAACGGGTCTTACTTGCAGCCAGAGGTCACCTGGATTGCTGGGGCTCCAGGTGCCAGTCACCAACATCAGGGATGTCTGTGGAGTTTACAAGAGGCGGGTCAGCTGTATGCGGGTGTGCGACCGTCCACTGCTGTGCGCTCCCTCGCATCCTCTGATATATACGCACGGACCAGACAGATGAAAGAAAAATGGACCAGACAGTGACCACCTCTGGGGGCAAGGATGCGCAGCCGACAGGTGTGACCCTGGGCTAGCCGCAGAGCTCCCTTAGCCACTCCCATTCTGTTCTCTCAAGGGTGGTCCTATCCCATATGTGTGTTTTGGAAACCACAGACTCTGAAGGACTTAAAAACTATTCAATCCATGTCATTGGAAGCCTGCTACCTTTTCCATTCCATTTGCCACTCCCAGGTTGTCCCAAATGTTCTGCCTTCAAATTGTTGTCTAACTTCTCTGTTTCGGACACGGATCTTCCGCCTGACCAGTCTTCCAGAGCTTATGATTTGTCCGACCTTTGTTTACAAGGAAATGCCCCTGCCTGCGACAAGAAGAAGATGGTACCCAGAAAAATAACGCACTAGCCCATCATTCTGTCGGGGTGAAAAGAAAGACCTTGCATGAACCACTACCGTGCTATGCCAGATCCCGGAGCTTTCCCAACTTGTATTAAGCTCCTAACAAGCCATTGAATGCTGTTTGTTCTCTGCAAACACAAACAACAACGGAAGGCTGGGATGCTTCAAAGAGCAAAAAGAAATGACAAATATTCACTATGCCGATTTTCATAAAGCCGAAAATCTGATTTGCTCCCTTTTTCACACCTTCACATCCAAGACATTGTAAAATCCATCGGAACCACCTGGTTTCCCAGGAAACGGCAGATGCAGCAGAACCTGACTTATGTCATCATCCCTCATGTTTATACACAGTGTTTGACCTCTTTATCCGAGAGCTCCCAAGACCCACGTCTACCCCCTGATGACGTCTTCTAAGGCGCGTCTAGGGAAAGGCTGTGGGCCACACGCGGAAACAGAAAGAAAACCGGTCCACCCTGTATGAAGAGCCATGCGTGAAGGAAAATGTATCTGTCCCACGGAAAGAACGAAAACCAGTTCCATCAGCACACAGAATGCACATGCTTCCTGCACATTATGTCATGGAAGTAGCATTATTTATTAAGCAGATCCATAACAATTGAGATTTTATTATATCATTATGTATTATCATTATTTGTTATGTATTAAATAATAATTTATTTTATTATTTATTATATTATGATTAATTTGTTTAATAAGTAGGAAGTTCCCATTGTGGCTCAGCGGGTTAAGAACTGGTAGTAACCATGAGGATGTGGGTTCGATCCCTGGCCTTGCTCAGTGGGTTAAGCATCCAGCATTGCTGTAAGCTGCAGTGCAGGTCGCAGCAACGCCTTGGATCCCGCGTTGCTGTGGCTGCAGTGCAGGTCGGCAGCTGCAGCTCCGATTGGACCCCTAGCCTGGGAACTTCCATAAGCTGCCGGTTTAGCCCTAAAATAAATAAAGTGATAATTTATTTATTAAATATGCTGTGATTTAACTCTTACTAAGTCATTTGCTTGGTCCTGCTGTCCAGATCAGCATCTATACATCACCTCTTATTCTCTCAAGAATCGCAAAAACGTCACCTCCAGTCCCCTCTTTTCTATGTCCTACTTTAAACTCCTACAGCACTTAAGTGACCAAAGAATTCTCCTGTCACCTTCTCGAGTCACCGAGTCTGTATCTCATTCATCTTGGCAGATATTTACTTTTTTCTCCCACCCCGACATCGCAAGTCCACACGGACGCAGAGTAAAAATTGGGGGACGTTATCCTTGCCTGGGGCTGTCCCTTTTTCTGATGCCAATATGACAGCACGCATCGCCTTGGCCAAGGTTACCTCCCGACTGAAGAGAGGCCACTTCAGAGCTCCGTTTTCTGAGCCTTTAACGTATCCATTTTCCTCTTTCTCTGAATACATCGGAAGGAAAAATACTTCCATTATGGCTAATTTTCTCCGGTCTCTGCTGAACTTCATTTCTATCCTTCAAAACCTTGACATCTTTCTCTGACTCTGAGCCCTGAACACAAAAAGTGAGCGCCTGCATTCAGCCATGCTTTTCTTTCTCCTTTGTAAGAAAATACCCGTGTTTCCATCTAATGGCATCAATGGAACTTTTTCCTGGTTCCCGCAATGCTCTTTTTCTCCAAAATAAAAAGCAGCTTCTCCAGTTCTTGGCCCCAAAGCTCTAGGAATTCCTCTTCCTTTTTTAAAAGTGCGTTTTATTGAAGCAGAGCTGATGCAGCACGGTGGGTTCATTTCTGCTGTAAAGCCAGATGATTCCGCCATATACACACATATTCGAACTTTTTCAGATTCTTTCCCATTACGGTTTATTACAGGAGATTGGATATAGCTCCCCGTGCGGCACAGGAGGGCCTTGCTATTTATCGCTTCTCTATGTAAGAGTTCACACCCGCTAATCCCCAAGTCCCAATCCATCCTTCCCCCTCGGCAGCCACAAGGCTGTTCTCTACGTCTGTGAGTCTGTTTCCGTTTCACAGATACGTTCCTTTGTGCTGTATTGTAAGTCCCAGATATAACTGATACATAGTACATGTACCGATACAGGGTTTCTCTTCCTCTTTCTGACTCTTTTGATTAGAGCCGCACATGAGGACTGCTCCAGGAAGGGCATATTGGAAACCACAGAGAGCTGGCCACCCATGAGAAGTGCAGGCACAGCTCTGCACGTTTTCTGAGAGAGAAGGCTAGGCACCAGATGACATACGACTGACAGGTTACAGGCTGCAGATCTGAGCATCATGTGACCCCTTACGAGCTCAAGAGGAGCGTAATCTTTCAAGAGTTGCCTTTAAAGATGCCGTGGGAATGCTGCTCCTGAGTGTCTGCAGGTGTTTCTCCCAGCGGGCAGTCCATGCACAAGTACAGATGCACAGCGTGCCGTGGGGGCAGGCAGGGGCCAAAGGCAGAGAAGGACTTCGGTGTTCATTCTTCTTGCGCCTCCACAGTACATGGAGGATTCCAGGCTAGGGGTCGAATCAGAGCGGGAGCTGCCAGCCTACACCACAGCCACGGCAACGCAAGATCCGAGCTGCATCTGCGACCTACACTACAGCTCACGGCGACACTGGATCCTTAACCCAGTGAGTGAGGACAAGGACTGGACCTGTATCCTCATGGATACTAGTCGGGTTCGTTTCCACTGAGCCACAACGGGAACTCTGTTTTCTTTCTTTCGGAGTCTACAACATAGTAAGAAGCAAGCACCACACTGCATAGTCCTTGCAGTCCCTGAGCCCACTGAAACGGTTTACTGCCCCAGTCTTGTGCATTGCCAACCACTGACTTCCCTAAAAACTTCCAAAAAATATGTATTTTTCTCTTTTACTAGTTGAAGTATAGTTAACACACAATCTTGTGCTAGTTTCCACAAGTTAATTCAGTATATATACAGATACATTTTTTTACATCCTTTTCCATTATGACTTATCACAGAATATTGAATATAATTCCCTGGGCTATTCGGCAGGAGTAAAAAAATATGTATACGACTTCTGTGTATTCAAATATATAACACGTATATAGAAACATATAATCATGTGATTGTACATGTGTTTACTTTTCCAACAGGTCTAGTATGCATGCGTGTATGTCTGTACAGACATACCTGCGTGGAGGTGTAAAGTGTTACCTGGCCATGTATATCAGGTGTATGTGTGTATATACGTCTGAGATAAAAATGATTTACCGATATGCCGACATGTACCAATAACTTCATGACCTTTGGCTGGCAACAGTTCAACCCCCCAACTCTATAGGTCTGAACACCAGCTGAAAGGGCTAGCCACCATCTTCCATTCAACATGACAAATAATTTCAAAAGTCAGGTAAAACCCATTTTTTTTCGCCAGGCAGGCACGGTCCTGTGAAAGAGGGGTTTGAATGTTCTGGAGTCTTCATAACGACAAACATGTTCCGTTGAACAGCGTGTGTAAGAAACCTCGTTTCAGAGATTGGAGGTGGAGTTCCCTGGTGGCTCGGTAGGTTAAGGACCTGCAGTGGTCACGGCAGCAGCTCAGGTTGCTGCTGTGGTGTGGGTTGGATCCCTGGCCCAGGAGCTTCCACATGCCGAGGGTGCTTCCAAAAAAAAAAAAATCCACTCCCTATGTCCAGATTTTGTGGGCATCTTATATCACACCCCTGGGAGCTTTTATAGGAAATATTCACCACAAATCAGATCTATTAAAAATCAGCTCTGACTGGGAGTTCCTGTTGGGACTAGTGTCCCTGAGGATGTGGGTTCGATCCCTGGCCTCACTCAGTGGGTTAAGGATCCAGTGTTGCCACAAGCTGCGGCTTAGGTCGCAGACGCAGCTTGGATCCGGCGTGGCTGTGGCCTAGGCTGGCAGCTGCAGCTCCGATTCAACCCGTAGCCTGGGAACCTCCATAGGCCACAAGGGCGGCCCTAAGAAATTAAAATTAAGAAAAGGAAAACCATCAGTCTTTCCTGCTGTAAGGACTGAAGTCCTTGACGTCTGTGTATCACCTTCGTCATCATCATCATTTCTCCACCGCCGGCTTCACCTCCACCTTCCAGCTCCATCTCTTCAGCCGTTTCTCCTCCAGGCGCGCCTTAATTCAGCTTCACCTGCACCTCACACGGTCCCGACACAGAAACCGCACGGGCTTTGCAGTCTGACGGCCTCATTTTCAAACTCAACAGCCAGAAATAACCACCAGCACCACCCCACCTGCTTCAAACGTGTTTCCCCCTCTCGGACCATCACCGCTCCGGGCGTCTTTGAAACAAAGCCGCCATGCCGTGGCGGCAACCCTGTCCTGGGATAAAAGCGACGCCTCCTCCTCGTTCCTGGGCCCTCCGAGTCCGTGGGAGGGACTCTTGGAGCAGGCGCTACGCACAGGGGGACCCGGCAAGCGCCCCTCATCGCCCGCTCTGATTAGGTCACGCGTGCCTAGCGAAGACGGCTTTGTCCTCCGGAGTGGACCTTAAATAAGACAGAGCCCACCTGTTGTCTCTGCAGCGTGTGAGACGGGACGGCACCATCCATTTCAGTCTGCCTTGTAATCGAGCTGTTTACGGGCATGTCATTCTGCCCTGTCTGCTGATAATCAGTTCCAGAGAACAGCGACTATTTTTATTCATCTTTGTTTTTTTTTTGCGCTGGGGGTGGGGGTGACGGTCTCTAGCATAATTCAGCCGCAGATCGTCAATCACGGCGGCATCGGATTTCTTTCCTCCGTAGAGGAAAGTATTTCAAGCCCACACCAAATACACAGCCCCTCTCTTCTGTCTCCAGACTCCAGGCAAGCTTTACAACAGTAAAGGGCCTGCAGAAGGCAGCATGAGAATGTCGCATCTGTTTGTTGATTCATTTATTTTTTGCTTTTAGGGCCGCACCTGCAGCATGTGGAAGCTCCCGGGCTGGGGGGGTCTAGTAAGAGCTGCAGGTGTCACCTCTGCAGGACTGCAGCAACCACAGCAACGCTGGAGCCTTCACCCAGTCGGCGAGGCCAGGGATTGAACCCGCATCCTCACGGACGCCATGTCCAGATCTTAACCCACTGAGCCCCAATTGGAACTTCCCCCCCCTTTTTTTTTTTCTTTGTGAGTGCCGTGTTCAGCGTTCACCTTTCTTCACGCCTCCTGAGTTAGCCCAGCCAACATCAAGGAGCATCCTTTCCAAGGGCGGTGCGTCTGACAACCGGACGGAGGGAAAAAACATGCCCCAGAGTAAGGAGGACGTGCACAGCCAACCGCGCGGGCGAGTGGCGGCTCTGACGGTGCTGAATCTGGACACATAAGCAACTCTCCACCCTGCAGGATGAACAAACCAATGCCAAGCATTGAGCTACTGGATGTAGGAGCTGCCATGTTATGTGGTTAAAAACAGCTGCGTTCACGAGTGTGTGTCTGCAGCACACTCACAGACCACGACGTCACTGAGCAGACGAGGACAGCCTGCTGGTGTGTTCTGCAATACGGCATTCTGCAGACATCAACCAAGAATTGCCAGATACACAAACGAACCTTTCTAGAGATTCTCAAACTAAGTGGGTTAGACCAGCACCATATGCGATCACTTCTATGTGGAATCTAAAATGTGGCACAGAGGACGGCGGCAAGATGGCAGAGGAGTACGAGCTCATGCTCACCGTCTCCCACAAATACATCAAAAACCACATCTAAATATAAAACAACTTGGACAAAACATCATCTGAATGCTGATTAATCTAAACCTCCAAAATCTGCTAGAAATTCTTGAAGTAAGTGAGTAGAACAACAGAAAAAAAACAAAAAAGAGAGAAAAGGAATCAGGACGGCACCCAGCACCCAGGGAGGGAGCTGTGAAAAAGAAAAGGAACCCACACGCTGGGAAGACACCTAACCAACGATCAACGGAGCTGGAGGGTCCTCAAAGCCTGAGAAAAACGCAGCAGCTGGATTGAGATTGGAAAATCGGAGTTAGAGACTCACACAGACGACCTGAACACTGGCGCAGACACCACAGCCTGAGGTGCCGGGCGGTGCCTGGGAGCTGACACAGGCTCCTGAGCTTAGTCCCTGGGCGAGGGCTGAGGTCGGTGGAGACAGGCCAGGAAACAGCGCAGGGGAGGGAGGGCCATACTCTATGGACTGTGGAGTGTAAAGCCAGGACAGAGGGAACCGGGGAAGTCTGGTCCCGCAGGGGAGGCAGGCCTCCATTGTCGGGGAGGAGGAGAGAGGAGGGGCTGACTGCCACAGGAAGCACCTTGAACTAGCACACAGGGCGGGGCGGCGGTGCCCGTGCCACAGAGACAGCAGCGGCAGTGGGGTGGAGCCAGTGGAGGCAGCAGTGGCACCAGCCCGGGCGGAGCCCATGCCTTGAAGCCCATGGGCAGAGCATTGTGCCAGGTCATGGAGCCAGGAGCCTGTGCCACCCAGCATCGGCGGGTGGTGGGGGGCTGTGTCAGTCCACGGAGCTAGAAGCCTGCGCCAGCCCGCAGTTAGCACCTCTGGTGGGCGGAGCCCTACGTGACCACACGGAGCTAGCACTGGCAGAGGGGTGGAGCCAGCCTCAGCCCCGCAGAGACAGCCTCTGCAGGGGGGCGGAGCACTGCGCCAGCCGCTGGAGCCAGGAACCAACCGAGGAGCAAGCATTAGCAGAGGGGCGGAGCCAACGCCAGCCTGCTGATCCAGCCTCTGACAGATACCCCCTGTGGTTCCAATCACCTCAAAGAGGACTTTGCAATCAAACACTAGCTTTTGTGGCTCTCACTCCCGGGGGAAATCATATTTCCTGCTGCTGTTACTGACAATTGCTCTGGACACCTAGTAGATCTGCCTAGAGCTCATGACCACTTCCCAGGGCTGGGCAACTAGGAGTAGACAGCACCACCTTCCTGCAATTGAGAGCCCAGAGACTAGGCACCAACTGTTGACCTTAGCCATTTCTTCATTATCCCAGAGAACACTCAGAGTACCACTGAGATAACAGCCTACTCATTCCAAAGAAAAAGACACCAAATATTCAAACTCCCACACCAAAAATAAATAGTAACCCCATCAAAAAAATACAAAGGGGTGCTTCTCCCTAGAAGTAGCCTTCCAAGACCACAGTGTGGCTTCCCCAAACTCACAGAAAAAGAAAACCGCAAGCAAGATGAAGAAGCTCAAAAACCATTCCCAGTTAAAAGAACAGGACAAGTCATTTAAAGCAGCCAGCAATGAAACAGACCTCTGCAGTCTGACAGAAATGGAGTTCAGAAGGGAGGTAATGAAAATACTTGAAGAATTAAGGCTGAATATCAAGGAATTAAGCGAAGACGCAAACAGCAATGCAGAGTCCCTTTGAAAGGAGCTAGAAAACATAAGTAGGAGCCAAGAAAAGCTAGAAAACTCATTTGCAGAGATGCAAGCTGAGCTAAAGGCAATAAAGAGCAGTTTGAATAATGCAGAGAAAAGAATTAGTGATGTAGAAGATAGAGTAATGGAAATCACGCAATCAGGACAGCAGACAGAAAATCAAATGAAAAAACATGAAAGCAATATAAGAGATCTATGGGATAATATAAAGCGGCCCAATTTACACATAATAGGAATTCCAGAAGGAGTAGAAAAAGCAAAGGGCATTGAAAAAATATTTGAAGAAATCATGTCTGAAAACTTTCCAAATCTGAAGAAAACTGACATCAAGATACAGGATATACAGAGGGCCCCAAACAAGCTGAACCCAAACAGACCCACACCAAGGTGTGTTATATTAAAAATGGCAAGAATTAAAGATAAAGAGAGGATCCTAAAGGCAGCAAGAGAGAAGCAAAGCGTTAATTATAAGGGATCCCCCATAAGGCTGTCAGCTGATTTCTCTACAGAAAACTTACAGGCTAGAAGGGAATGGCAAGATATATTTAAAGTGCTGAAAGGAAAAGGTCTGCAACCTAGAATACTCTACCCAGCAAGAATATCACTAAAAATAGAAGGGGACATAAAGAATTTCCCCAGCAAACAGAAGCTAAAAGAGTACAGCAATACTAAACCCTCAACTTCATACATTGTGGGGAGGGAAAGTAAGAAAACGTAGACTATTTCTTTTTTTCTGTTTTTTTTTAACTTTAAAAAAACCCTTTTTTCTTTATTCTTTTTTAATTTTCTCTTCTTAATGATGTGTTTAAGCCTGTATGGTTATCAGGCCACAGCAAGCAGATATAAGAATGTGTTAACATACTTAAAAAACAGGGCAACCAGAAACCAAAATGGGACATCTAATCCACAAATACTGAAAAGAAAAGAACTTAAGTACAAAATAATTGGAACGCATCCATCCAAAAAAAAAAAAAGAAAATAGAAACATAGAATCAACTGGAAACAAGATCTAAAATGGCAATAAATACATATCTATCAATAATCACCTTAAATGTCAATGGACTAAATGCTCCAATCAAAAGACACAGAGTGGCAGAATGGATAAAAAAGCAAAAACCGACAATCTGCTGTCCACAAGAGGCTCACCTTAGGGCAAAGGACACAGATAGATTGAAAGTGAGGGGATGGGGAAAGACATTTCCTACCAACGGACAAGAAAGGAAAGCAGGAGTGGCAATACTCATATCAGACAAAGTGGACTTTAAGATGAAGGCCATAAAGAAAGACAAAGAAGGACATTACTTAATGGTTAAAGGATCCATTCAAGAAAAGGATATTACAATTGTCAATATATATGCCCCCCACATAGGAGCACCCAAGTACCTACAACAAGTACTATCAGACATAAAAGGAGAAATAGACAGCAATACAATAATTGTAGGAGACTTTAACACTCCACTCACATCAATAGACAGATCCTCTAGGCAGAAAATCAGTAAGGCAACAGAGATCCTAAATGACACAATAGAAAAATTAGACCTGACATTTTCAGGGCATTACATTCAAAAAAATCGGAATATACATTCTTCTCAAGTGCACATGGAACATTCTCAAGGATAGATCACATACTGGGGCACAGAGCTAACCTCAACAAGTTTAAGAGTATAGAGATTACTTCAAGTATCTTCTCTGACCACAAAGGCATGAAACTAGAAATCAGCCACAGGAAAGGAAATGAGAAAAAAATACTACATGGAGACTAAACAACATGCTACTAAAAATGAATGGGTCAATGAGGAAATCAAGAAAGAAATAAAAAAATACCTTGAGACAAATGAGAAAGAAGACACAACAACCCCAAATCTATGGGATGCTGCAAAAGCAGTGCTCAGAGGGAAGTTCATAGCAATACAGGCCTTCCTCAAAAAAGAAGAAAAATCTCAAATCAACAACCTAACCCATCACCTAATTGAATTAGAAAAAGAAGAACAAAAGCACCCTAAAGTCAGCAGAAGGAAGGAAATCATTAAGGTCAGAGAGGAAATAAATAAAATAGAGACTCAAAACACAATAGAAAAAAATCAATAAATCCAAGAGCTGGTTCTTTGAAAAGGTAAACAAGATTGACAAACCTCTGGCATGACTCACCAAGAAGAGGAGAGAAAAAACCCAAATAAACAAAATAAGAAATGAAAAAGGAGAAATTACAACAGATATTACAAAAATACAAAAAACATGAGAAAATACTATGGACAATTGTATGCCAACAAATTTGATAA
>PVHT021183672.1:5088876-5103394 GCA_004024745.2 Catagonus wagneri
CAACTGACAAGGGCTTAATCTTTAAAATATACGAACAACTGATGCAGCTCAACTGCAAAAAAGCCAACAACCCCATTGAAAAATGGGCAAAAGACCTGAATGGACATTTCTAAGAAGATGTACAGATGGCCAACAAACACATGAAAAAATGCTCAACATCATTGATGATTAGAGAAATGCAAATCAAAACTACTATGAGATACCACCTCACACCAGTCAGAATGGCCATCATTAACAAGTCCACAGACAACAATTGCTGGAGGGGGTGTGGAGAAAAGGGAACCCCTCCTGCACTGTTGGTGGGAATGTAGGATGGTACAACCACTATGGAAGACAGTGTGGAGGTACCTTAGAAAACTCTACATAGAACTACCATATGACCCAGCAATCCCACTCTTGGGCATATATCCAGACAAAAATTTCCTGGAGAAAGACACTGGCACACACATGTTCACTGCAGCACTATTCACAATAGCCAAGACGTGGAAACAACCCAAATGTCCATCAACAGATGACTGAATTAGGAAGATGTGGTATATATACATGGGGGAATACTATTCAGGCATAAAAAAGGATAAAATAATGTCATTCGCAGCAACATGGATGGAATTAGAGACCCTCATACTGAGTGAAGCAAGTCAGAAGGAGAAAGACAGATGCCATATGAAATCTCTTATAACTGGAGTCTAATATATTGCACAGATGAACCTCTCAACAGAAAAGAAAAGCACGAACTTGGGGAACAGACTTGAGGTTGCCGGGGGTGGGAGGGAATGGGGTTAACTAGTGCTTCGGTGATGGAAAAGCAAGGAGATCCAGCTGTATAGTACAGGGAACCATGTCTAATCACATGTGACAAATCCATATATGTACATGTAACTGGGTCACCACGCAGTGCAGGTGGAAAATTTAACAGAAATCTGTAAACCAGCTATAATGCAAAAATTAAATAAATAAGTAAATAAATAAATAAATAAAATGCGGCACAGATGAACCTATCTACAGAACAGAAACAGACTCACAGACATGGAGAACAGACTTGGGGTTGCCGAGGGGAAGGGGGAGAGGGTGGGAGAGATGGGGAGTTTGGGGTTCGTAGATGCAAACTATGACACTGAGAATGGATAAGCAATGAGGTCCTGCCATCCAGCACAGGGAACTCTATCTGGGCTCCTGGGACAGACCATGATGGAAGATAATATGAGAAAAAGAATGTATATATATGTATGACTGGGTCTCTATGCTTTACAGAAGAAATTGGCACAAAAATATGCATCAACTATAATTTAATTAAAAAAGAACAAAAAATAGTTGCCAAATAAATTCCAAGATGTCCAATTAAATTTGAATCTTAGATAACACATGTTTTTTGGGGTGAAAAAACTGTCATACATGTGTCAATACACTTATATTAAAAATATTCACTCTGCCGCTGAAAATCAATTTTAACTGGGAACTTTTCAGTGCTCTTATTGACTAAAACTGGCCATGGGACAAAAGGCGCTCTTTAGAATGTTTGTTGACCACCTGCAGGAATGAACAACGTATCGACGAGCTGAGAGCTTTAGAAGCACCACGCCAGCGCACTCTCAAAAAAACCCCACCACGCACACGTGACCAAAAGATGTCTAAAACAGACGACTCTTCTCCCAGACCTTAGCTGGCTTCCAAGTCCAGCGTCTTTAAAGAATTTGGAAACACTCCATCTCGGTATGATTTTTTTAAAAGTTCTTTCGGAGTTCCCTTCGTGGCTCAGTGGTTAACGAATCCAACTAGGAACCATGAGGTTGTGGGTTCGATCCCTGGCCTTGCTCAGTGGGTTAAGGATCCGGCGTTGCCGTGAGCTGTGGTGTAGGCTGCAGACGCGGCTCGGATCCCGCGTTGCTGTCGCTGTGGCGAAGGCCGGCGGCTACAGCTACTGTTAGACCCCTAGCCTGGGGTGCGGCTCTAGATAAAGCAAAAAGACAAAAAAATAAAAAGAAATAAAAAAATAAATAAAAGTTCTTTCACTCCTCAGGTTTCCTTTCTTCAGGCTAAATTTCCCCCGTTCTTTGATCCTGTTCTTCAGGATCTGTTAAATATTTCAAAACTGTGGTTTTTATTAATCCACCAAATGGCCACCAAAGGAAAATTAGGGAAAGCGCTGCTGAATTAATGACTCCTTGGAAAATAAAGGTTCTCGCTGCTCCGCTTAATGACAGTGGCTGTTACATGATGAATACCATCAAGACGTTAGCATATTCATGAACTCAGCCTCTATGCTTAAAAGCGATGAAAGCCACTGCTGGATTTTTATGTCCAATCACCGTCTCTGAAGATAAATACGTTTGGCAGGCTCTGGATAACACAGCCCCCGGGTTTTATTAATCTTGGTGCCATTCAGACGCGATCACTTTGGGTCGGTTTAGACATCTCAAAGCAAACACCACTTCAGCTGCTTTACTCAAAGAACGTGGAAGTCAGATAAAAGGCATTGCAGCCCTAAGGTCTCAGAAGTCGGGGCGCAAGCACGCGACAGCCTTGGAATGCTAATCCCCCATCACAGATAGTGCGTGAAGGGAACTCTGCTGAGGGGTTCGGGACACCTAGTAGGGAAAGGTCTGATTACTGCAGCTGATGGGAGGAAATAAATCAAGTAAATAAATAAAGGCTTCGCTGGAGTGAGTTCTATAACTATTAACTCCTTTCTGGCAAAAAAAAAAAAATGGCAAAAGGACACAGTCTGGAATGTGGTACAGGAATAAAGGGATCCATTTAGCATCTCGCACACAGCTCTGAGCTGACCCAACATAAAGACTATTTTAGGAGTTCCTGCTGTGGCTCAATGGGTTAAAAATCCGACTGCATTGGCTCGGGTCACTGTGGAGGTTTGGTTTGGATTCCTGGTCTGGTGCAGTGGGTTAAAGGATCTGGCACCTGCTGCGGCTGCAGCACAGATCCCAACTGTAGCTCGGATTGAGTCCCTGGCCCAGGGATTGCCATATGCCACAGGTACAGCACTTAAAAAAAAAAAAAAAAAGCTTTTTTTTTCTTTTTCCTTTTTAGGGCATACAGAGGTTCCCAGGCTAGGGGTCAAACCGGAGCTACAGCCTCCAGCCTACACCCCAGCCACAGCAACGCGGGATCCGGGCTGCATCTGCAACCTACACTGCAGCTCACGTAAACAATGGATACTTAACCCACTGAGCGAGGCCAGGGATCGAACCTGCATCCTCATGGATATTAGTCAGATTTGCTTCTGCTCAGCCACGACCGGAACTCCCCCCAAAAGACTATTTTGGATAGCGACGTTAAATTGGGTGAATGGGTAACTGTGCTCACAATCATCGTGCATTTGGTGCTTGTCCTACAAGCGACCTAGAGGACTTACTCATTCTGCAACACTGCAGGTGGTTTCTGACCCTGATTCACTCTGAGATGCTGAAAGAAACCAGCACCTAACACATCTGAAGAGAAGGTTCATCCACTCAACGACAAAATACCAGCGACCTAATTGAAAAATGGGCAGAAGACCTAAATAGACAATTCTCCAAAGACGACATCCAGAGGGCCAACTGGCACTTGAAAAGATGCTCAGCATCCCTCATTATTAGAGAAATGCAAATCAAAACTACAGTGAGATATCACATGGCACCAGTCAGGATGGCCACCATTAACAAGTCTACGAGTAACAAATGCTGGAGGGGGTGTGGAGAAAAGGGGACCCTCCTGCACTGCTGGTGGGAATGTAAATTGGTGCAACCACTGTGGAAGACAGTATGGCAGGTCCTGAAAAAAGTAAATATAGAACTACCATGTGGTCCAGCGATTCCAGTCCTGGGCATATATCCAGACAAAAATACAATTCAAAACATTCATGCTGCTAAAGCTCTCAGCTCTTCAATACATTGTTCATTCCTCCAGGTGGTCAACAAACACTCTAAAGAGCGCCTTTTGTCACATTGCCAGTTTCAGTCAATGAAAGTACTAAAAAGTTCCCAAAGTTGATTTTCAGAGACAGAGTGAATATTTTTAATATAAGAGTGTTGGCACACGTTCATAGCAGCACTAGTCACAATATCCAAGACTAGGAAACAACCTAAATGTCCATCAACAGATGAATGGATAAAGATGGTGTGGTTCATATATACAACGGAATATTACTCAGCCATAAAAAGAACAAAATCACGCCATTCGCATCCACATAGATGCACCTAGAGATTCTCGCTTAAGTTAAATAAGCCAGAAAAAGAAAGACAAATACCATGTGACATCACTTCTGTGTGGAATCTAAAATATGATACAGATGAACTTATCCACAAAACAGAAACAGACTCACAGACAAGAACAGGTGTGTGGCTGCCGAGGGGGAGAGGGTGGGAGTGTGAGGGACGGGGAGTTTGGGGTCAGCAGACGCAAACCATTATATGCAGAATGGAAAAGCAACAGGGACCTACTATATAGCCCAGTTCGGAAATGTACCCAATATCCTGTGATAAACCGTGATGGAAAAAGAATATGAAAAAGAATATATGCATGTGTAACTGATTTTGTGGCACAGTAGAAATTAACACAACAATGTAAATCAACTCCATTTTAGCAAAAAAAAAAAAAAAAAAACAGCTTAAAAAAAGGAAGAAGAGGAGTTCCCGTCGTGGCTCAGTGGTTAATGAATCCGACCAGGAACCATGAGGTCGCGGGTTCGATCCCTGGCCTCGCTCAGTGGGTTCAGGATCCGGCGTTGCCGTGAGCTGTGGTGTAGGCTGCAGACGAGGCTCGGATCCTGCGTTGCTGTGGCTGTGGCGAAGGCCGGCGGCTACAGCTCCTGTTAGACCCCTAGCCTGGGAACCTCCATATGCCGCGGGTGCGGCCCTAGATAAGGCCAAAAGACAAGAAAAAAAAAAGGAAGAAGAAAGAATGCTCTAAGGACCAAAGGACCAAATCTTTTTTAATGATTTTTATTTTTCCATTATAGTTGGTTTGCGGTGTTCTGTCAACTTTGTACAGCAAAGTGACCCAGTTTCACACACACACACACACACACACATTCTTTTTCTCACATTATTCTGCATCATGCTCCATCACAAGGGACTAGATAGTTCCGTGTGCTGTACAGCAGGATCTCGCTGCTTATCCACTCCAAAGGCAATGGTTTGCATCTATTAACCCCAGACTCCCCGTCCATTCCTCTTCCCCTCCCCCTCAGCAGCCACAAGTCTGTTCTCCAAGTCGGGACCAGATCCTAATGAAAAAAAAAAAATTAGATACTGGACCCAAAAGGAATAGCCACCATTTTCCAGATGTAGATTCTATGACAATAAAATCATTCTATGCACACCTACGAAAATATATACAAACTAGAGTTAGGGAGCTTGCGGAGGTGATGTTAAACTTTATATGGGAACATGCATAAAAATAACTAGAAACACACTGGGGGCGGGGGGAAACAGCTCTGCAAGAAGACTAGCTTTCGCAGATGTTGAAAACTTAGTATAGTGTCTATTTTCAAAAAGGGGTGTGGTTCTGTGTATCACAGATAAACACGGAGGGTCAAAAGGAAGTCCACGACTAGACTTGAGGGCATCTGAGAACGTGCTTAAAAATGATGCTATCTGAAAGCTGTGGTTTGCTTCTCACTGAGTACTGCTGGGGCAGCTGGACTGACACGAGCAAAAACCAAACCAAGCAAAACAAAACCCTGCACTAATAGGTACCGCACATCCAAGGGAAGAATAAATGCCAAATGGGAAAACTACCCGTTCAATAAAAACAGCAGTACTGAAAAGCAGCTAGAGGGTACCCCTTTTCACAACACTGACTCCAAGGACAGAGGCATGACAAATAGCTGTTAAAATCCAATTTTTTTGGAAGTTCCTGTGTGGCACAGCAGGTTAAGGATCCAGGGTTGCTGCAGTTGTGGCATAAGTTGAACCTGCAGCTCGGGTTCGATCCCTGGCCCAGAACTTCCACATGCCACGGGTGTAGTCGAAAAAAATGTTTTGAGTGCCCCCCCCAAAAAACCACCATAAACTAAGTCAAAAGGCAACTGAGGAATGTGTGTCATGGATTCAGGGCTAAATAAACCTAATCTTTAAAACTGTTTTGCTTCACGTTGAGAAGAAAAACCTAAAAACCAGCCAGTAGAGCCAAACCAAGGACGTCCTAAAAATAAAGACAACGGTGAGGTCCCAAGAGACAAAGAAAACCCAGCAATCATTTCAGACGGAAGGAGATGAAAGAGTCCCAACAGCTAAGTGTGAAGGGGGGTCCTGGATTGTAATCCTGGAGGAAAAAATCTGGGATCTTTTGTTTTATTCGCCCAAAGAGGATTATTAGTGGGACAAGTGGTAAAATAAGGTCTGCAGATTAAAGTCTTGACGCACTGCTCATTTCCTGGTTTTGATCACCGTACGGACGGTATGTATCAGAATGTCTCCCTATATCTATTTTGTTTTCTCTTTTGGGAGACACCACAGCATAGGGGAGTTAGTTCCCAGGCCAGGGGTCAAATCTGAGCCACTGCTGTGACCCACGCCACAGCTACAGCAACACCCAATCCTGAACCCACTGTGCTGGCCTGGGGGTGTAACTTGCACCCCCGAAGAGACAAGCTGGATCATGAACCCCCCGTGGCATAGGCGGCACTTTTACATTTTTTAAAGTACACAGGGAAAGTATTTAGCGGTAAATGAAGATCATGCTTGCAACTTACTGACCGTTACAAAACAAAACATACATACACTGAAGGGGAAAGGATACAATATTAAGAAGAGACAGTATCGCCCAGACAGAAACCAAGAAAATGTTCCTATAAAAAGTAAAAGCACTGGTGTGTGTGTGTGTGTGTGTAGCCTAGCACAGGTACAAGCCTACCATATTTATATAAATATATAAACATGTACATAAAAGCATATTTATTATATACCTAGAGATAAAATAATTTCCCCCAAAATTACAGAAATTTTTTAAATATAAATATAAAAATGAATGGCCTGACAAATACTCAATCGGTTGAAAAATCCCACTCTGTGGTTAAAAAAGAGGAAAAATTTGGGAGCTCCCGTTGCGGCGCAGCAGAAACGAATAGGACTAGTCTCCAGGAGGACACGGGTTCGATCCCTGGCCTCGCTCAGTGGGTTAAGGATCAGGCGTTGCCTTGAACTACGGTGTAGGTCACAGATGCGGTTCGGATCTGGTGTGGCTGTGGCTGTGGTGCAGCCAAGCAGGTGCAGCTCCAATTCGACCCCTAGCCTGGGAACCTCCATATGCTGCAGGTGCAGCCCTAAAAACACCAAAACAACAACAACAACAACCAGTAAAAACTTCCAGGATAAAGAGACCTAAGAGTTCATGGAGATGAGTGTGACATCAAACTGCTCAAGGAGGCTGGAAGCTACAAGACTAACTAGAAGCTCTCAAGCAATGTTTTTGATCAGTTGAAGAGGGAAAAATTAGAATTTAACCCACATATTGGGTAAGGTATCCAATCTTCAAGGAGTAAAGCAAAATAAATTTTTTTTCTCTTGCTTTGTATGGCTGCACCTGCAGCACATGGAAGTTCCCAGGCTAGCGGTTCAATAGAGCTACAGCGGCCAGCCTACGCCACAGCCACAGAACTGAGCCGCGTCTGCAACCTACAGCACAGCTCACGGCAACGCCGGATCCTTAACCCACTGAGCGAGGCCAGGGATCGAACCCGCAACCTCATGGTTCCTAGTCGGCTTCGTGACTCCTGAGCTACTACAGGAACTCCAAAATAAATAATTTTTCTTAAATATAAGAATCCAGATTTTTTTTTACCTTACCTCCCCCCATACATAGTTTTTTAAATTTAAAAAGTAATTCAGAAGGAAAGCTTCCATTAGCGTGAAAAAAAAGAGAGAGAGACAGAGAGAGAGAAGAAATAGCAGGACAGGTCACTAAGAAATGCTGACACATCAGAAGAGTTAAGACCTAAAAAAAAAATTAACAGAAAATCCGGCAGCCTTTGACAGTTGGAAGTGTCTGTTGAGCGGTGGGTACAATGAGGTAGGCACACATTCCCACTTCTATGAACCCAATTAAAAGGTTTAAATGAATAATATTTACATAATATTCAAAGACATTCTTTTACTGTGTTAGAAGCTTTTTTTTCCTGGAATTCAACCAGCCATGAAGCCCCAAAGACTTAATTACCTTATGGAAACTTGAAAGTGTAAAAGTGTCCTTATAAACACAAAACGTGGAAGGAAGAAGAAGAGGTGAACTAATTGTTCCCACATTTTAGGGCAAAAGAAAAATCATCAGAATCCAGATTCTGGTGCATCTACACTGCCTAAGATTTTTTGCAAAGGGTGAAACGTCAATTACCCACCCCAAACTTGAACTGCTTAAGTTCGCCATGGCAGAGTGGGCTGTTTTCAGATTTTTTTAAAAATAAGAGCATTTTAATGAGTTTCCCTGGGCACCCGGGAAATATTTCCATCCTGATTTGAAACAACGTGGGGTATAAATGAATTATGCATTCACGTGGGTTAATTCCCATCGCCTAAAATCGCCTGGAATTAACTGGAAAACGGGGTCGCTGGCTGAAAATGGATACTAGCACAGCAACTAAGAACGCTGACCGGGGTCTATAAACCGCTTCTTAACCACCTGGCAGCGGGGGGGACGCCTGACCCTGCTCGGGCCGCCGCCCAGCCCGTGAAGCCTGGACGCCGCCTGCCTCGGCGGGACGCTGTGTGTGTCAGAAGGTACAGGACAGAGCGGTCCCCTGAAAGCTGACACAGAGAACTCAGCATTCATGAGCTGTTGGAGGGGGTTTCTGTCGGAAAGGTGCCGACTAGAAGAGCGCGCAAAGGGAGCCCCGAGCTAGTCCCCTTTCGGTTTCCGAGGAGAGTGCGTCCTTTGGGAAGACACGTGAGCCTTTAAGGTTTTTAAATTCATAAAATAGCACCTCATACCTGTTCGAATGGCTTTTATCCGAGAAAGAGGAAGGAAGAAAAAAGGGCGGGAGAGAGAAAGAAAGGGAGAAGCAGGAAGGGAGGAAGGAGATAAGCGCTGGTGGGGAGCTGGGACTCTACTGAGCGGTCACTGACAACCACAGCCCTATTCATCTCAAGTGTCCATGATTATCCTTGTACGTCTACACTGGGAAGGGATCACCACCATCCAGGGAAGCGACCCATCCACCCACGCTCAGTGACACCCTCTTGAGTTGTGCTCAGTCGCTATCTGTGGTAGCGTCCGTGTCAATGTCCGCCCAGGGACTGACAATATCAGCTTCCAAATAACGCTGCAAAATACTGCTGCCCTCACACGCCCCCTTGGGGGGTCTCCACGAACCCCATCGCTCTCCTCTCCGGAGAGAGAGGGAGCCTCTGAAAACCACTGCTCGCCAGGAAAGCCTATTTTGGAGGAAAACACGCCTCGAGACCCGACTGCAAAAATGAGAGTAAGAAACAAGAAACTGCTGATGACGGAGATTTTTTTTTGGACGTAGGAAGGACGTACTTCATCGGCTGGACCTGCTGCCTCACTGAGGCGAGGCATTGCACGGATCCAGAACAACAGAGATTTGGGGCCAAATGCGGGCTGAAGGCACATCTTCCGGCGTTATTCGGCAGCCAAACAAGACACACGGGGGAAACCTGGGGCCGCTGCGAACAAGAAGGGCTTGGTTTACCGAAGGCGACTCCGATCTGCAGCCCCGTCCCTAGCGCGCTCTTGCTGGCCGCCAGCGGGCTTGACGCCCGGTATTAAACTAGCTCCCATTTACCCCATGACGCACATAAGGCAGACTGTTTCTGCAGGGAAAGCCCTGGCCCCACCTGATCCTTAGAGACACGTTCATGGATCCGGGGACTCCTAATCACAGCCCGGATGGCGGTGCCCAAGGCCCAGTCATCTGAGAAATGTCACGTTGCAATGACGGCAGCGAGACGCATCATCTTTTTACCGACGCTCGAGACGGGCTCTGGGGACGGGTTCAGAGCCCGACAGAGGCGGTCACTGCTACAGCCGCCACTCTCTTCTGTTGTTTTCCTTCGGGGCCACCCTTAAGGGGGGTCCCCAGGCACGCTCGGTAAGAATTAGCTATCTTGCAATTTAGTTTCCACCTTTCAAAGAAATACTTCAAACTTGTTCAACATGTTTTCCAGAATCCATACCTTTTCCGTTCCCCCCCCCCTTTTTTTGTCTTTTTAGGGCCTCACGTGCAGCGCTCGGACATTCCCAGGCTAGGGGTCGAATTGGAGGTACCGCTGAAGCCTACACCACAGGCACAGCAATGCAGGATCCAAGCTGCATCTGTGACCTACGCTGCAGCTCGTGGCAACGCCAGGTCCTTAACCCACTGAGAGAGGCCAGGGATCGAACCCGCCACCTCATCGACTCTTATGTCATGTTCTTAACCTGCTGCGTCACCACGAGAAGCCCCCATTTTTTTCTTTGCTTGGATTAACCCAGCGCCAAGTCAGTCTTCCAACGGTGGGCTGACCCCCTGGTGCTTTTCCTGACACCCAGACACTTTCCCAGGACTGCTCGAAGCCTTGCACTCCTAAATGAGATCCTCCATCCAAAGAGTCCCTGTGGCTGTGAGCAGACACGCTATCTGTTCCCAGCGCCCAGAACGGATCCTCCGCCACAGCGGTGATCAGCAGACACGTGTATTTGGGTGATGGGTGTGGAGCAGCAAGGTGAGAAGTCCTTCAAGATCACGGCTGTATGGCCCATCAATTTAAAGCAAACGGCCAAACTGGCAAAACAGACTTTTAATGACCCTCCTTGATAAATAAAGAAGTTTGGTCTGCAAGTCAAATGCAGTCAAAACTACATTGAGGTAGCACCTCATACCAGTCAGAATGGCCATCATTATTAAGTCCACAAATAACAATGCTGGAGAGGGTGTGGAGAAAAGGGAACCCTCCTGCACTGTTGGTGGGAATGTCAATCGGTACAACCACTACGGAAAACAGCATGGAGGTGCCTCAGAAAACTAAATATAGAACTACCGTATGACCCAGCAATCCCACCCTTGAGCATTTATCTGGGCAGGCAAAACATTCACTCGAAAAGATGCATGCACCCCTATGGTCACTGCAGCACAATTCACAAAAGCCAAGACGTGGAAGCAACCTAAACGCCCATCGGCAGATGAATGCATGAAGACGATGTGGCACCTATACCCAATGCAATCTTACTCAGCCATAAAAAATGAACACAATAATGCCATTTGCATGGCTGGACCTAGAGATTATCCTAAGTGAAGTAAGTTAGAAAGAAGAGGGAGCGACACCATATGGTATCATTTGTATGTGGAATCTAAATCACGGCACACACGATCCTGTCTACAGAACAGAAACAGATCATGAACCTGGAGAGCAAACTTGTGGCTGCCAAAGTCGGGGGTGGGGGGAGGCAGTGGGAGGGACGGGGAGTTTGGGGTCAGTGGATACAAACTATGACACTGAGAATGGATAAGCAATGAGGTCCTTCTGTGCAGCACAGGGAACTCCTACCAGTCTCTTGGGTTATACCATAATGGAAGATAATATGAGAAAAAATGTGTCATATATATATATATATATATATATATATAGTCACTTTGCTGTACAGTAGGAATTGACAGAACACTGTAAATCAACTACACTTCAATACATTTTTTTTAAATACAAGAAGTTGGATCTGCCTCTGGCTAAACATGAAATCGCTGACTTAAGACACAGCAAGCATCTATGGTCATTCAGTCTTTTTTTTTCCCAATAGAAAGAGTCACTGGAGATGGGACACTCTGTGCCAGAGTGCTCAGTGAACCCCAGAGTGCAAATTCTCCTCAGTGGCAAAGGAAAGAGGGCCGGAGTCAGAACCGTGAAACAACAGCCTTCAGGTTTGAGACTGGACCTGCAGTCATCATCAGTGAATAAAGGCAGAAAATCAGAATTAGGGAGCATGAACTGTGGGCTTATTTGAACCTTGTATGTGCCACGTATTTGCATAAACATGGAATGAATTTCCAGGCAGACATCAACCCATCTACAGAACAGTAACTAAAATGACTATGTACCTGCTTCTTAACTAGGAACGGACTTTCTGTGTACAACCGACACTCTTTGTACATCATCCTCGATTTTTTGTGGATTACAGTAATCGCAGCCCTCCATCTCAGGCACGGAGACAGAATGGAATACAGGACCCCCCGCGAAGAAAGCCACGTGCTTGGTTTCACGCTCACTTCTGCCATCTTGAAATCTCCAGGACTTACAAAGAAGGTGGGCTGCATTTTGAGTTTTCATTGGGCTCCATGACTATGAAGCCACTCTTTCTCCAAAAAAAACATTTATTATAGTGGATTTACAATGCTATGCCAATTTCTGCTGTAGAGCAAAGCAACCAACTCATACATATATACATATATTCCCATTCTCATATGATATTCCATCGTGGTCTGTCCCAAGAGACTGGACAGAGCTCCCTGGGCTGTACAGCAGTACCTCATTGCTTATCCATTCTCAGTGTCATAGTTTGCATCTACTGACGCCAAACTCCCCGTCCCTCCCACCCGCTCCCCCTTGGCAACCACAAGTCTGCTATGTCTGTGAGTCTGTGTCTGTTTTGTAGATAGATTCATCGGAACCATATTTTAGATTCCACATCCAAGTGATATCATATGGTCCTTGTCGTTCTCTGACTTACTTCACTTAGCAGGAGACTCTCTAGTTGCATCCATGTTGCTGCATATGGCAAGGTTTTGCCCTTTTTATGGCTGAGTACTATTCCATTGTGTCTACGTACCACATCTTCTTAATCCATTCATCTGTTGATGGATATTTAGGTTGCTTCCATGTGAAGAGTGCTGCAACGGATATACACTGCAATTATACAATGCATGGATCATTCTGAATTGTAATTCTGTCCAGATAAATGCCCAGAAGTGGGACTGCTGCATCCTATGGCAGTTCCGTATTTAGTTTTCTGAGGAACCTCCACACTGTTTTCCATAGTGGCTGCACCAATTTACATTTCCACCCACAGTGTAGGAGGGTCCCCTTTTCTCCACACCCTCTCCAGCACTTATTGTCTGCAGACTTGGTAATGATGGCCATTCTGACCAGCGTGAGCTGGTACCTCCTTGCAGTTTTGATTTGCATTCTTCTCATCATTAGCGATACTGTGCCCCTTTTCACGTGCCTGTTGGCCATCCGTATGTCTTCTCTGGAGAAACGTCTACCTAGGTCTTCTGCTCATTTTTCAATGGGGTGATTAATACTTTTTCACTCAGAGAAATATTCAAGTTTTTTTTTTTAAACAAAAGTGTGATGTATTTATGGAAGAATACATGTGCACGGCTCACATGATCCCATCAGATAGGAATACGCAGGAATGCTGTGAGAATGAAATATATGCTGTGTTTACTCACCGGTCCACACAGAGTATCGATGCCAGGTGCTGTGTCAAGCTGGGCTTAGTGAAGGCTAACAGCAGGGCGTGACCACCAAGGTCAGGTCTTGAATCCTCTGATTACACCCTACAGGTTTCTCCCAAAGCACCCCCCAACTCATTTACCAAAGGGCACGGCCACGTACGTTTAGCCTCATGGAAACATCAACTTTCCAGGGCTTCCCCGTCACTCAGTCCTTGACTGTCCGCTTAGTGAAGGAGGCGGGAGCGCCGTGGCTGTCAGGAGCCGTCATGAAGACCTCGGGCCGGGGTGGGGCGGGGGCAGCAGCTACGCGGGCAGCAGGGCCCTAAGCGCTGGTCAGCAGGGGTCCACTTGCCTTTCTTTAACACAAGAGCTAGAAAACCACCAAGCAGATAACTGGGCGCTGACCGTATTCCTTGGCAACCAGCCGAATAAAGAATGTTGAGTCCACGCTGCCCCTGTTTAATTCTCCTTAAATTGCGGAGGGATGAAAGCAAATGTTAGGAATTGTGGGGGGCCTCTTAACGCCCCTTCTCATCAGCAAAGATATCCTAACAATATAAAATGAAAAAAGATGATTGCAAACGAAGTTCAAGGACAATATCTATACCCAAAGTAACGTCAGAACAGAAATCTTCGTACAGCAGAGGGTTTTACTGGTAATGAAAAGAACTTCACCTTTTTTTTTTTTTTTTTTAGCTTTTTAGGGCCGCACCTGCAGCATATGGAAGTTCCCGGGCTACAGGTTGAATCAGGGCTACAGCTGCCGGTCTTTACCACAGCCACAGTGACGCAGGATCCGAGCCCCATGTGTGACCTACACCACAGCTCTCGGCAATGCCGGATGCCTGACCCACAGAGTGAGGCCAGGGATCGAACCCACATCCTCATGGATACTAGTCAGATTCGTTTCTGCTGAGCCACCACGGGAATTCCCTGCACTTGCTGTTTTGACGAGGTTTTTGTAATAGTTTCTACAATGGGGTGAAAATCCACGTGCTCATTTGTGTTTCAAATACCATAACAACGCTGACCTATTATTCTCTGCTTGAGTATTCAGTCACCCCTTTTTTTTATTTCTTTTTAAATTTTTCCATTATAGCTGGTTTACAGATTTCTGTCAATTTTCTAACTGCACAG
>PVHT021183672.1:5103494-5127118 GCA_004024745.2 Catagonus wagneri
ATTAAAACACCCGCCTGCTTTTCCGTGATGCCTGAGCTCAGCGAGGCTTCCTTTCGATCACAGAGAGGGGCCAGACATCGGCTAACCCCTATTTTTACAAGTGACAGATCTTTGAAACGGTGTTTTAGATCTGGCTATTCCAACTGTGTTTGAAATCTGAGCACTGAAAACTGCTGGACGTGGCGACTTGGGAGCGATCTAAGAGATGGATCTGCCAAGAACAGACACTCTTTTAAAATTCCTCCTTCTGGAATTATTTTCTGCAGCCGAAAAGGGCGGGTGAAGACCTTTTCAGAGTCTCTGGGCCTGCCCTGACTTAGGGTGGCAGGATCCTATCGCTTAACGCAGTGCCTTGTGTACACAGTAGATGCTCAACTGTTTGTTGAATGAGGACTTTTTAAATGACTTGTTTTGGGTGCAAAGTTGTGCTAACGGTGTTGTGCTAGTTTCAGGTGCGCAGCAAAGTGATTCACTTAACCTACTTGTTTAGACTCTTTCCCCCTACAGGCAATTACAGAATTGTGAGTAGGTCTTTGTTGTGTACCTATTTTGTGTAGACAGCGGTCCGTATACGTTAATTCCAGATTCCGAAACTTTCCCTTCCCCCCTTCCCCTTGGGTAACCATACATTTGTTCTCAAAGCCTTTGAGTCTGCTTCTGTTTTGTAAACTGGTTCATTCCTACCATTTTTTTTTTTTAAGATTCCACCTGTAAGGGTTCTCAGGTGATATTTGTCTTTCTCTCTCTGGTTTACTTCACTGGGTAGGAGAATCTCGACGTCCACCCACGTTGCCGCGGATGACTTTATCGCACTCTTTTTCAGGGCTGAGTAGTATTCCACCGTATACAGGCACCACGTCTTCTCAATCCATGCCTCTGTTGATGGGCACTGAGGTTGCGTCCACATCTTGGCTACTGTAAATAGTGCTGCCACGAACACAGGGGTGCATGGATCTTTTCAAGTTAGAGTTTTGTCTGGACATATACCCAGGAGTGGGATTGCTGGATCCTATGGCCATTCTATGTTTAGTTCTCTGAGGAACCTCCATACTGTCCGCACCAATTTCCATTCCCACCAACGGTGGGGGGGGGGGTTCCCTTTTCTCCACACCCTCTGTGGCATTTTTTGTTTGTAGATTTTTTGATGACGGCCGTGCTGATGGCTGTGAGCTGGTGCCTTGCTGCAGCCCTGAGCTTCATTTCTCTAATAATGAGTAACGCCGAGCATCTTTTCATGTAGTTTTTGGCCACGCATCTGTCTTCTTTGGAGAAATGCCTATTTAGATCTTCTGCCCCTTTTTTGAGACTCTCAAGTATAGAACCCTCTACGCCCTGCCTGTCTTTGATGTTGAGCCAGAAGCCCTTACCGTAATCGGCATTAACTGTCAACAACGGTCCAGGGTGCTACTTTCATCCTTCCTCCATGGCAAGGACACTCCCGAGGCTGAAGCGCCACCACGCTGCTTTTTAAAAAACCATCTGCGAGCTCCAGTGCCATGGAAGATAAAGGAGAGGCATGGGGAACAATTAGTCATCATTTGCATTCTGCACGGGAATTTTCTAGCTCATCGATCTTGTCATTTTCAATTTATCTGTTATGAGGATAATGAGACCGAGGCAATTAAAAAGGGTGGAAAAGTGTGTAATTCCGAGTCTCTATAAATAGACCCAGTTCATGGTTCAGCACTGGAGTGGAATGGCTAATAGGCCACCCGATCGTGACGCGTGGGTCAGGGGTAAACCTGGTACTGAGTGGGAAGCACAGAAAGAGGTGAGGATGTGATCTCGTGTAAAAAACACATCACCTCAGCACGCATCCTACTGGGGGATTCGTCTCCCGTGACGACCAGCGGGCTTCTAGGAAGGGCTGATGACCACGGCCCAGTATGACCCGTTTCATCTCCTGGAAGAGGCACATCCATAAACGAGATACAAAACGCCTCCGGAGCAGACATTAAATCGCCCCCTTCAAACGTGTATGCCTGGTGATTCTGATCACATTAGCCCTCCTCTAAGCACGCAAAGTGCCAAAGTGGCAAGATGTCCAAGACCTAACGGGGAAAGCCTGGAAGTATAAAGAAGGGGCACTTTCACTGCGTAACAACTATGACTGGGGCCATTTCTTCCAAATACGTTGGATGTTTGGGTTTGTAGGGCACCCCTGACTTTCCAACACCCACTCTCTTGTTTTCATTTTTGAAAGTTTTATTGAAGTCCCGGGAGCTGACGTACGAGGCTGTGATAGTTTCTGCTGGACCGCAAAGGGACTCAGTCAGCCGTGTGCACACAGCCATTGTCTTCCGGATTCTTTTCCCACCAAGGTGATCACAGAAGACTGGGTAGAGCTCCCTGTGCTGGCCAGCAAGTCTCTGTTGGCCCGTCATTCCACAGATCTCGGGGTGCAAGTGCCAGTCCCAAAACGTCTTTCAAACCCAGTAATTGTTCGTTACCAACTATTAAAAAGGCTTACATAGCACTGAGTACATTATAGAGACATACTAACCACAGCTACTTTTTTTTTTTTTTAGGGCTGCACCTGCGGCATATGCAAGTTCTGAGCTGGGGTCACACCAGAACTGCAGCTGGCACAGCCACGGCAATGCCGACTCCAAGCCACATCTGCAGACCTACACCGCAGCCTGCAGCCATGCCACATCCTGAACCCACGGAGTGAGGCCCGGGATCGAACGGCCACGCTACTCAGGTCCTCAACCCACTGAGCCACCAAGGGAACTCCCAACAGCTGCTAACGGTGAGAATACCTTCACTCCACGACGCTTCTGTCAGTTTCCGTTGGGTCGTCATCCAAATTAATTCAGCATGACGCAGCCCATCCTGACTCTTTAATTTACTCCAGGCTCTCAAGACCCAAATTCCGTCAGACAGAATAGTGGGAAAGAACAAACGCTACCTGCGTGAGACAGGTGCCTGATGCTTCTCAAAACATAAACGAAGAATTTCAAGTTGTAACCATAATACAATGGGTTCCCATCAGGAAGTAAAGACTACTCATGGGTCTATATATCTGTTTCTATATTAATGAATCTACGGGGGTACTGTATGCATATATACACAAATACTGGCATATACGTGTACATATATGAATATGCACATACACACACATATGCAGACATGTACACCTAGGCACACCGGGAAATTCCATTTACAGTCTAGTCGTTAATATTATATACGCACATATGCATGTAGACATCAATGTATAGCTAACATCAATAATTTTAGAAGTTCCCATTGTGGGTCAGTGAATTAAGGACCTGACATAGCATCCGTGAAGATGCAAGTTCAAACCCCATCCTCGCTCAGTGGGTTAAGGATCTGGCGTTGCTGCAAGCTGTGGTGCAGGTTGCAGGTGTGGCTTGGATCTGGCGTTGCTGTGCCTGTGGTGTAGGCCGGCGGCTGCAGCTCTGATTTGACTCCCAGCCTGGGAACTTCCATATGCCGCGGGTGTGGCCCTAAAAGGAAAAAAAAAGGAATTTTATCTACCTATCCACAGGTGGATGACACAGATGATGAGACGGTGTAATATAGACATTGATACAGATACACAATCAATGATCAGCCTGAACCTTAATGTTTGTTTCTTAAGGCCACATGTGTGGCATATGGAAATTCCCAGGCTAGGGTTTGAATTGGAACTGCAGCTGCCGGCCTTCACCACAGCAACACCAGATGCAAGCCGTGTCTGTGACCCATACCACAGCTCAGGGCAACACGGGATCCTTAACCCACTGAGCGAGGCCAGGGATCGAACCCGTCCTGATTCCAGTCAGGTTCATTACCGCTGAGCCACAGCGGGAACTCTCTTAGCCTTAAATCTTGATGCAAAGTCATCAAACATTCACCAAGGGCAGAACCAGGGGAGGAAGGCAGTAAGAATTTTTTTGGGCGTGATCCTTTATCCTTTTTATATGTATTTTTATTTTTTAATTTTTTTGTAGGTAGGGCTTTAATTTTTAAAGTCATAGTTGATTTACAGTGTTGTGTCCATTTCTGCTGTACAGCAAAGCGACCCAGCTCTCCCTCTCTCTCTCTATATATATATGTATACACACACACACATTCTTTTTCTCAGAGTATCTTCCATCACAGTCTCTCCCAAGAGACTGGACAGAGTTCCCTGGGCCGTGCAGCAGGACTTTATTGCTTATCCATTCTCAGTGTCATAGTTTGCATTTACGAACCCCCAAAGCCCAGAATTTTGAAGGAACCCTAGCTGTGACAATAACAATGTTCGCCTGACTTCCACGTACTTAGAGAAACGAACACTTTAAATGCCCTGGCGCTATCCAGATCCGAGGTCCCTTGAAAACGCTTCCATCCCTGAGGGTCCCAGATTCCTCCGCGGACCACATGCCAACGCCTGGATCTCTTTCTGACAGCCGGGCTGTGATTAAAGCGCCGCCGCCTGTTCAACAACCCCGGATCCTGCAGGGTGCCCGGGCATCGGGGAGCAGTGACCCAAATGGAAGTTCAAGAGGCGAATGCATCCTAGGAGCAGAGGGGGCGGGGCTTGGCACAGACGCCGGGTCCTGGGGGAGGAGCCGCTGACCCGGGAGGAAAAGCGCACGCAGGTTCGCAGGTTCGGGCACAGCAAGAACCCGGCTCCTGAGCAGCGGCGCGGGGCAGTTCAGGCGGCGCTTCCGCAAGGCAACCAGGCTGCTGAGAAGGGTCTCGTTGCGTCGGTGCCAACCCCACCGGGGCCCTGGGAACACACGCTGGATGGAGTTCTAGCTGCGAGAACAGACAATTCCATTCCCGGCGGTGTCCGTGTTGGAGAAATGGCAGGTACCGGCACCGCTCCGACCGGCATCAAATAAAGTAAGATTGCTGAATTCATCTCCAGAGCAGTGGCAGTGTTTTTATATCATTCCTCAAAACGGTGGCGAGCCCGCATTGATACCGGCAAATCGTCATCAAAGCACTTCCATATTTGTATCCAACGATGCTGATACCCACTTTGACAGCCACCGCCTGACAGCCATTCCATTTCGTTTTTATTTTTCCTCCCCCCACCCCCTTTACAGCCACACCTGCAGCCTATGCAAGTTCCCCGGCCAGGAGCTGAATCTGAGCTGCAGGTCTACACCACATCCACAGAAACGCTGGATCCTTAACCCACTGTGCAAGGCCAGGGGTTGAACCCGCATCCGCACAGACACTCTGTCTGGTTTTTAACCTGCTGAGCCACCACTTCGTTTTTTTATTTTTTAATTTTTTGCTTTACACGGCCGCACAGGCGGCATATGCAGGCTCCCAGGCTAGGAGTTGAACTGGAGCTACAGCTGCCGGCCTACACCACAGCCACAGTAACCAGGATCCGAGCCGCATCGGCAACCCACACAGCAGCTCGTGGCAACACCAGATCCTTAACCCACTGAGCGAGGCCAGGGATTGAACCCACAGCCTCACAGTTCGTAGTCAGATTCGTTTCCACTGCGCCACAACGGGAACTCCCCAATCTCATTTTAGAACGGAGATCCGTGTTCAGGTATCTTATGTAACCTGCTCAACTTCCCCAGCAGCAATTCAAGGGTGCCTTCGGGATGAAAGCAGAGATCACATTTGTGGCTCTCGGACCTAAAATGCATATTCCCAGGGAGAAAGAGATGCAGAAAAATCTTCCAGTGTACTCCCAATGGGCTGTAGTTCGAAGAATTGTGCCCTAAAGAGTCTGAGTGAACTTAAAAGTCACCAAGCTCATTACAGACACTGTGGAATGAAATTACGTGAGGGCAAGACAAGAAAAATTTAAACATAAATTCTTCTCTGCCTTGGGTCCCCTCCCGCCCCCCATGGTGCATCGTGTGTCTGCATTTGTGCAGGGACCAAAGCTCCCCCGTCAGTACCAACACCCGCTGGACCCTCAGGAGCCTCACTCTCCCAGCATCACCAAGACAACGCCTCGGCTTTGACCTTCCTTCTTGAGCATATAAGGGGTCCCACAGCCCGCCAGGATGATGCTCAGATCTGGACCCTGTAAACTGTCAATAATATGGCACTTGATGTACAGCTCTCCGTCCCCAAAACACAGATACCCATCCCTTGATTTCTAATGGGAAGAGTGCTTCGCAGAGCTTTCTTTTCTATTTCTTTATTTTACTCAAGTACAGTTGATTTACAATGTTAATTTCTGCTGTTACAGCAAAGTGATTCAGTTATTATATGTGTTATATATTCAGTTATATATATTCAATTAAATATATGCTAATTCTGTTATATATATCAACATATAGAATATGTATTATTATAATATATATAAAATATATATATATCATTTTTAACCCACTGACCCACAACAGGAAGTCCTCAACTTTTTATTTTTTTTTTGCTTTTTAGGGCCACACCTGCGGCATATGGGGATTCCCAAGCTAGGGGTCAAATTGGAGCTGCAGCTGCCAGCCTACACCACAGCCACAGCAATGTGGGATCCGAGCCGCATCTGCAACCTACACCACAGCTCACGGCAATGCCAGATCCTTAACCCTCTGAGTGAGGCCAGGGATCAAACCCGCAACCTCATGGATACCACTTGGATTAGTTTCCGCTGTGCCACCAAGGGAACTCCATTCCTCATATTTTTTAGAGGATTTAAATCAGTATTCTTTTTAAGAATTTAGGAAAACAAGAGCATGTTAAACCCAGCATAAGAGGAAAGAAATAGATACGTGACTACCTGAAACAGTATCACCGGGAGGAAACGATACAGAATATATAAGCCTTCAAAAGACTTTTTTTTTGTTTTTTATACCTGCCGCATATGGAAGTTCCCCGGTTAGGGATCAAATCTGAGCTGCAGTGGCCAGCCAACGCCACAGCCACAGCCACGCCAGATCCGAGCTGCATCTGCATCCGTAGCTTCAGGCAATGCCAGATCCTCAACCCATTGAGTGAGGCCAGGTACTGAATCCACCTCCTCATGGATATCACACCGTGTTCTGAACCCACTCAGCCACCACGGGAACTCCTCTCACCACTATTTTTGCATCAAGGGTTGCCTAGCAACACGTCTGATAACAGCGCCAAGAGACCCGGCAGTGACGTGGTCACACCACTGCATTTTAACCTCCCCCAGTGGCGCCACACTCTGCCCAGAAACCCCTTCAGTCCCTACTAGGCTGGAAGGATGAAAAACTGGGAGGACACCCCCCCACCCCACCCCGATCAAGGACCCAGCTGACAGGTCCTTTATGTGGAGAGATGCAAACAGAGCCACCAAAAGCCCTGATTCACCTGTCACCACACCAGGAGGGGAACAGTTCCATCAGCAGTCACGCTCCAAAGCCCTTCTGGGAACGTGCATCAAAAAGCCACCAGGTCCTGTGGTCCAGCACAGGGAACCGTATCACTCGTGACGGAACGAGACGGAGGAGAATGTGAACAAAAGAATGCCTGTGCCTGTATATAACTGGGTCACAGCAGCAATAGACCAAACACTGTCAATCAACTATAATTTTTTTTAAAAGGTACCAGGACCGTCAAGATAAGCATCTCTAGCAGCTTATCCCCTGGGCCCCTTGGAAGCTCTTTTGCTGGTTCTAGGAGCCATTCTCCAGGCACAGCTTTCCCTGCCCTGACAGCTCCTATGTGGGACCCTTCTCACACACCCCAAGCCCTGCGCTCCTTGCCATGACCCGCAGAGAACTTAGAGACCCAAGAGGTCATGTCGCCGGGAGGCCCGGTAGCCAGCGCAAACCTGATGGAAGATTCTATGCCCCTTTTACGGACAAACGCTAAGCCGTCGCCCGTGGTCCAGGAGACGCAACGTGCATCCTGCCTATACGCAGAAGAGATACACACCAGAGACACACCTCCTGGATTTCCCCTTCTGGTTTCAGACGTATTGCATCCAGGGCAACACCAGGAAAAATCCAGGATCGGGGGCGGTGGGGCCATGGAAGGGCAACAGAAACAGGGAGGTGTTTACACAAGGACGTCCACAGGCAGAGGAGTCCTTTCTAGCTAAGGAGCCAGCTTCCAGGGCAAAGAAACAAAGAACACGAATTCTATACGCAGCGAGTACAGTCACTGCAACACGACACTGGTGCTGCCTGAGTTACTGAAGCTTAGAGACACGGGTCACTCGTCGACGAGCAGGTGGAAGAAGCCAAGCAGCGGTCTCCCCCAGCAGACGCTCACTGTGACTTCAGGAACGCTGGTCTCTGACCTGGAAGTGACCGGAGGATGAGCTGCCGCCGCTGGGCTCAGACAGAACGCGTGCTTAGAGGAGGAAGAGGGAATGATCCCAATGAATAAAAATCTGCCTCCACAGGTCCGAGCGCTTGCCATCATCTAAACGCAACGCCGGGTTAACACGGCCGTGTCTCAGCAGCAGCGCTGTGCCTTATGTCACAGGGAAGAGCCAAAAAGAAAGGATGGATTGGCTGCTGGCAAAGGCACAGTCCATATATAAGGTGACTTTAAATCCCCAGTGGGGTGGCTCCTGTCAGCAGAGTGCACGAGCCAAGGAAGAGAAGGCAACTTTCAGGGCAGTGTATTTTTTTAATAGTCTTTGAGTATATTTTATAAACACCATCAAAATATTGATGTATCTTATATATATATATACATATATATATATAAACCATTTGACATACATAATGCATTTCATAGACCCTGCCAACAATTTAATGTTTCTAGTGCTATACGAATCTCTCCAAATAGGTAATGTGTTCTAACCACTGAAACATCATGCTGCCTTTTATTTATTTATTTTTGTCTCTCTTTTTTAGGGCTGCACCTGCGGCATACAGACGTTCCCAGGCTAGGGGCCGAATCGGGGCTGCAGCTGCAGGTCCACACCACAGCCACGGCCACGCCAGACCTGAGCCGCATCTGTGACCTGCAGCTGCAGCCCCGATCCTTAACCCACAGAGCGAGGCCAGGGATCGAACCTGCATCCTCACGGATACTAGCCAGGCTGGTTACAGCTGAGCCACAACGGGAACTCCAATGATGCTGCCTTAAAAAAAAATACTTTTATTGCAATATGGTGCAATATGGTGAAGTATGGCTAGCTTCAGGTGTACAGCAAAGTGATTCAATTATACGTGCAGGCATATCCATTCATTTTAGGCTTCATTTCCCATCTAGATTATCAGAGTACTGACTTCTCTGTGCCCTGCAGTAGGTCCTTATTGTTTATCTCTTTTATATACAGTGGTGTATATCTGCCAATCTCAAACTCCTAACTTATCCCTACTCCCAGAGCTCCCTGTTTGGGTTCCTATTCGGGCATTTTAATTCAGTTTAAGAGTCGAGTGTCGTTTGTCGGCATACCTCGTGGAACAGCTACTTTAGATCTCGTACTTAACATTTCATTTTATAAGTTAACATTTCCCTCGGGAGTAAGCTGCCACAGCTTCTGCTACCGGTGCCAGACTCACCCTCTGGTTCTCCTAGTAAGCCCGAACACAGCAGCAAGGACAGTCAAACTCAACAGGCGCAGGATGGCCAGGACCACACAACTTCATCTTCACAACGCATTTCCTAACACGCTGCTCCTGTTTCTTTTCCTGGATCTCGTTTCAAAGAGGACACACACTTTTATTCACATACGGAAATCCAGGTGGTATCTTTAAAAGTACAGATGTAAAAAGCAATCTCTGTTTCTCTTGGTCCAGGTGATATTTTTTTTTCTTGTCTTTTTGCCTTATCTAGGGCCGCCCCCGTGGCATATGGAGGTTCCCAGGCTAGGGGTCTAACAGGAGCTGTAGCCGCCGGCCTACACCACAGCCACAGTAACGTGGGATCCGAGCCGCATCTGCAACCTTCACCACAGCTCACGGTAACGCCGGATCCTTAACCCACTGAGCAAGGCCAGGGATCGAACCCGCAACCTCACGGTTCCTAGTCAGATTCATTAACCACTGAGCCACGGCGTGAACTCCAGGTGATTTTTTTTAATGTTTCTTTTTTTCTTAATTGAAGTATAGTTGATTTGCAGTACTGTGTTAGTTTCAGGCATACAGCAAAGTGATTCAGTTATATATATATATATACATACATACACACACACACACACACACACACGTATATATTCATATTCTTTTCCCTTTTAGGTTACAAGACACTGAACATACAGCTCCCTGTGCTAGGCAGTTAAGTCCTTGTTATCTATTTTATATATAGTAGTGTGGATATGTTACTCATGGACTTCTAATTTATTCCCCTGTACCTTTCCCCTTGGATAACCAAAAGTTTGGTTCCTCTGTCTGTGAGTCTGTTTCTGTTTCATAAATAAATTATCTGCTGCTGTTTTTTAGATCCCCACATACAAATGCTATCATAGGGTATTTGTCTTTCTCTGACTGACTTCACTTAGTATGAGAATCTCTAAGTCCATCCACTTTGTGACAGATGGCATGAGTACATGCTTTTTCATGGCTGAGTAGTATTCCACCGTGCCTATGTACTACATCTTCTTAATCCATTCTTCCGTCAATGGACATTTGCATTCCCTAGCTTTTTAGTTCTGGAGATTTCTTTCTTTTGCTGCACGTTTTTTTTTTTTTTTTTTGGCCAAGTAATATATACATATGCACACGCGCACACACACACACCTTCCTTATCGATCCTTCATCAGCCTATGAACACTTAGGTTGCTTCCATGTACTTGCTATTGTGAACAGTGCTTCTATGAACACTGGGGCACACGTATCTTCTCGAACTAGAGTTTTCATTTTCTTCAGATATACGCCCAGGAGTGCGATTGCTGGGTCATGCAGTATTTCTATTTTCAGTTAAGGAGCCTCCACACTATTTTCCACAGCGGCTGCACCACGTAAGACTTCCCTCAGGTGACAATTAATGACAAGGGGGTGACAAGCCATCTCTCTTCGTCTTCCGTTTCCGGAATGTGGTTATAGGCCCTCTTCAGTTTTCTAGAGCAGGATGTGGAAATGGCCCCACCCTCCAATGTAAAGTAATAACTGAGTGCCTGTGACCACATCCTTTGCCTTTTTCTTCGAAAAAGTGCCTGCGGTTTGCAGAGGAAAACCTTGTTCACTGAATCACACTGTATTTCATTTCTGAGATCTGGAAATACCTAACAGCAAACCATCCTTGTTTATCAGAAGATGAGACTGGAAGATGCATATTACTTATACTTTTTTACTTATCCGAAAGCTGGACCTTGTGTGTAGACAATTTTTTTTTTTTCGGCCACAACCACAGCATGCAGAGGTTCCCGGGCCAGGGATCGAACCTGTGCCACAGCAGTGATGCCAGATCCATAACTCAATGAACCTCCAGGGAACTCCCCAGCCATGTATTTAGTGCATCCTTTTGAATGTGGAGACTGACAGCTGGGTGTACGCCAGGACCCCTTTCTTTTTCTGGCCATTAAAAAAAAGAATCAGATTTCCACTGGAAATCTTCCCCCAGATATTTTTGGAAATGAAAATAGGGAGGTGAGGATGGAGGCAGAAAATATGGCTTAATGACGTAAGTACAATAGTCTTTTTTTCCCCCCCTTTAAAGAGCTCAGCATCACGTAAGTGGTTTGGTAGAGGGCAGGCAGGGGTAACCGCTGTGGGAAAGTGGATTCTGAGTTCCCAGAGACACCGTGAACAAGTTCATTTGATGTCTGCGACTTCTTTCCATCCACACAGGCTGATTTTTTATAAGGCACAAGTTCATACACAGAGACGGGGTATACAGAAGAAACGGACCCCTCCATGCACATCATATGCCTACATCTAGGAATCCCAGGCATCTGGGTATTCCTAGATATTCTGTTGGTCCGTGTGATTCCAGACAACAATGAGAGAGGAGGAAATGAAAGAGGAGGAAAAAGAAGGCTGACACTGTGGCGGACAGTAAGGTTCCTCAGAAAACTAAATATAGAGCTACCATAGGATCCAGCAATCCCACTCCTAGGCATCTATCCAGACAAAACTCTAATTCAAAAAGATCCATGCACCTCTCTATGTTCACAGCAGCACTATTCACAATAGCCAAGACATGGAAACAACCCAAATGTCCATCGACAGAGGAATGGATTAAGAAGATATGGTACATATACACTGTGGAATATTACTCAGCCGTTAAAAAGAATGAAATCATGCCATTTGCAGCAACATGGATGCAACCAGAGATTCTCATACTCAGTGAAGTAAATCGGAAAGAGAAAGACAAATACCACACGATATCACGTGGGATCTAAAATATGGCACAAGTGAACGTACCTACAAAGCAGAAATAGACTCATAAGCATAGAGAAGAGACTTGTGGCTGCCAAGGGGGAGGGGGAGGGAGTGGGAGGGACAGGGAGTCTGGGGTCAGTAGATGCAAACTGTGATACTGAGAACAGGTAATATGTGAGGTCCTGCTGTACAGCACAGGGAACTCTATCCAGTCTCTTGGGATAGACCAGGATGGAAGATAACATAAGAAAAAGAATGTATATATATGTAGAACTGGGTCACTTTGCTGTACAGCAGAAATTGACGGAACATTGTAAATCAACTATATATGCTTTAATAAAAAAAAAAGGTTGATTCTTAGATGCCTTATGGATTTCCTTCCCCCCCCCCTTATTTTTTTTGCTTTTTTGTCTTTTTAGGGCCACAGCCATGGCATATATGGAGGTTCCCAAGCTAGTGGTCAAATCGGAGCTATAGCTGCTGGCCTACACCACAGCCACAGCAATGCCAGATCTGAGCTTTATCTGCAACCTACACCACAGCTCACGGAAATGCCAGATCCTTAACCCACTGAGCCACCAGGGAACTCCTTCTCTGCCCATTTTTCACCCAATTTGCTCTTATGATATTGAATTGTATAGAAGCTTCTCATTTATTTTGAATACGAACAATTTGTCGTACAGACTTTTTTTTTTGTCCTTTTGTCGTTTTAGGGCCACACCCACAGTAGATGGAGGGTCCTAGGCTGGGGTTCAATCGGAGCTGTAGCTGCTGGCCTACACCACAGCCACAGCAATGCGGGATCTGAGCCACATCTATGACCTACACCACAGCTCACGGCAACACCAGACCCTTAACCCACTGAGCGAGGCCAGGGATCAAACCCGCATCCTCATGGATGCTCGTCTGGTTCTTGAGCCACTGAGCCACGGCAGGAGCTCCTAGACACAGTTTTTGTTAGGCAAGAAGCATGATTACAGAGACCTCCTGGACAACACACGGCATACAGTCAACCATATGCTCTTGCACAGTTTAAAGCACACTGGGGAAGGTTTTGCATTCAGCGTTGCCAACCCCCGTGAGAAAAAGAAAAGGAGGAGATCTGAGCAGGTGATGCATATGTTTAGTACTTTGTGTACGAAACAGATACCTCAATAAGGCTTACAAAACAAGAAAACTCTGTACCGAACAACAAACAAAAAACACCCCAAACCAACCGTATAGATGACTCATGGCTTCACGACTCCATGGGCAACTGGTTCTGATGCCACGAGGAGCCTTACGAAATGTGGGTCAGAACTGTCTACACTCCCGGCAAGTGGGGGAATCGGGCATCTGCTTATTCACCGGATGGTACCTCTCATCCGTCCCACGTTGTCTCCACGAGGTAAAGTTTTAGGAAAAAAAAAAGAAACTTCACAAAGAAGCCAGAAATATAAGGTCACGTGTTGCCGGGACACTCAGGCCAAGCGCTGAGGTCAAAACCCCCCTGAAGAAGCCGCCACAGAAAGAACGGGAGAGTAGGAAGCAGGACGAAGTCAAAGAAGAGGCCCCACGAGGCGTCCACAGTCACACTTACGCCGTCGCTTCCTCTCCCTTAATTCACTTCCACTCAGGAAACATTTACCGAATGCCTGCTCTGTGCAAGGGTCCATTGCTTAATTAAAAAAAAAAAAAATTCTCAGGAGCTCTGGTCGTAGCTCAGCAAGTCAAGACCTGACAAGTATCCATGAGGGTGCGAGTTCCAACCCTGGCCTCACCCGCCCAGTGGGTTAAGGACCCGGCGTGGCCGTGAGCTGCGGTGTAGGTCACAGACGCGGCTCGATCCGGTGTGGCTGTGGCTGTGGTGTAGACCGGCAGCTCCAGCTCCGATGTGACCGCTAGTGCAGGAACTTCTGTGGCCCCACAAAGAAAAAAAAAAAAAGGATCTCAAGCAACTTTTCCAACCTAAGAAACACCACCACTCTTCTGGGACCAAGGTGCTTCACATGCATTCTTGCTCTTCCTCTTTGAAAGCTTCTCGGGGCCCCTAGACAGCCCCTCCTTGCTCCCGAGTAAAAACGCACCGTGAGACCGCGAGCGGCGGGGAGAAGCATGCCCGTCACGCTGGACGGCGGAGCGGCTGCCGCAGGTACTTGCGCCGCCACCAGCCCTGCGAGCGGCCAGAGGCACAGCCGTACTAGAGTCATGGGCGAGGCTCTCGGCAAGCCAGCCCCGGGGGCTCAGGGTCCAACGGCAGATGAAATCTTCGACCCCAAGAAGCCCCCCGGGTAGGGTCCTGAAAACGTCCTGGCTCAGGTGAAAAGACAGAAGACATCACTCTGCAGCCACGAAATTATGGCCCTTTGCAAACATCACGTAGACAACACAGATGAGTCCATTCAGATGCCGAGCCTTTTTTGTTGTTGCTGCCTTTTTTTGTTTGTTTGTTCGCTTTTTAGGGCCGTGCCTGTGGCAGATGGGACTTCCCAGGCTAGGGCTCGAATCGGAGCTCCAGCTGCTGGTCTACACCACAGCCACAGCAACACCAGATCCAAGCAGCGTCTACGACATACACCACAGCTCAGGGCAACAGCAAATCCCTGACCCACTGAGTGAGGCCAGGGATCAAACCCCGCATCCTCGTGGATACTGGTCGTATTCGATCCCATTGCACCACAACAGAAACTCCCTCCACGGTTTATTTTTGGCCGTGCCTGCAGCACATGGAAATTCCCCTGGCCAGGGCTTGAACCAGCGCCGCAGCAGCCACCCAAGCCACAGCAGTGACAAAGTCGTATCCTTAACCCATCATGCTACCAGGGAGCTCCCAGATTCCCACTCTTGGCTCCGAAGAGGACAGCACCGCGGCCCTTTCAAAATAAGTAACATTTCAGAACGTGCTGTCCATCGACACAGGACTAAGGTATGCTTTGAAGAGGAGGCTGCTGGAAGGCGCTTCAGGGAAAACAAGACTCATGAGGAGGAGGTGAGTCAAGAAAACGGAGCTGAGGACAGCCCGGAACCCCAACTGTGATTCTACTATGAAGCCCACTGCTTTCAAAGATGCTCGGCCACAGGCAGGCTCTAGCCATGGTGCTCACGGCAGACTCAGCCTCACGCGGGTGTAAACAAGAGACTCTCTCCTTCACCCCAAGGAATCGACCCAGCATCAGTGGTCAAGGGTGAGGACCACTCTAAGGTGGGAGCATGTCCGGTACTTGGACCTTGTTTCGAGGCCCACCTGGGGCCCCATGTCTGCCACTCCAAAGCAGGGTGCACCCCACAATGCTCACTAGCCACTCAGGAGGCATTTCCCTCGTTCTCAGCCCCCCAGGTGTGGTCGCTGCTTCGAGCGGGTCCACGGATAGGCAGCACATGCAGAGGTTCAATGACACAGGACCTTTGTCTTTTCCTCCCCTGCCACTCTTAGTCAATCCACATTGTCCGCATGGTCTCAAAGAAGCTGCTGTGCTTCCAGACAAAGCATCCACCTTCCAGGCAGGAGGAAGGAGCTGGCGGCAAGTGACCAGGCACAGGTGCAAAGTGAGACGGCCCCTTTCCGCAAGTTGGGTCATTCCGTCAAATCCTTACAACGTGGACGACGGCGTGGGCCCCTCGTCCGTTTTCATTTCTGGACAACACCATGAACCAGTCATCCGTTTTTATTTCACTGGCCAGACTATGCCCTGGGGCTTCTCCTAGTTAAAAAGGGGGGGAGGCTGAGAAATGGAGGGTCTGCTTCTTTTCCACATGTTTCCGGCCAGGCGCAATGTCCCTGGAGCCAAATTTCTCTCCTGTGGGCGAGGAAGCATGGGGAAACATACATGGAAAAGGTAGGTGGCGGTGTTTAAGACGTGATATGTTAATCCATTCGAATCCAGCATCAGTTTTTCAGCTTTTTATAGTTAAAAAAGGGAGCAAAATCTAGGTGGAGATTCACCAACCTCTGACTCAAGCTGTAATAACCCCCACACTCCACCAGACTGAAGGTTGTTTTCGGAACGTAGATATAAATATAAACCAGCTGTAACAATGGATCAGTTGGGAGAGAAGTCATGTGCACTTAAATATAAATACGTAATAAAAATATGTATTTAAGTGTGCAGGTGTGTGTATAATACAGAAAATATATATAAGAATTCTATTCCCACAGATCAGACCTTGTACCTCTATCTAAACATGCACAAATACATAAAATACATATTTAAACCTGTGTAAATATACAGTTAAGTGTACAAGAATTCTCTCTCAACAGATCAGTTATTTTCAATTGAAGTACAGCTGATTTGCAATGTTGGGTTACTTCCATGTGTATAGCAAAGTGATTTTTATATATGTGACTCATATGAATGAATCATAGGTATATGATATACAAATAATCCATATGATTCGTATACACACACATGCATATTCTTTTTCAGACTTTTTCCCCTAAGGTTATTACAAAATATATCGAGTTCCCTGAGCTATACAGCAGGTTCTTGTCGCTTATCTCTTTTATATATAGCAGATCAATTATTATATTTAGTTACTTCAAGGAAATGTTTACCTTTCCCAAGCGCGCCTTTTCCCTCCTGAGTGAACAGGCAGAGAGAGCGTGTGTGTGTGCACAAGAGAGAAACAGGGAGAGAGAGAGAGAAGGAAGGATGGAGAAAGGGAGAGAGAAACCATGAAATGGTACCTATTGCACAGTCCACCCTGGTCATTCTAGGCTGATGGGATTATGAATGACTCATAGTCTTTGTAACAGCCCGGTTTTCTTTGCCCATGTTTCCTCAAGAAGCTCATTACTTCTGAAATAGAAAGGTGATTGATTAAAAAAAAAAAAAAAGACAAATACACCCACATCAATACTTTAGGTGAGAGCAAAAGCAGCGTGCATTCTCAAACACATCTTTGCCCGGACCTCATTAGGGACCCCGAATCTCCTGGGCACAAATGACTTGGCTTTGTTCTCCCCGCTAAGGATGTAGGAGAGAAATTATAGGTTTTTTAAAGCCCGTGGAATGACGGGAACTACACAGAAAGGACAGATACGCTTCCACAAGATTCTCAGCAGGAAACATCAGCCGTAACAGTCTTTACAAGCTGGAGGATGGAACAAGCTGAGATCCTTTAACCATCCACGCACCGCGAGACTCCAGAAGAAGAAACAGCTCTTAAAGGAAATGCCTGCCTCTGGGGCACAGGCTATATTCATCCAAGAAGAGTCCTGAGAGCTCCCGGAGGCGGCTTCCTTACTGGAGTCTGCTTCTCACAAGAGGAGTAGGATGCGTGTAAAAGGCACGAACACAGAACTCAGAGGCTTAAGAAGGGCTTGTTTGCCCAGGAAGTTCACTGAGGCTCTCGTTAGAGCCAAGAGGGATGAGGCATTCTTTAGGGACTGTCACGGAGGGATGTCTTGGGAATACAAAAAGCCCTGAACCCGCTTCTGGTTTAAGACCTCGGCTGATGGGGTGCTCAGTCCACCTGCCCCCGGGCTTGCCCCGAGGGTGATGCAGACAGGTGCGCTCCCTGAGTCTTCACGCTGCAGACTTTGGCGACAACCCGCACACCATCCTCTTCCCTTTCTCCTTCAAAACACACCCCCAGCTTTACACACGGATAAATCACACCTGCTTCATGGAATTGGAACCTATTCCCCTGCCCCCCAAGTGGGGAGACGAGGGAAGGGGCCAACTCAATCTCATCTAAGCCAGGGATGTAGCCACAACTATTGTTTAAGATGAACTGGGTCCGTCAACAGAGGAATGGGTCAAGGACGATGTGGTCCACATACACAGTGGAAACCTACTCAGCCATGAAAAAGAACAAAATAAGGCCATTTGCAGCAACATGGATGCAACGAGAGCTTCTCATTCTAAGTGAAGTAAGTCCAATAGAGAAAGACGAATATCATAGGATATCCTTTATAGGTGGAATTTAAAATTTGGCACAAATGAACCTGTTTACGAAAAGAAAGAGACTCGCAAACTTAGAGAACAGACTTGTGGTTGCCGAGGGGGAGGGAGTGGGAGGGACGGGGAGTTTGGGGTCAGTAGATGCAAACTCTGACACTGAGAATGGATCAGCCATGAGGTCCTGCTGTGCAGCACAGGGGACTCCATCCAGTCTCTTGGATAAAACGATGGAATATGAGAAAGGGAATTTATATGTATGTACATCTGGGTCACTTTGCTGTACAGCAGAAACTGGCACACTATAAATCCACTACACTTTAATAAAAATGTTTAGAACGAGAGTACAAATTGGGGCTGAATTCTAACCCACAAGACAGGACAGGAAGGCTGTTGCGGTGATCCTATAAAAGATTTCCATGGTCCTAAGGAAGTGATGAACGAGAACAGACTCCCTTATTGGGCTCCTGGGGTGGAAACCAACACCTAGGACGGCCGAGGGGAGGGGTGGAAGGGATCGTTAGCAGCCAAGCTGCTGATCAGCCTGAGCTACCTCTGGGTACGTGGGCTCATTCAGGTTTTTTCAATTCGCTGATGCTGCCGGAGTTGGGGTTTCTGAGTGGTGCAACTGGAAGAGACTCAAGACTTTCTCACGATTGTGATGTTGCTACCACACCCAGGTCTGGCTGAGCGGGGGACCATGACCGCGGACCCGGCGGTACTAAATACTGCTGCTCCCACCTCCTGTGCCGTAACATTGTCACAGGAAGCCACCTGAAACGGAAGGGTTTAACCAAGAACCAGAGTCTCTTATTACGCCTATGTCTGAAGTATCTAGACGGCAATAAAAAAAAAAAATCACTCCTCAACCCGAGAAGCAGGGAGATCTCAAACTAAGAGTAAAATAATAAAGGCAAAGACAGAACACCCGGGGTGATAGGAACTGGACCAGCTGGACACAGGAATCTCTGTCTTATTTCGCATCATTGCATGTGATTCTACAATCATCTCAAAATAAAGAGGAAGATTAGAGGAGTTCCCGTCATGGCTCAGTGGTTAATGAATCTGACAAGCATCCATGAGGATGCAGGTTCAATCCCTGGCCTTGCTCAGTGGGTTAAGGATCCGGCACTGCCATGAGCTGTGGTGTAGGTTGCAGACGTGGCCAGATCCCACGTTGCTGTGGCTGTGGCGAAGGCCGGCAGCTGCAGCTCTAACCCAAGCCCTAGTCTGGGAACCTCCATACGCTACGGGTGTGCCCTAAAAAGCAAAAAAAAACAAAAGATGAATTAGAGATACAAAGTTAAACTACTGAGTTGCTTTTAAAATGTAGGACATGATTTTAAGAAAAAAAATTGTGTCGGCCCATGATAATATATATATTTGTGTGTATGATATGTTATATATACACATATGTATAAAAATATATATACATACACACTTTTATAAACATCATACCTATATATGAATATACATATACTTGTATATACAAATATATACATATATTTGTGTGGTATGTTATACATACATATGTGTATATATATACAAATACATATGAGTCAGATACATATAATTATATAAAACTCCACATGTGTGATGTCATATCTACAGCAACTAGAGAATATTTTCATTATTTATCTAAGATTCTGTCCTTAGAGTCTGTGCCTCCATTGATATAAGTGATAAAGCATTAACTATGACAATACAAAGTCTTAAAATTGTAATAGTAGTGTACTATAGGAAACACGCATGTTTCTTCAACATTTGGAATTAAACCCACAGAGCAAATTCTGACACTCTCCTCAGCTCAAATTACTAATTATGTAGCAAGCACACAAATAACCTTAGAACTTTATTCGTATATGGTACATTTCAGATCTGACATAAAATTCATCAATTTTCCAGAAATGTCAGATTAAAATTCTGACGTTGTCTGCCTTAGCAGTTGTGCATGTGGGTATTTCTCTATCTCCCCAACACATACTTACTCTGAAGATTAAACTTTTTTTTTTCTATTTTCCATTTTAATTATTTGATTACACACACTGCAGAAATATGGACTCCTAGCAGTAAGCCGATGATAGTAAAAATTGGGGAAAATAAAACCTTTTTCATGATTATCTGATTTCTTATAATATTATGTGCAAAGGACTATACCAAACATTGAAAAGCGATGAAAATACAGATTGTTATAATTTTATTATAAAAATTGTTATAACACTCTAGGGGTTTCTGATAAATACAAACCAAACAGATCCAAAATCTAATATAAGAAAAATGAGAATAAAGAACAATTTTGGCGGTAGCAATCAAGCTGTATGAGACCATTAAAGGACAAAAGAACGTGTGTGCCATACACTGTATGAGCCAGAACAAAGTAACACAAAATGGTGCCTGAAAATAACAGGTAATTGTCTTTAAGTTCTGGAGACCGGACGTCTGAGGTCAAGGTATGGGCAGGGTTACGCCCCCTCCAGAGGCTCCAGGGGAGGGTCCTTCCTGCCTCTTCCAGCTTCCGGGGGCTCCAGGCGGCCCTGGGCTGGTGGCCGCCTCCTTCCCCACTCTGGCTCCATCTACCACAGCTGTTTTCTTTCCCCGCCTGCCCGTGTCTCCCTATTTTTCTCTTCCCTTGAGGACACCATGTTGCATCGGGGTCCACTCCCGTGATGTCGTCTTAACCTGACGTGAAGACGAAGGCAGAGATGGGAGTGATGCTTCTAGAAGCCCAGGAGGACCAACGATGGACAGCCAGCCACCAAAAGCCAGGACGGTGACACGAGCGGGGAGCCTCCTCAAAGCCTTTGGGAGGAACCGGCCGCACCCACACTGGACCTCATACTTCTAGTCAGCACAACGGCCAGAGGATCCTTTTCTGCTGTTTTGAGCTCCCGGTCTGCGGCGCGGTGTTACAGACCGACACACAAGGCCACGGCCCACCCAGTATCGTACACACAGGAATTCACCTGAACAGACTCAGCTGGCCTGCCTTGACCTCCGTGGGGCCATGCCCACCTCAGATGACCTCCTAGAAACAGCTCTGCAGCCTTGCCTCCCCCAGAGGTACAACTGCCCCTTCGTTCCGAAGGGGACCATGTGAAACGCAAAGGACCACGTCTCAACTGCAGTGCGCTGGCACCAAAAAGAAAATTCCGGATTCACATGCTCCACCAGAATAAGAGCAAATATGAAAATTAAAGAAAGGATTCTGGAGTCAGTAGCTTCTGGAGGAGTGTTCGTTCCGATAAAGAATCATCCTGCTTCCTGCTAATATTTGTCAGATCCTTTCAAGACCAGGATCATGACGCAGAGCGCGCCTCTGTGCTTCTGAAAGGCCGGCTGTGTTTATCTGTGCTTGCACACAACCGATTGGAATGCAGAGGACTCACAAAAGAGGGCTCTCTCGGTATGGATTTGTTTTCACAGGGGATTATTTTCCCTCTTAAGTGGCTGTTACTGCTCTTTGATCAGCTGGATGACTTCTCTTCGACATATTATTAAAATGCAGCCATGACCTTCAAGTCAATTACGCGACGTCGAATTCTCCATACCAGCCGTGAAATGAACACTTCAGAAACACAGAAAGAAGCCTCTCAACACAAATCGATCAGAGCGGAAAGCCCTTTCGATCCCCCACCCCCCGCCTTTCAACGTGTTTGTGTGTATAAATGGGTGGGTGGGTTAGCGGATGGGTGGATGAGTGAATGGCTTGATAGATGGGTGCACAGGTGGATATGTGGATGGATGGATGGAAGGAGGTATGTGTGGATGGATGACTGGATGGATGGATGGGGAAATGGACAGATGGGTGGATGGATGATGAATTGGGTGGATAGCTGAGTGGATGGATACATCCACGGGTGGATGGATGGACAGATGGATGGATGGGTGGATGGACAGATGGGTGGGTGGGTGGATGGATGAGGAGATGGATGGATGGATGGATGATGGATGGATAGATGGATGTATGGATGATGCATGGTGGATGGATGGATGGATGAACAGAGGGATGGATGGATGCAGGGGAGGATGGATGGATGGACAGATGGATGGACAGAGGGAGGGAGGGACAGATGGCGGGAGGGATAGATGGATGGGTGGGTGGATGGATGGATGGACGGATTGGTGGATGGTGGATGAGGAGATGGATGGATGGATGGATGGATGGGTGGATGGATGAAGAGATGGATGGATAGATGGATGGATGGATGGATGGGTGGATGGATGAAGAGATGGACGGATAGATGGATGGATGGATGCATGGATGGATGGGTGGATGGACAGATGGATGGATGGATGGATGGATGGATGGCCAGATGGATGGGTGGGCGGATGGACAGATGGATGTGTGGGTGGATGGACAGATGGATGGGTGGGTGGATGGATGAGGAGATGGATGGATGGCTGGGTGAGTGGATGGCTTAATAGATGGGTGCACAGGTGGATATGTGGATGGATGGATGGAAGGAGGTATGTGTGGATGGATGACTGGATGGATGGATGTTGAAATGGACAGATGGGTGGATGGATGATGCATTGGTGGGTGGATAGCTGAGTGGATGGATACATACATGGGTGGATGGATGGACAGATGGATGGATGGGTGGATGGGTGGATGGATAGATGGATGGACGGGTGAATGGACAGATGGATGGGTGGGTAGATGGATGAGGAGATGCATAGGATGGATGGATAGGTGGGTGGACAGATGGATGGGTGGGTGGATGGATGAGGAGATGGATGGATGGGTGGATGGATGGATGAATGGATGTATGCATCAATGTGTGGGTGAATGGATGGATGGCTGGACGGGTGGAAGGATGAATGGATAAGTGTATGTGTCATTATATTCCACATCTTGAGATGTTAAATTCACCAGTGTAAAAGGAGGCGCGTAATAACTAAGAACCATGATGAAATACTAAGAGCCGTGATGCAATACTTCAGTTAAAAAGGACAGCCTGTTGAAAAACCATCAGGATATTCTTACCTCCGAGTACAGGAGTGACCAAGAAATACAAAGCATAACCATTTCCGCTTTGAACGTACTCAGGAAATGTCAAGTGTAAGAAAAAGCAGAGCTGGCGTCATGCCACAGAGTAGCAGGGCCAGCCAGTGGACCTGACTTTGACGCAGCTCAAACATTAAGGTGGTCATAGGTTTTAGTAATGGGCCACCTTACTTCCTTAACTGAACCATGCTCCACAAGGGGATTTGACTGTATCTCATTACAAGGGGGAGTTTAATTTCTTTCCCCTGGAATCTAGACAGGGACATGGTGGCTTCAGCAAAGGGAAGGTGGCAGAAGTGACCTCCTTGAGTAGAATTGTGTCCCTCAAGATGATAGACCTGTGTCTTAAGCCTCAGAACAAGTGAATGTGATATTTAGAAATAAGGTCTTTGCAAATGTGATGAAGGATCTGAGATGAGGTCCTCCTTACATGTGATGACAGTGTCCTCACAAGAGACAGGAGACACAGACACAGAGGAGAAGCCACGGGAAGGGTCTGAGAGGAGGTTCTCCTGGATGAGGGGAGCCCTCCATCCAAGGACAGTGTCCTCCTAAGAGACAGAAGAGGAGACCCAG
>PVHT021183672.1:5128118-5156796 GCA_004024745.2 Catagonus wagneri
GACACAGAGGAGAAGCCACAGGAAGGGTCTGAGAGGAGGTCCTCCTGGATGAGGGGGCCTTCCATCCAAGGACATTGTCCTAAGAGACACAAGAGGAGACCCAGACACAGAGGAGAAGCCATGGGAAGGGTCTGAGAGGAGGTCCTCCTGGATGAGGGGACACTCCATCCAAGGACAGTGTCCTCCTAAGAGACACAAGAGGAGACCCAGACACAGAGGAGAAGCCATGGGAGACGGAGGCAGAGACGGGAGGGAGGCAGCCACCAGCCCAGGGCCGCCTGGAGCCCCCAGAAGCGGGAAGAGGCAGGAAGGACCCTCCCCTGGAGCCTCTGGAGGGAGTGCGGCCCTGGGAGCCCTTGACCTCAGACGTCTGATCTCCAGGGCTGGGGGACAGTGAATTCCTGATGCTGTCAACCACCCACTGTGCGTCACTTCATTACACCAGCCCTAGGAAACCACTTAAGTTTCCGGGGATATTTTCATCCAGAAAACTGAGCCACCTTGTAGAACATCTACCATCCAGAGGCCACGCTCCACCAAAGCAACCAACCCACCAGGAGAGCCCTTGGGTGTGTTCTCTGTTTCCTTTTCCTCATCACAAGTTATCAGAAATGGGAGCAGATGAAATTCCGTGGAATTTCATCCCAACTGCCATTTGTAAAGTCAACCCGAGGCTCTCAGTTTTCCCCGCTGAGACCAGGAGCTGCAGACATTGTGATGCACAGACTCACTATCCTTCCCACACCCAGTCCAGATTTCTGCCCCACGGAATCTATGGACACAATGAAATGCTTTTTTTTTTTTAACCCATGAAGTTGGACGAAACTGGTTATGTAGCAAGACTAACTCCAACAAGAAGATGCCAAGGGAATGTATAAGGACAGGCATCAGAACAGGTTACTCTGAAAAGGATGGGAGTTGCTGGTTGACCAGGAAGGGGTGGTTGTGAGGCAGCTTTCTCAGGTAATTTTTTTTTAATTTTATTTAAGTATAGTTGATATACAATGTTGTGAGTTTCAGGTGTATAGCAAAGTGATTCAGTTCTGTATTTTCTTTTTCATATTCTTTTCCATGACAGTGCATCACAGAATACTGAATACAGTTCCCTGTGGTATATGGTAGGATCTCGTTTAACCATCTCATGGGGAATAGTTGGCCTCTGCCAATCCTCTGCCCAAATTCCTAGTCCTTTCCTCCCCGACTCCTCTCCCTTGACAACCACAAGTCTGTTCTGTATCTGTGAGTCTGTTTCTGTTTTACAGACACGTGGATTTGTGTCGTATTTTATATTCCACATATAGATGGTATCACATGATATTTGTCTTTCTCCGACTTGCTTCACTTAGTATGATCATCTCTAGGTCCATCCACGTTGCTGCAAATGGCATTATTTCACCCCTTTCCTTTTGATGGCTGTGTAATATTCCATTATATATACATAGCTACTTTATCCACTTCGTGGTTGTTTCCACGTCTTGGCTACTGTAAATAGTGCTGCAGTGAACGTTAAGGTACACGGGAGCTCCCATCGTGGCTCAGCAGTAGCGAACCTGACTAGGATTCATGAAGACTCGGGTTCGATCCCTGGCCTCACTCAGTAGGTCAAGGCTCCAGCATTGCCATGAGCCGTGGTGTAGGTCACAGAGGTGGCTCAGATCCCGTGTTGTGGCACAGACCAGCAGCTACAGCTCCGATTCAACCCCTAGCCTCGGAACTTCCACATGCTGTGGGTGCAGCCATAGAAAGCACCCCCCCAAAAAAAAGAAAAGAAATTAAAAAACATTAAAGTACATGTATGTTTTTGAATTATGGTTTTCTCTGGACATACACACCCAAGAGCGGGGCTGCTGGTAGTTCTGTATTCAGCTTTCTGAGGAACCTCCATGCTGTGTTCCACAGCGGCCGCACCAAAGCACATACCCACCAACACTGCCGGGGCCTCCTTTCCTCCACACTCCCTCCAGCCTTGGTTACCTGCAGACTTTGCGAGGATGGCCATTCCGGCCGGGGTGAGGTGTACCTCACAGTAGCTTCGATCAGCACTTCTCTAAGCATTAGTGAGGTCGAGTATCTTTCCACGTGCCTACTGGCCATCCGTCTGTCTCCTCTGGAGACATGTCTGTGTAGGTTTTCTGCCCCTTTTCCCACTGATTTGCTTCTTTGGTTGCTGTTACTGAGCGTATGAGCTCTTTGAATATTGGCGACGTGGGCGTACACGATGCCCCTTAGGTTCTGAGCACTTCACCCCATGCTGGTCACACACGCTTCGATTTAACAAACACAAATGGGATGGCACTCCAGGGGGACATTTCTTTGGAAGATACTTCCATCCCACCTGGTTCCCCTCCTTCCTCTAAATAGGGAGAGACACGGCCACGCATGGGCCTCATCAACGTGTCTGAGACACAGGGGAGCTGGCGCGGAAGTCACTAGTAGAAGACAGACGTGGGAAAAAGCAGGTTTCTCCCTAGGATCCACACCTTTGCAAAAAGATTCTCTCTCAACCCTCCTCCGTTGCCAGGGACACTGAGTTCTCAGTGCAAGGGGTACACTCTGAGCTGTCACCCACAGCCCTGCACCAACTCCCCATCCGGGTGGGCTCGCCAACAGGTACGGCCACCACCAGCATGCCCACCCGCCTCTGCAGACGACACCGGAGCAACGTTTTGAGCAGCAGTCAGCACTATTTTATCCAAATAATGATTTTTTTAAATACCTGGACTCCTAAAACTTCAAGATAGGTTTTTACACTTTTTAGCTGCAAGAGAGATTAAAGGTCCAAGTAAGTTTAAAGGATGCCATGATTATTACCGGAAAAAAGGCAGACTCCAGCGTCTTGTGGCCTCTCAGCTGCCTAAAATCGCTGAACATCAATTTTCAGGTCTGTTAGCGTCCCCGACAGGTATGCTGTCCGACGCGATGGCCAGCAACCACAGGTAGCTATGAAAATTTAAATTACAGGTGTTTCTGCTGTGGAGCAACGGGATCAGCAGAATCTTGGGCGCGCTGGGATGCAGGTTTGATACCCAGCCAAGCGGTAGGTTAAGGGGCCGGTGTTGCTGCACCTATGTCTTAGATCTGACGCCTGACCCCCGAAGGCCCCATGTTACAGGGTGGCCAGAAAAAGGAGAAAAAACAAATTACAATGAAAATTACAGCTCCTTGTGAGAATATTAAGTGGTACAGCTGCTGTAGAAAACAGTTTGGTGGTTTCCCAAAAAATTAAACGTAAGGTTACTATACGATGCAATAATTCTACTTTGGGGCATCTGCTCAGAAGAACTGAAAGCAGGGACTTGAACCTATATTTGTTCTTTTATATCCATGGCAGCACTATTCACAACTGCCAGACCTATGAGCCACCATCCATCAATGAACAAGATGTGGTCCATCTTTAAGTGGAATATTACGCAGCCTTAAAAAAGGATGGGACTTCTGACACTGGCTACAATGTGGATGGGCTTTGAGAAGAATTGCAAAGGGAAAAAAAGCCAGACATGAAAGGACCAATACTGTAAATTTTCATTTTGCTGCTGAGAGTTGTCAAATTTACAAAGACAGGAAGGAGGAGGGTGGAGGCCAGGGGCTGGGGATGGGGCATTAGGGCTTAAGGGGGACAGAGGTGCAGTTTGGGAAGATGAAAAAGACGGCAGAGAGAATGCGGTGATGGACATACGGATGGAAAACAGGCACATGCAAGGATGCTCAATACCACACATTGTTAGAGAACTGTCAATCAAAACTACAATGAGGTATCACCTCACATCAGTCAGCATGGCCATCCTTAGTAAGTACAAATAACAAACGCTGGAGACGGTGTGGAGAAAAGGGACCCTCCTACGCTGTTGGTGGGAATGTCAATTGGTACAATCACTATGGAAAACAGCATGGAGCATCCTCAGAAGCTAAATCTAGAACTACCATGGGATCCAGCAATCCCACTCCTGGGCATCTATCTGGACAAAACATTGATTCAAAAAGATCCATGCACCTGTATGTTCATGGGAGCACTATTCACAACAGCCAAGACATGGAAACAACCTAGATATCCATGGACAGACGAATGCAATAAGAAGATGTGGTATATGTACACAATGGAATATTACTCAGCCATAAAAAGGACAGAATAATGCCATTTTCAGCAACACGGATGGAACTAGAGATTCTCATACTAAGTGAAGTACGTCAGAAAGAGAAAGACAAATGCCAAATGGTATCACTTATTTGTGGAATCTATAATATGGCACAGGGAGTTCCCGTCATGGCACAGTGAAAACAAATCCGACTAGGAACCATGAGGTTGCATATTTGATCCCTGGCCTCGAACAGTGGGTTAAGGATCCGGCGTTGCCGTGAGCTGTGGTGTAGATTGCAGATGCGACTCAGATCTGCCGGCGGCTACAGCTCTGATTAGATCCCCTAGCCTGGGAACCTCCATATGCTGTGGGTGGGGTCATAAAAGGACAAAAAAGAAAAAAAATATGGCACAGGTGACACTATGTACAAAACAGAAACAGATCATGGCCAAGGAGAGCAGACATGTGGCTGCCAGAGGGTAGGGGGAGGGAGTGGGATGGATGGGGAGTTGTTTTTTTTTTTTTTTTTTTGCTTTTTATGGTCACACCTGTAGTATACAGAGGTTCCCAGGCTAGGGGTCAAATCAGAGCTACAGCTGCCAGCCTACATCACAGCCACAGTCACACGGGAGCCACACTGTATCTGCAACCTCCACTGCAGCTCATGCATGGCATTGCGGGATCCCTGACCCATTGAGCAAGGCCAGGGATCAAACCGAATCCTCATGGATCCTAGTTGGATTCCTTGCCGCAGAGCCGCGACGGGAACTCCCCCGTTTGAGGTGCTGGATGCAAACTGTCACACTGGGAACGGATGAGCAGTGGGGCCCTACTGTACAGCACGGGGAGCTATGTGCGACAACAGAAACTGAAGAAAGGTTGCAAATCAACTCTAATAAAAAATAAGGTGGCGATGGTTACACGACAATGTGAGTGGATTTAAAACCACCGAACTAGACACTTAAAAACGGTCAATGTGATGTTATATCTTTCCACCATAATAAAAATTAAAGCTTCAGTTCCCCAGCTGCTTTAGCTACAGGTCAAGGGCTTAGGAACCACAGGTGACTCGAGGTTACCACCTCAGACAGCCCAGATCTAGAACATTCCCAACATCCCGGAAACTTCAGCCGCACGGAGTCTCCCTGGGTCATCACTGATCAAAACGAGACGATTCATTTATTTCTATAACAAAGCAGACCATGATGCTAAGGACTAATTTGCTGACTCAGTCCACAGGAGTGGAAGACAGCCAGCTTGGGGCCTGCCTTTGGGTCCTCGCTGTAGGTAAGAGCGTTTTCTCCTAACTGCAGTCACTTTCCTCTTTTTGAAGAGAAAGACAGCCGCGCGACTGTGTCTGCAGCAAGTGGAGCCAGTAAGACATCATTTAAAAATGGTTAGTGGCGTGAAGACGTAACTCAGGGTGAACATGCTGGGGGCAGAGTATTAGCAGCTCTAGACGAAATTTTTGTTGCCAAGCAAACGGTTCCTCGCTTTCTCGCATTGGGTGCTGGAAAAAAACCCCAAGACCCCGGTGACTTTTCAAAACAAGGAGCTGTGATATGAGAACAGCAAGATGATGACAAGCAGCACGAATTCCAAGACAGGGGAGGTTAAGCTGTGTTCTCCTGACTCGAGTTGACTGAATCGGCACCTGGATTCCGAGTGCCCTCCAAGGCAAACACAGAAGGTAAGGATTCTGGGGACACACCCCTAGGTTTAAAATCAATGCGACACAGGGAACAGAGCCAACATTCTACACTAATTAGCAGAACCTTTAATTATTATGAAGGGAACTTATTATGAAGCATAACCTTTAAATATCATGAATCCCTACATTGTAACACCTGTAACTTACATAACGCACATCACTTATGTATCAGTTTTTCTTAAAGGCAACATTTCTCATATCCTCCGAGAAGCCAGAGATAGGTGCTAGAGACCACTCTTGTCAGGAAAAAAACACCTTCCTCCCAGCTGGGATTCCTACATAACCATGTTCCCTGTTACCTGAAAAACAAAAGAGTTGGCGGCCACTCGTCGCCTGGGTACAGACTCTGCGGAAGTGGACAGCAAACAACTGCCCGGAAGAGGACCCCAGAAAGAAGAATTATGGATATCCATGAACCAAGAGAGGCCAAGGGTGGAAAGAAAAAAATGTGTTTGCCTTTTTCGTATAGAAAGGAAAGAGATGCAAGGGGAGGAGAAAGTCTTTACAAGGAAGAACGCCAAGCCAGGCAGAAAAGAAAGGGGCAGGGTGTGGTAACATCTAAAAAACAAAAAAAAAATCAGAGTACAGTTATAATCCATTCCTTGTTGAACAGACGGATGATGCATAGAGAGATGATAGAGGATAGTGAGACGATGAGCAAATACAGAGCATGATAGATGGCAGACAGATGGGTAATGGACCTAGCTAGACACTTAGATAGGTATTAGAGATAAATAGGTATACATGGATTCAGAGGATAGATGGATAGCTAGACATATAATGGAGATAGATGATAGATAGACAGACAGCCAGATAGATAATAGAGATAGGTAGATAGGTAGCTGTCAGACAGACAGATGACAGATAATTCAGACAGGCAGATAGACAAATGCATAACAGAGATAGGAAGATAGGTAGGTAGGTAGCTGGCTGGACTGCAGAGACAGACAGGGTATCCAGATGGATGAGACAGATAAATGCCAGGTAAGAGCTAAGTATACCGATGGAGAGTATACGAAATGCCTACAATGGGTTTATTTCCATTTCTCATGATAAATCAGGACACATACATATATGCGTGAATGTATACCTAAGACATATAAAACACATACATCCCTCAAAATACGTCGTGATACACGCGCATGAATGTGTGCATATCACGACCGTGTGTGTGTGTGTGTGTGTAGCCATCACCGTCAGCATCACATAACCAATATCCGAGTGTCCGACAGGGACGTGCCACCCGTAAGCGAGGACTGCAGCAAACTGCGCGTGGCCCGCGCGGTCTGGCGGCGAGACTACTGCAGGGGGAACGGTGGCGCTCCGGCAGAGATTCTGGGGACCTCAAGAGCACGGGCTCTGGACGGGCAGCATCAGTCTCCACAAAAGCTGGTCAAAAACAAGCCCGGCCTCCACGTGCCAAAGGGGAACTGGGCTTTGAGCAGAATTGATTTCCGTGCACGTGGATGTTCCAGGGTGCTCCATACACGCAGCAGACTTCAGCGGAGACACGCAGCGTGGAGGTGACAAGGACTCCGCCACGCTGGTCTTTGCGGGCACTGGGTCATGGGTACCCAGAGGATGGTGGCCTCATCACCCAAGGTCGCTCTGTCAGCCCTTCTAAACGCAGCGCCCCCCACCCCCGTGGAAAATCTACTGTATTTTGATCTCACTTCATAACAGAGATCTCCTTGTGCCTAATTAATCTGCAAAGTACACAGCAGGAGAAAGAACGGCGCTGATGAACTAAGCTCTTGGCAGTGAACACTTTAACCCAGAGAGGCAGGAAAACAAAGCACCGACAGCCCATTCCAACGAGAATCCCTGAGCCTGAGAATGGAAGCTGCAGAGAATCCACACCAAAACCACCGACAACAACAACAAAAAAATCACAAGGGATTCCTTTACTTGGCAAGTTTACAATACCCTCTGTGAAAACGAGGGTGAGAAAAACACCCCTTGATTACTGACCTCTAGGTCACCACTCAGTATTTCCCAAAATTTAAGTGGGTCCAACAAATTTTAAACGCCTCCACTTTCTTCAACTTATTTACAAAGCAGAAACTGACCCAGAGACATGAAAAATACACTCGCAGTCACCAACAAAGGAAGGATAAATTAAGAGTTGGGGATGAACAGATATGCACTGCCACATATTTTTTTAAGTTTAAAAAAAATTTTTTTTTTGTCTTCTCGGGGTCGCACCCGCGGCATATGGACATTTCCAGGCTAGGGGTCCAGCTGAAGCTGTAGCCACCTGCCTACGCCACAGCCACAGCAATGCAGAATCCGAGACACATCTGCAACCGACACCACAGCAATGCCGGATCCTTAACCCACTGAGCGAGGCCAAGGATCGAACCCATGTCCTCACGAATGCTAGTTGGGTTTATTAGCCACTGAGCCGGTATGAGAACTCCTACAGTGCTATATTTAAAGCAGATAAACAAGGACCTACTGGATAGGAGAGAGAACGATATTCAATATCCTGCAATAAACTGTAATAGAAAAGAATCTAAAAATGATCATTGGAAAATGTTCTTCTGTCCAATGAAGATTTTTCATATTTGCCAACTTCCTACTAAGGGACATTTTAAGAGAATAAGAAATCTATGCCATCATAGGTACAGGTGCATACGTATGTATAATATATGTGTGTGTATGTACAGGCCTGCATAGATGCCTGGACATATGAGAATGTATGATACTCAGTCCAAATTCACCTGAATTATATCAGGACAGAAAGGAGAGGAAAATAAACCATGGATTCACAAAGCATGTGTATTCATATTTGTCTACTTCTATATATGGCCATCCGCAAACAGAAGCTGATTATTTTTTGTTTTTTGTTTTTTTGCTTTCTAGGGCCGCACCTGCAGCATATGGAAGTTCCCAGGCTAGGGGTCTAACAGGAGCTGTAGCCGCCGGCCTTCGCCACAGCCACAGCCACGCGGGATCCGAGCCGCGTCTGCGACCTACACCACAGCTCACGGCAAGGCTGGATCCTTCACCCACTGAGCGAGGCCAGGGATCGAACCCTCAACCTTACGGTTCCTAGATGGATTTGTTTCCGCTGCGCCACGACAAGAACTCCAGAGCTGGCTGTTTCCTGGACCATCTTGTTATTCACTCCAAGAGAAACCATGGCCACAGAACCTGTGATTCGTACTCTGACAGGCAGAACAACAGAACATACACACACACACACGCAAGCGCATGCGGATAAAGAACTGCATCACGTGGCTGTACACCAGGAACTACACGCCACTGCAACCCAACTCTTCCTCCGTAGAAAACAAATGGCTCCATGTTCTGATTCACAACTCCCGCAATACTTCACTGCTCATCTCACAAAACTATCAAAAAAATACACCCATGTGGGGCATTCACGCTGTGGTGCTGCAAAAACGAACCCAATAGTATCCGTGAGGACGCGGGTTCGATTCCTGGCCTCGCTCAGTGGGTGAAAGGTGAGCAGCCGTGGTGTAGGTTGCAGACGCGGCTCAGATCACGCTTTGCTGTGGCTGTGGTGTAGGCTGGTGGCGACAGCTCCTGTTAGACCCCTAGCCTGGGAACTTTTATATAGGAAGTGAGCGAGGGCCGCCGTAAAAAGCAAAAGAAAACAACAAAAAGATATATATGCATAACTATATATAAAGATCCTTGTTAAGTGCTATGCGTACATGTAAGTTTTCACTATTTTTGAAGAGAGATGAGTTGATCAATACCTTACTGTCTATGGGAACATTTTTTCCCTCTTTCCTTTTTTTTTGTCATTTTAGGGCCACACCTGCAGTAATGGAAGTTCCCAGGCTAGGGGTCAAACTGGAGGTGCAGCCGCCAGCCTTCGCCACAGCCACGGCCACGTCCGTGACCTAGACCACAGCTCACGGCAATGCTGGATCCTTAACCCACTGGGCCGAGTCAGGGATCAAACCTGCATCCACATGGACACTAGTTGGGTTTGTTTCCCCTGAGCCATTATGGAAACGACGGGAGCTCTGAATGGGAAGTTGTTTTTGTTTTTGTAACTCCCACGCAGGTGCACAGAGTGAAAAGCATTTGAGGCTGCATTTTTCCAAGGCGCGCGGTAAGCGCTCCATCACGGCTTCACACGCGGCGGGCAGCGTCTGTCGGGGCGCCCACATCTCACGCCTCTGAAGACACACCTTGAATTATTCACGCACTTACACTGCATCTTCTGGGAGGCCCGCAGTCACAACCTCTGTTTCACCTTGAAGCAGCCGTGTTGGTTATGGAAGCTGGCACCCAGGCGCTTTCAACCTTTCATCCTTTCACTGTGCACTTTTTAGACTCACTTGATTTCTTTCTCACCCTTATCTTCCGCACCCCCACCAAAGAAACCAAAGAAGTCAGAAAGAAGGAAGGGGGGAGAGGGAGGAGGAGGGGTGCATTTTCAGACAGAATTTCCTTCAATAAAATTGCACGATTTTATGACATTTATGTGGGGAATCTAAAAAAAAAAAAATAAGATACTAATGAACTAATTTACAGAACAGAAACAGACTCACAGACTTTGAAAACAAACTTAACGGTGACCAAAGAGGACGGGTGGGGGAGGAATGGACTGGGGGGTGTGGGGTTGGCACAGGCACCCTGAGGACCCGGGGCCAGTGGGGACCTGCTGTCCAGCACAGAGAACTCCACCCACTATTCTGTGATCATCTATGTGGGTGGGAAAAGGATCTGAGAGAGAAGGGCTGTGTGTATGTGTGTGACTGAATCACTTTGCTGTGCAGCAGAAATGATCACAATGTTATAAATCAACTCTATCTCAGTAAAATTTAAAAAATGAAAAAAAAGAGCATGATTTATTTGCCTGACCACAGAAATATTTCATTCTGAAATAAGAATGCTATGATTGTTGCCAAGGGGGAGGGGCGGGAGTGGGGTGGACTGGGAGTCTGGGGTTAACAGATGCAAACTATTGCCTTGTGAATGCAAAAGCAATGGGATCCTGCTGTAAAGCACTGGGAGCTGTAACTGGTCACCTGTGATGGAGCATGAGAATGTGAGAAAAGGAATTTGTATGTGTATGTGTAGCTGGGTCACTTTGCTGTGCGGTAGAAAACAGACAAAACACTGTAACCCAACCACAATGGAAAAAATAAAAATTATTTAATCAAAAAAAAAAAAAAGAATGCTATGATTTGCGGACTTCCCATGGTGGCGCAGCGGAAATGAATCCGACTAGCATCAGTGAGGATGTGGGTTCAATCCCTGGCCTTGCTCAGTGGGTTAAGGATCTGGTGTTGCCGTGAGCTGTGGTGTAGGTGGCAGACACGGCTCAAATCTGGGGTTGCTGTGGCTGTGGTTCAGACCGGCAGCTGCAGCTCCAATTTGACCCCTAGCCTGGGAACTTCCATATGCTGCGGGTGCGGCCCTAGATAAGGCAAAAAAAAAAAAAAAAGGGAATGCTATGATTTGGGGTTCACACACCAGAGACAACGGTGATAATCCCGTATGTATAATCCTACTGTGCTAAATACAGTCCCCAGCTTTTCTTAGCACCGAGGAAAGAAATAGCCACGACTGCCTTGCTTGATTCTGAAGCAGTGTCTTGATAAAGTCAATTCACAAGACCTGGGTGCTTCCTTCTTACTTATTTTCTTTTCTTTTTACGTTGAAATATAGTTAAATCACAATGTTGTGCCAGTTTTGGCTCTACAACAGCCATGCGACCCAGTCATAAACACACACACACACACACACACATAATAGATATATTCTTTTTCTTATATCATTTCCGTCTTGTTCTATCTTAAGAGACTGGATAGAGTTCCCTGGATACAGCAGGACCTCATTGCTCATCCATTCTCAGTGTCACAGTTTGCATCTACTGACCCCAAACTCCCCGTCCATCCCCCTCCCCCTTGGCAGCCACAGGACTGTTCTTTATGTCTGTGAGTCTGTTGTTGTTTTGTGTTTTCCGTCTCACCTTCTTCCACAGCTCTTGGCCCAGTAGCCATCTCCCTTCTCCTGCTGACCCCCTAGTGCCCTCAGTGGAAAAGTAAAAGTCTGTATTCCTCCTTCATCCAGAACTTTCCTGTCACCACAAGAAATCTAAATAAAGGGATTCCCACTGTGGTATCACTATAGCCAAGGCACGGAAACAACCCAAATGCCCTTCGACGGATGAGCAGATTAGGAAGATGTGGTACACACCTGTAATTGAAATAAAATTCACTGTTAAATTAAAAAAAAAAAGGAAGACGTGGTACAAATATACACAATGGAATACTACTCGGCCCTGAAAAAGAACGAGATAATGGCATGTGTGACAACAATGGTTGTTTCTTGCTTGTTGGCTTATTTGCTTAGAATTTAGGGGACTATAAAACTCCTATAAGAATATTTCCTTCTTTTGAACAAGTTAGCATTTTCTCTCTCTGCCCCCCACCCACCCCGTCCTTCTGTGTCTCTCGTTGGCTGTGCCCACGGCATGCAGAAGTTCCTGGGCCAGGCATCAAACCCGCCGCACAGGTGCAAGCAGAGCCACAGCCCTGCCGATGCTGGAACCTTAATGTGCTGCGCCACCCGGAAACTTGTAAGAAGTCAGCATTCTCCATCAAAGAATGAAACAATGAGGAAACGATGAGGCATTAATCAGATGTTAAGGTGTACAGGTTTTTCTGAAAATCAGAGTCGTCAATATGGGTATTTGCAGAAGTCCGTATAGAGCTGTTGCTGCTCTTAAGCGTCTAAAGCTGGGCTGCTTTTCTCGGGTGGTTCTGTACGGAAAATGCCAAGTGGAATGAAGTTCCTTCCCTTCCAAAGAGCCATTGATGCCTGAACCCCCAGCATCTCAGATCGGGACCTGGTCTGGAAATGGGGTCTTTGCCTATGGGACTAATGAGTTAGGATGTGGCCCACCTGGAGTGGGCTGGGGACCTTGATCCAATAGAGTGGGGGTGGGCAGAGATGGGAGTGATGGGTTTAGAGCCGAGAGACGCCAAGTGTTAACGGACAGCAGCAACGCCAAACCAAGGGTGCCCCTCCTGCAGCTCACCGGGACTGGCAGCATCTCGGTAGCGCCGGCACGCAGGTTCCACCCCGGGCCCTGCACAGCGTGTTCCAGAATCTGGTCTCCCCACAGCAGGGGCGCAGGTCTCACCTGTGGCTGGGATCTGATCCCTGCCAGGCAACTCCATGTGCCAAAAAAAAAAGGGGGGGGGAGTTAAAGAGAGGCAAGGAAGGCTTCTGCCCAGAGTTTCTGAGGGTTTGCAGAGCACGGGACCCTCCAGCTCTTTACAGAGGCTCATTCTAGGTATTTTTCTGCTTTCTTTTTTTTTTTTTTGTCTTTTTGCCTCTCTAGGGCCCAACTGAACTGCTCCTAAGACTGAAGAGCCAGCACAACAGCCCGGCTCCTCTTTCGAGCGGGAGGATGACGGTCACCAACACGACCCTGGGTACGCCCGTCCCTGAAGGCATCACCCTGGACCCCGACTGCTGCAGTGTCCTTTTGTCCCCACTTCCCCTCAAACACCGGTGCACGGTGCCTGCCTAACCGCGGCCTTTGCAGTCATCTCAGCACCTTCGTTTCGGAAACGGGTTCCCTAGAAGCCTAAGTCTTTAAAATTTGCACAAAGGATTCTGTGAAAACCGTGTTCTCCAGCAACAACAACAAAAAAAAGGATTTTAAAAGCGCTTCCATCACGTCATGATAAACGTTAACACAAGACGACCTCTGCGCTTCTGATACGGACCCTCCCGTGTGACTGAAGCGCCAGACGAGGGACCCTGCTTGGCCCGTTTGTCCCGATGGAGTGTCTGCGTGTTCGCTGGATGGTCAGAGAGGTTCCTCCCGCCGGTCTGGGGACGGGAGCCGTCGCGGAAGCCCGAAGTGTGGGTTTGACCTTCCTGGCTGCCCAAGCGGCACACGGGGCGCGAAACGCTGCAGGACAGGAGGGGCGCATAAATGGCTTAAACACAAGCACAGGAAAGGGCTATTCGTCCCCCCGACTTCCGGTAACTTTCAAGACGCACAGATGCCTGTCCTACTTATACATCTGCCTGTCTTCCCACCCACATCCTCAGCGCCGTCTCTATTTCCGCCTACCTCTCCGTCTCCCTTAGATGCATCTATTTTTCTACCTCTGTCACTGTGCCAGTCCCTCTCTCTCGAGACGCACCCACAGAGATGCATCGTCCAGACAGACAAAGACAGAAATACGGCAAAAGGAGAAAAACGAAGAAAGAACACGACACAGCCCGAGAAAGCAAGCCCCACAGTTTCCTGGATCACCCACAAGCACAACGTAAGCGGAGAAGGTACTTACTGACTCATTGTGATAAATGGTGGTTTTCCTGGCTGGAAGGAGACTGATACAGTGTGTCTAGAGAACCCCACATTGGGACCAGAACCCCGTTACGCATCACGCATAAAGGGCTTTGTGGAGATCCTGGTGATTCATCTCCATTGTCCCATTGCAGCAAGAGCCGAGAAACCCCACAGAGCTCAGAACATAATGGCCTCGAGGCCACATCAGAGGTATTTCAACCCCACGGCCTCCAAGGAGCTCTACCCAGTCTGCGGGAGAGAAAGGCAGGCCCTCACAGTGCCTGGAGCGTCTGCATCTATCCAACGAAACCACGCGTCTGCAGACACCGGCCGCGGCTCTACAAAAGAAAGCCAACACGCTGTCGGTGCATTCTAAAATTACACACATGCCCCGACACGCAGATTCATCCTTTTTGGGAAAAAAAAAAGTCATGACCAAAAAAGTCTACTTTTAAAGAGAAACGTGGCAGAGCCAGTATTTTTTATAAATGGTAACAGTCTTCCAAACTGTTGGCACAAAACATACCTTCTAGAGCGTTTCCTCCAAAACGCACAGACCCACAGGGCCCCCACCCCCACCCCCGGTGTGCCCACTGCCTCGCTGTGCAGGCCTCAATCCCCGCTCCCCAAACGCTCTAAGGCTGACGACTTTATTTCCCGTAAGAAACATAGTTTTAGATGTGGATGGAGTGAGGATACCATCTGAAGCATCGCATGATACGTCACACACACACACACACACTCTCTCAAGTTTTCATAAAAACTGATGAGTCTTTGCTCCAATGGGGACGCTGAAATGTTGCCTTTTATTTATGTTTTGGCTGCACCACGCTATGAAAAGCTTCCCAGGCCAGGGACTCAACGCGAGCCCCAGCAGCAACCAGACAACGCCACAGCAGTGACAACGCCAGGCCCTTAACCCACTGAGCCTCCAGGGAACTCCTAAATGCTGCCTTTGAAATTGACTTCTATCTCCTGCCTCCTTCAACACACACACATACACACACACACACACACACACACACACACAGGCATCCCCCACATTGATTTTTATTACTGGAATTATTACAACAGGAAGGTACTGGAGGACTTATCCAGTTTAAGGAGATGGGTCTGTCAATAAGAAAAAAAATCTTTTTTCCAATTGCCTGCAGGATACATGAGTCTGACTGCCTCTACTCCCTTCTGAGAGACCTCTGATAAGTCACTGATATAATTCTATGCCACAAAAACGTCTAGAAGACTTGAACATTGTCATTAGCGCATGTGAGGTGCCTGCGTGGATGTTCATTTGAGTAACGCTTTCTAATAAAATAGTGACATCATGCGAAAAGAGCCTTAGTATCCACTGACGGATGCATGTGTAAGTAACTTGTGATATTATATATGTATACATAGTATCCACATAATACTTACAGCACATCAAGAAAATGTATTATACCCGGAGTTAAACCCACGCACCTACAGTCAACTCCTCTATGACAAAGGAAGCAAGAAGACACAATGGAGAAAGGACAGCCCCTTCCATAAGTGGTGCTGGGAAAACTGGACAGCCACCGTGAAAGAATGAAATGAGAACACTTCCTAAGACTCAAACTAACTCAAAATGGCTTAAAGACCTAAATATAAGACCAGACACTATAAAACTCTGAGAGGAAAACATAGGCCAAACGCTGACATAAACCTCAGCTATATCTTCCCAGATCAGGGCCTAAAGCAATGACAATAAAAACAAAAATAAACAAGTGGGACCTAAGCAAACTTAAAAGTGTCTGCACAGCCAAGGAAACCCTAAACAGAACAGAAAGGCAGCCCACAGAATGGGAGGAAATACCTGCAAACGAAGCGACTGACAAGGGATCAAGCTCCAAAATTTAAGGAATATATATATTCTAATATTTAATACTCCTAATATATATTTTTACAGAAGAACATTCTTGTCTTATGAGAAAATATGAGACTATTATTCTGTAATATAAAAAGAAAATCCTGCCATTTGCAACCGTACGGACAGATCTTAAGGGCACTATGCTAAGTGAAATAAGCCACACAGAGAAAGGCAGATGCTGCCTCACATCATTTGCATGTGGAATCCAACAAACTCATAGATACACAAAACAAACCAGTGGTTCGGGGGAGGAGGGAGAGCAAAATCAGTGACTGGACGCAGCAGGTACAACCTTCCGGGGAAAACAAACTCGGCCTGGACAGGTAATGCCCAGGACGGCGACTCCAGTTAACAACACTGTATCGTGTGCTTGGACACCGCTAAGAAAGAAGATCTGAAAATCTCTCGTCGCCAGAAAACAAAACTCTTAACTCTTTGCAGTGACGGACAACTAGCCTTACTGGGGTGACCAGCTGATAACACGTATGTCTCATATCGCTGGCCACTTGAAACCCATGCAAGGGGGAGGTGGAATAACAACTCAGAGAATCAGTGTAGGCGCGTGGGACTCCGTGCATCCCTTGATAAGGCCGCTGATGAACATTTGTGGCTTCAGGGAGCCAGGCAGCAACCCCCCCACAGGCCTTGTTTACCGTAGCGAGTGTGCATACGCCCGGGTGGACGTCAGTCCCTACCCCACTCCTGGTAAAGCAAGGAGAGACATGGTGACTCTGTCTAAAGGAAGAGAAAGGCAAAGAAAACATAAGACTTAGGGCACATCCCACCGCCTATTGGGCAAAGACTTGGCAAAGCCACGGAGAAAACCACCTATTTCTGGACCCCACATTGGTACCCCCCCATCCTTAAGGGATCAAGCTCTATAGAACAAGGCGGAGGGGGTCTTCTCCCCACTCCCGGCAGCCCTGGGAGCTGTTTGCTTTCTGTAATAAAGACCTTGTCTGCTTTCTGTAATAAAGACCTTGTCTGCTTTCTGTAATAAAGACCTTGTCTGCTTTCTGTAATAAGGACTTTGCTTGCTTGCTGCCTGTGTGTTCGCCAAGTTCATTCTTCGGCTCCCTAAACAAGCACCCGGATTCCGGCATCAACGTCATGTGTCAGTTACATCTCAGAAAAAGCGCAATGTCACCTTATGCCACATAACGCAGAGACACACTCTCTATTGGAATGAGGAACAGAAAGCGTTTAGGAAGGAGAACTTGAAAAGTGTCTAGCAACACTCCAGCGAGCAAGTATGTATGCACCTTTTCTTCCCCCTCCTCCTCCCCCTCCTTCTCCTTCTTCTTCTTCTTCTTCTTCTTGACGGCCACACCTGTGGCATATGGAGGTTCCCAGACTAGGAGCTGAATCAGAGCTGTAACCGCTGGCCTTACACTAGAGCCACAGCAACGCCAGATCCAAGCGCTATCTACGACCTTCACCACAACTCACAGCAATGCTGGAGCCAGGGATGGAACCTGCATCCTCATGGATTACTGGTCGGGTTTGGTAACCTGCTGAGCCACAACAGGAAATCCCACGGCCATTAAAGTTTTAAACAGAAATAACAATGTTTAACCAAGAAGAGAGACTCACCTAGCCTTACAGACGACAGGAAAAGAGAAGAAGACAGGAAAAGAAAACGTATTTCAGAAGAAATGAACAGAGCACTTTAATTGTCTGACCATGGCCGCTTTTATAAGAATCTCATTAGTGAAGCAGTATTTGCAACAGCCAAGACATGGAAACAACTTACATGTCCATCGACAGATGAATGGGTAAAGAACATGTGGTACACATACACGATGGAATACTACTCAGCCATAAAAAAGAACAAAATAATGCCACTTGCAGCAACATGGGTGGAACTAGAGACTCTCATACTAAGTAAGTCAGAAAGAGAAAGACAAATACCATATGGTATCACTTACATCTGGAATCTAACATAGGGCACAAATGAACCTTTCCACAGAAAAGAAACTCATGGACTTGGACAACAGACTTGTGGTTGCAGGGGGAGTGAGGAGGGTGTGGGATGGACTGGGGATTTGGGGTTAAAAGATGCAAACTATAGCATTTGGAGTGGGTAAGCAATGAGGTCCTGCTGTACAGCACAGGGAACTGTATCTAGTCACTTGTGATGGGACATGATGGAGGAGAATGTAAGAAAAAGAATGTATGTATGCATGTGTGACTGGGTCACCTTGCTGTACAGCATAAAATTGAGAGGAACACTGTAAACCAGCCATAATGAAAAAAAAATCATTAAAAAATAAAAGCTTATGAAGATTATCTCACCCACTCTGCACTTTTTATTTTTTGGCTGCCCCGTGCATATGGAATTCCAGCACCAGATCCTTCGTCCACTGTGCCGGGGGCAAATTTGCGTCCCAGGGCTCCAGAGACGCCACCGATCCCACTGTCACAGCAGGAACTCCGCCCACTCCGTATCAGACAGGTGTGTCCAACCACGGCTGGACCGCCGACTAAACCCACGCAGGGATGAGGCCCCTCCCGGTAACGCCAGATGTTGGTCCTAACTGTCATCCTTGGTCCCTGCCTATTATATATACCAGGTGATTTTCAAACCGCTTTGGTGGGCTCCCCCTTTCATTCCTAAAACTACGTCGGAATGCCCAAAAAACTTGTTGTGCATGATGAAAACTTCGGTGTGGGAGGAAGGATTCACTCTAATTCTCTGAATCGAAAGGTCTCAACATTCCCCAGGGATCGGACACGCCGTCTTGATGCATTTGCACAGAGAGAAGCGACGATGGCCCTTGAATATCTCCTAGTCTGAGAACACCTGTTTTAAAGAGGTTTGCAGCTGGGAAGTTCCCGTTGGGGCTCAGTGGTAACGAGACTGACTAGTACGCATGAGGATGCAGGTTCGATCCCTGGTCTTGCTCAGTGGGTTTAGGATCCAGTGTTGCCCCGAGCCGTGGTGTAGGTCACAGATGCAGCTGGGATCCTGAGCTTCTGCGTGGCTGCGGCTCTGATTCAACCCCTAGCCTGGAAACTTCCATATGCCACAGCTGTGGCCCTAAAAAGAAAAAAAAAAAACTGCATCTGGATTTCTTTTCTTTTCCCAGGACCCCTGGATCAGAGGGGACCTTACCAGAAGCTCTTTCTTTCCCTTTTCTTTTTTCTTTCCGTGGCCACACCCATGGCACATGGAAGTCAGGGAAACCCTCAAAGTTCTCACAAGAAAAAAAATGTTCTATTTCCTTAATTTTGTATCTGTAAGAGATGACGGGTGTTCACTAACTTTACTGTGATCAGCACTTCGGGGTGTATTTAAGTTGAATCATTTTGCTGTACACCTTAAGTGTATACAGTGCTATGTGTAGATTATAATCAGAAAAAAAACATTCATTTTTTCCTCTTTTTACAGCTGAACCTGCCCCGAAAGGAAGTTCCCGGACTAGGGGTCGATTTGGAGCTCCAGCCATCTGTCTACACCACAGCCATGGCAACCCGTGCTCCAAGCCAAATCTTTGACGTGCACAGATGCCGGACCCCGAGTGAGGCCAGGGACGGAACCCACATCCCCGGCCTCGCTCAGGCTGGGGTCCTTACCGACCGAGTCACAGCAGCAACTCCTTCCCAGAGGCTACCCTGCTCTCCGCCGCGGTCCTCCAACGCTCAGGAAGCCCGCCTTCCTGTGGGTCTTGGTACCAGGACAGGGTCTCCTAGGAAATTCTTCCCCTCGCCTGACACGGCAGAGAGCCAGAGGCAGCTGCAGGAAGGCGGGCTCCCCGCCTGGGTACGCAGACGACAGGAGGGAGAGCAGACCCCCAGTTCACGAGGAGCCGTGTCTCCAAATGCAAAGGAGACCTTGCAAGAAAAGCAAATAAACCAGCCTGGGAGGAGGATCCACTCGGGCTTACTGTGTGTGTACCATGGACCGTCTCCTGATTAAATCAGCGAGGCAGGTGCCCGGCACCTGTCAGGGGAGTCTGACACAGGAGAAAGGTCCTCTTTTGAAAATTCCTTCACGCCCAAGTGATTTAAGCCCTGCTTCTCGTTCTCGCACACAGAGACCCTTACAGACACATAATCCCTTCGCGAATTACTGATTAAATTCCATCGGTGCCTACGGCAGGGTCCTGGGACAAAAGTGGATTCAGTACAGTGATCTATAAATAAGTATAAGTATAAGTCAATGCACAGAAACAACCGTGAATTGTTGAGATAAACCACCAACCACTATAAATGCACAGAAAAGAGAGCAGACATTTACCAAATACGCAGATGGGCAAGCATGCAAAAATCTATCAGCTGCAGGAACCACAGAAACACGAAAAGCAAACACGTTTTTGAAAATGAAAACAAGACCTCCAACGTCAATAAGCATTATGTAGCAAATGTTCACTTAGGTGCAAAAATCTATTAAATTGGCCATCATTTAAAAATGATGGAATTTGGACAAAGATAACTGCAAGGACAGAAGGATGTTCACAGATATAAGGAGTGTAAGTGAACAACTTTTCTGGATGAAAATTCGTACCTATGCAAGTGAAGCCTTAATACTTAGATATACCTTTAATCCTTAATCTGAAAATTGGACTGCAGAGACACTGTGCTATGTATACACTGAAAGTGAAAAAAGAAGATACTCAAAATGTTTGTAACGTTTTACTGGGGAAAAAGCACTTAAATCCAGAACATTTAGATATTGGCTAAATTACGACAAACATGGGTAGGACACTACACAGCCATTAAAAAATTGTATGGCTTAAGAGTTTTCCAACCAATGTGCAGAATCTTAGGTGTTTCTTTCTGGGGTCAGGAATAGTGTGAATCCATGTTTCCAAGTTGCAACTGTAAGGAATTTGTATCTTATTTTCCCCAGTTTTACTAAAACAACTGGCGTATAAGTTTCTGTATGGATGTCCATATGCCTCATAATTTGATACGTGTGTGGAAAGTGAAAGGCTCACCATAATATGTTTCGTTATCATTCATTACTGCACGCAGTTACAGGTTGTTTTTCTTCTTCTGATGCGAGCTTTTACCTACTATGGAAAGCAGTGTGGAGTTTCCTCAGAAAATTAAATACAGCACCATCATAGGATCCAGCAATCCCACTCCTGGGCATCTATCCAGAGAAAACCATAATTCAAGAACATACACGTCCCTGTACGTTCATAGCAGCAGTAGTCACAAGAGCCAAGATGTGGAAACAGCCTAAATGGCCATCAAAAGAGGAATGGATAAAGGAGATGTGGTCCATATACACAACGGACTATTACTGAGCCATGAAAAGGAGTGAAATCATGCCATTTGCAACACCACGAATGGATCTAGAGATTCTCATACTAAGTGAAGTCGGTCAGAGAGAGAAAGACAAACACCGTATGATGTCACCTCTATGTGGAATCTAAAGTGTGTCAGGTATGAACCTGTCTACAGAACAGAAACAGACTCACAGACATAGAGAACAGACTTGCCGAGGGGGAGGGGGAGGGAATGGGAGGGACGGGGAGTTTGGGGTCAGCAGATGCAAACTATGACAGTGAGAATGGTTAAGCCATGAGGTCCTGCTGTCCACCACAGGGAACTCTACCAGTCTCTTGCGATGGAACACGGTGGAAGATACTATGAGAAAAGGGAATGTATATATAGGTATGACTGGGTCACTTTGCTGTATAGCAGAAATGGACACAGTCCTGTAAATCAACTTAATAAAATATCAAGTGTCAGCAACGTTCAGATACACAAAGGAGCACTGTTATAACCGCAGGCACCGTGCTGGGCATGACACCCCCAGGAAGAGTCTATTTTCTAAGAAACTTTGTGCCATTGACGCCCTCCCCCTCGTGAATTTCTCCCACCTTTGGTGACCAAGCACCCATCTCCTGTTTGTTTTCCTTTTCCCTCTTCCTGATACCAAATAAAAATACAACAGCATGATGATCTAAAAAAAAAAACAGTTCTCTCTCTGGGGAGGGTTTATGGCTTGTAAAGATGTTTCTGCCTCAGGACTGGCCAGAGGGAAGACTCTAGTTCATGACAGGCGCCCACTGCCTGGACATTGATGGGGCTGGGGTACCACTGGGACCCTGAACCGGTCTAGGCAGCAACACACGCAGCAGGACACGCACACACACATATACACCTGTGCTATCCAGTTTGATGGCCCACCAAGAGGCAAGACCTGCCCCCATAAAGAAGGAAAGACCGATGCGGTCCTAAGAAAACCTCAGGTATCTTCAAATCGGCATTTGGGGAAAACAAAAGAGGCGCCCATCTTTCAGACATCACAGTGCCCTAGGCAGGACGACAAAAACGGAGCCGAAAGTTGTCACAACAGAGTGACGGCCATTGGAAAGAGTGACCGGTCCTGAGGCTTTGAGCTTTGCTTCTCCTTTCCTTTTGAAAACACAGTATCTGCGTCAAACATTGCCTTTCTTTAGTTTTTGCCTCTTGCTCTCTGTACATAGCTGATCCTCCTTCTAAGTGATAACTCGTCAAGGAAACCTTTGCTTCTTAGCCTTTCGCCAACCACCTTCAAAGACAAAGGCTTAATGCTGTGTTTTCAGGCTTCCGCAGAAAAAGAAACACACCCACAGGGCATCCATCCATCAGTCTGTCTATCTCCATCTATAGGTATCTACAGACAGCTACGGATGTCGGTATACATTTCCTTTCCTTTTTGTTTTCTGTTTTCTTTCTATGGCCACACCTGTGCCTTACAGAAGTTCCTGGGCTAGGGGTCGAACTGGAGCTGCGGCTGCTGGCCTGTGCCACAGCCACAGCCATGCCAGATCTGAGCCACGTTGGAGACCTACACCACAGCTCATGGCAACACCAGATCTTTAACCCACTGAGCGAGACCAGGGATGGAACCTGCATCCTCATGGACATTCTGTCAGGTCCTTAACCTGCTGAGCCACAATGAGAACTCTAAAATAGGCCCAGATTTAGATACAGACGTGGATGTGTATAGAGCTATACAGACAGGGCCATGGATACAGACACAGCTGTAAGTATAAACACACTTACTTCTAGGAACTGGCTTGTGCAATTGTGGGGCTTAAGACATGCTATCGTATTGGCCCCCTTCCCCCACAAAAAGTCACCAAAGCAAGACCACGTCCATGAAATGAAGGATAGATACTGAGTGATGTTTCTAAGCCTCCGTGGCCTCTGAGTTCTGTTTTTTTGCAAGATGAAGTAACTTGAAGTCACAAAGCCTCCTGACTACTCAGGGACCCTTAGTAAAAGAGTCAAATTCAGCTATCAATGGAACCACCAGATTTGAATGCAGATCCCGCTGCCTCCCGACACCTGCTAGAACTTTCAGGAAGCCCTGGTGGGCTGGGGGCCCACCGGTCACCCTTTGATAAGCTCTCGTCCTCTCTGAACCCTGACTGCTCACCTGAGACCTCCACTCAGATGGTCTGGCATCTCTGACCCTACAAAGCAAGCATCCCTCCGAAGCCAGCACCGTATCACGTGTCACCGTCGCCGACGTGTCCACCTTTCTCCTGGCTCTGATGCTGCCCGTGCGCGTTCTTGCACGGAGCCAGAAGAGCTGGTCCTAGACTCAGCAGACAGACAGAGGTCTGCAGCAGACATGCAGAGGTTCTGTCACGGACACAGGGCCCCCGAAAGGAACGTGTGCATGATCACTTTACAAGGCCACGGGTACAGACGCCACTGCTTTACCTTTCAGTGTGATGCGACGATTCAAATTTCATTTGTCTTATTGTCTTGACATCGTCAAGGTGAAAGGAAAATGATTCATACCATGCCATCAGCATCCAAAGAACTGCTCACGTGGCTTCTGCTTTCATCTAGACACTTGTTAATGCAGATTTTATGGCTTAAGTTTAGATGGATTTTGAATTAGCCATGATGGCACCATGCCGCCACCTGTGCCGCACCGCTCATTGGGGCCCGTTTAGGAATTCTGGGGCATACATATCACCTGTCAAGTGTCAGTGGGCACAGAAACACAGGGACACGCCACAGGAATGCTCAGATCTCGGTAACGGAGCTGACTTTGCAAGTGGTCCTTGCTTCAGACTGTTGAGCAAAGGGGGTAAGCCAATTAGTTTTGTGGTCAGGTGCAAGAGGCTGTGTCCTCTTAAAATAATGTAAAATCTGTTATCCAAAGGAAGGAAGAAGGCAAGAGGGTGTACCACAGTGCCCTTCTTAGCTTAAGCCAACGCGTATGTGAATAAGGCACATTTTTTTGTTGCTGTTGTTGGTTTCGTCTTAAGCAGCAGCAGCTTTTAAGTTGCTTTAGGCCGTAACCCGTAGTATCTGATCAGTGTCCTTCCAGCATCAACAAAGGTGATACTGACAACGGCATCAAAAACAGGAAACAAGGCATTCACTCTTGCTCTTGCTGGTTTTCCCGTTAAGGTGTCTGGGGCTGTACACAAAACAAATTTCACAGAAGCAGTCCGTCAGACACTGGATCATTCTGAGGGCTCAAGAAAGCCTCAGTGCCGGCTTTGCCGTAAATCCAGTCATCTCTGCAGACTGTTACAGTTGTATTTAGCCACGGGGATGGAGAAAAAGGTGATGCTGGCGGCAAGAATAAACCCGGGAGAGACACCCTCAAATGGGCGGAAAAAGGATGAAGGCTGGTGCAAGGCACAGGTATTTCCTCACCTCTGACCATCCATCTCCTGGGACGACCAGGGGGCCAGGACAACGTCCTTTCTTAAAAAACTTCATATTTTTTTAATCGAAGTCTTGTTAATTTACAATGTGTTAGTTCCAGGTGTACAGCAAAGTGACTCAGTGATGCATACATTTTCTCAGATCATTTTCCATTAGAGGTTATGACAAGATATTGAATAAACAGTAGGCCCCTTACCCAACGATCCCCCTTTTCAGGTGATTTTCCCAATATGGGTTATTACAAAGTATTGACTCGATTACCCTGCAGTATACAGTAGGTCCTTGTTACTCACCTGTTTTATTATTTTATTTCATTTTTTGTCTTTTTAGGGCCACCCCTGTGGCATGGGAAGGTTCCCAGGGTAGGGGTCGAATCAGAGCTGTAGTCACTGGCCTATGCCACAGTCACAGCCACGCCAGATCCGAGCCACCTCTGTGGCTACACCACAGCTCAGGGCAATGCCGGATCCTTAACCCACTAAACGAGGCCAGGGATCGAACCTGCGTCCTTATGGATACTAATCAGATTCGTTTCCACTGAGCCACGATGGGAACGCCTGTTGATGGAATATTTAGGTTGTGTCCCTGTCTTGACCATTGTAAATTGTGCTGCTGTGAACACAGGCGTGCATGCACCTTTCTCAGTTACGGTTTTGTCTGGACGTATGCTGAGGAGTGGGACTGCCGGATCACAGGCTAGTTCTATTTCTGGGTTTTTCAGTGACCCCCATACTGTTCTCCATGGTGGCTGCGACAATTCACACTTTCCCTGAGAAGGTAGGGGGGCTCCCTTTTCCCCACACACTCAGCAGCATCTATACTTGGTAGAACTTTTCTTGATGGCCATTCTGACCAGTGCGTTCTTCAATTATTCTGAGTAGGGTTCCCGTCACTGATAGGGCCCTTCTGTGCACATGCCAAGGGCCGAAATGCATCCCTCCAAATCAACAGCTACAGACAGCAAACGTTCCTTGCAGCATACAATTCTACAGAACACATGGTAAGCACCTTCTCTGGTGACCCAAGTATTTTAAACACTTGGAGATTTAAAAAAAAAAAATTGAGCCAAAATGATCCCACAAGGAATCCATAAGACTTCTGCTACCAAAAGTTCTGATTATCGCTCAGGGAGAAAACCCCGTTCAAAAGTAAGACCGGAGGTATTTTAGTTTTATTTTTCAGCCTGGTGCATTGCATGATTTGAGACTAACAGGCCCTGAAAGTTATAACCATAGTCACTTAAAATAAAATACACCCTTGGTTCCTCCTTGGATACTCAATGTTAAACACCTCAAGAAGAAGTTCAAATCTAGAACCATCTCATGGACACAATGTCTAGCAAGGACCTTAAGACCAATGCATGCGAAGCTGAATCGTGGGCTCATTGGCAAGGCGAATCGCGACGCCTAACAGGCAATTAAACGGCTTAACCTCAGAAAGTGTCTGTTTCATTTCCGCGTGGATTTCCGTGCGAGCCCGTTTAAGGTCCCGCTGAACCTTCTCCAGAAGCATTTACGGAGCAGCTCTTCTGAGCACGGAAGAGACAACACCGTCTAAAACAGAAAAACTCCTCTTTGATGGGAGTCCCATTGTGGAGGGGAGAGAAAGCTGATGAGTAAATGAACATGCACCACGCCCAGGGACTGCCGTAACTGGAAAGGGTGCAAAAGAACCGGGAGCAGAGGGAGCCCTTTGCTGCAGAGTGGTGAGAGGCGGCTTCTCTGAAAAATGTTACACCTACACCGAGAAGCGAGGGAGGAAGCGAGCCCCCCTCCCCCGCCAGCGCCCACAGCTGGGGGCACAGCATGGAAGAGAAAAGAAACCGAAGCAGTCAAGACAAAACTCCTGAGGTTCAGGCTGGAGAGTGACATTCCAGGGTGAGCAGACAGGCAGGTGACAACATGGGCAGAGCACAGCAAACAGGGTTGCCAAAAAGACATGGAAACCAGTGAGCCCAGAGGTGGGGAAAGTTGTTTTTTTTTTTTAATTTTTATTAGAGTACAGCTGACTTACAGTACTGTGTCCATTTCTGCTGTACAGCAAAGTGACCCAGTCATACACACATATACATTGTTTTTCTCACACTATCTTCCATCCTGGTCTGTCCCAAGAGACTGGACAGAGTTCCTTGTGCTGGACAGCAGGACCTCATGGCTTATTCATTCTCAGTGTCAGAGTTTGCATCTACCAACCCCAAAGTCCCCGCCCATCCCACTCCCTCCCCCTCCGCAACTACAAGTCTGTTTTCTATGTCTGTGAGTCCATTTCTGCTTTACAGATAGGTTCCTTTGTGTCCTCCCTTTTAATTTTATTTTTTTAATTATAGTTGGATTTACACTGTTGTGCCAATTGCTGCTGTAGAGCAAGGTGAGTGACCCAGTTATACATACATAAACGTTCCCTTTCTTACCTTCCATCATGGTCGATTCCAAGAGACTGGATCGAGCTCCCTGTGCAGAACAGCAGGATTTCATTGATTACCCACTGTAAATGTCATGGACAGCATCTGCTAACCCCAGACTCCCCGTCCAACCTGCTCCATCCCACTCGCCCTCGGCAATTATGACGATGTGGCCCAATGGAATACTACTCAGCCATAAAAAAAGAGTGAAGTCATGCCATGTGCACCAACATGGATTCAACTAGAGATTCTCATACTAAGTGAAGTCAGTCAGACAGAGGAAGACACACACAACAAAGGGGGATAAGTTCCTGGAGGATCTCTGAGACCTTGATTTTTACCCTGAATGAGATGGGAGTCACTGGAGGAATTTTAGAATAAAAGACAGGCTTCTCCTGCGGTGCTCTGCAATGACCCCTAACTACAGATGAAAGGGTGACAAGGAGAAAAAAAAAAAAAGAGAGAGAGACCCCAGACAGGACACTAGTATAGATAACTGGTGATGTGAATTGTACTTGGGGAATGGAATGAGAGGATTAAAGTGTGCTAGTGTGAAGTGTTTAAGATTCTGAACATATTCTGAAATGAGAGCCGGTGGACTGTGGACTGATTTTTGGACACACAAGGAGTGGAGGGCGTACTCTAAGTTTTTTGGTCTGAGCAACTGCTGGACTAGCAGTACAATTTGTGTGTGTACATGAGAAATATCCCAGATGGACCAGAACTGAAAATAAATGACCCAAGAGTTCTGTGCGGTTGGTCGGTTGTGGTCACACCTGCAGCACACAGAAGTTCCCAGACCAGGGATCGAACCCGTACCACAGCAGGAACCTGAGCCACGGCAGTGGCAATGCCTGATCCTTAACCTGCCGAGCCACCAGGGGACTCCCAAGAGTTCAGCTTTTTCTTAACATGCAAACCTGGAGGTGCCTGTAGGGCAGATAAGGCGGCGAACTGGCGATAGAAGACTCAAATTCAAACTTTACTGGCGATAGAATACTGAAATGCAAACTTGTCATATTCTGGGTCAAGCAAAGCATGAGGTGATGCTAGACAGAAACCTGGGTGTCACCAGGGAAGAAAAGATACTGAATGCTATGGAACAGCAGGAGATTTAAATATGAGATGAACATCTCAAAAGATGAGTTCACCCTATAAAGGAGCCCTGGAGCCCTCCAAATGTTGGAGTTTGGGGAAAGAGGAAGGATTTCCAAAAACACCTGCACAAGGAGTGACACAAGAGTCTAGAGGAGGTTCAAAATAGAGCAGCATCCTGGAAGCTGAGCCAAGAAAACGGTCCTTCAGCTCAGTGCTGACCGACGGAGCACCCTGCGGGCAGAAAGTGGCCGTTGCTTCTGTCGGCTCAGGGATGCTTGCAACCTGGATGAGGGTGGTCTGGGCGCAGTGGTCCTCCCTTAAGGGGGGGGGGCATCTTCGTACAGCAGGTTCATCAAGAAGTGCAGGGGGTGAATGCCAGAGAGCGTGTACAGGTGAGCAGAACTCTCTGGCAGCAATGGGAAAGCGTGGGGGTTTGACCTGTGCAGGGTCTCAGTTTTTTTTTTTTTTTTTTTTTTTTTGAAGTTGCATGTATCGCTACCTGTTCCGTGGTGACGGAATAAGCCTGCTGAAGAAACCAAGCATCCACTGCGGACGCAGGAGAGGA
>PVHT021183672.1:5188067-5204710 GCA_004024745.2 Catagonus wagneri
TTGATCCAGCAATCCCACTCCTGGGCATCTATCCAGAGGAAACCATGACTCGAAAAGACACATGTACTCCAGTGTTCATTGCAGCACTCTATGCAATAGCCAGGTCATGGAAACAACCTAAATGCCCATCGACAGAGGAGTGGATAGGGAAGATATGGTACATACACACAATGGAATATTACTCAGCCATTAAAAGGAATGAAATACCAACATTTATAGCAACATGGATGGACCTAGAAATTATCAGGCAAAGTGAAACCAGTCAGACAATTAGACAGCAACACCCAATGCTACCGCTTACATGTGGAAACTAAAAAGACACAACAAACTTCTTTGCAGAACAGAAAAAGACTCACAGGCTTTGGAAAGCCTTTGGTTTCCAAATAAGACAATCTGGGGGGTGGGGGGGATGCATTGACGGTTTGGGATGCAAATGCTATCAAATTGAGTTGTGATGATTTTTGTATACATATAATTGTAATAAAAATCATTAAACAATGGAAAAAAATGTATCATATAATTAAGTTTACAAGTATGTTCAGTTAATAGGAGAGCTGCTGAAACCTTATTATATTCAGTTACTCTGCTAAGCAGAAGGTTCACCTTTCAATCATGTGTAAGAGAATATTTAGCTTCTTAAAATTTTGTATTATGATATTTAATTTACAAGCACATGTCCAGGGATTTCAGTAATGGACAATTTGTTAAAATTACAAACCAATAAAAAGGAATATAGATACATGTTTTAAATGCATTTCAGTAGATATTATTTTTCTATGTTAACTTTAAATAAAGTGACTCTACAGCTGATTTCCCTGAAAATCCCAAGATGATGATAGCCAATATTAATTAATATATAGAGCATGTGTGGTATTATAGTACTACGGTGTGCTAAACGATGTCCTCCAAAATGCTATGTTCAAGTCCTAATCCCTGGTACATGTGAGTGTGACCCTATTTGAAAATACAGTCTTTGCAGAGGTAATTAAGATGATGACATGCTGCATTAGGATGGATCCTAAATACAAAGACTGTTGTTTTTATAAGGGGAAGGAAAGCGAGACGACGAAACACACAGAGGGAAGAAGGCTACATGGTGACACAGGTGAGAGTGATGCAGTCGTAAGCCAAGAAATGAGGAAAACTCTCAGCAGCCTTCAGAAGCTAGAAAGAGGCAGAATGATTGTTTCCTTGAGCCTTCAGAGGGAATATGGCCTTGCCAATATCGATTTTGAATCCTAGCCTCCAGAACTATGAAAGAATGACTTCCTGTTGTTTTAAAGCATTGGTTTCTGATCATTTTTAAGCAACCCTAGGAAACTAGTATCAGTGTCCATCATACTAATACAAGTAACAAATGTACCTGTGTACACACATAAAAATGCAATGCACGAATAGGAAAAATGGAGTATTTTTATAAAAAGGACACATTAATAAGTATCAAATACAAGTTCCAAATCAGAGAGAACAAGGATAGAGAGGTAAAACTTTTTTTATAATGATTCTTGCCATTTTAACTAACAATATTTGAGAATCTAATGTAGGCTGTATATTGTGGTGGGGGATACAAGAGCTATAATTTAGAGGTAGACACAGATACATAAACACAGTAAGTATGATTTCTTCTAAATGAATAGATGGAGGATTATACTGAAACTTACAGGAACACCAGGATTGGTCAGTTACTAGAGAGCCAGAGGAGTGACTTCTGAACTGCACAGTAAATAAATTAGCCAGGAAAATCCTGTGCATGGAAAGTGGGGAGAGGCAGATGGCTGTAGAATAAACTGCAGGGACATCCTGCTAAGCCAGAAGCCAAGAACAACAAGCTAAGAATATTGGTGAGATACATGCACACAGAAAAGAAAAAATAAGTGTAGGAAGAGAGGGTAGATAAGGCTGGAAAAGTAACCAAAAAAAAGTAAGGTTATACACCAGTCTGCTAGTGTTTTAACAGTAACAATGGATTCACCACACAGCAGCCTTATGTTTTCCTTTAATTTCCTCTATGTGCCAACTTATAGTACTAAAATTATATTCAATGAAAATTGTTACTTATAATAAAAATAAATCCAAAATATTATATAAAATATTATCCAAAATTTGCCCTTTCCCCAACCTAAATGCTTTATGTGTCCATTGAAAAAGGACTGGAAGAAAATAAATTTGCTAAATGGATGTGTTTGAGTGGAAGGGATATTTGGGATTTTCATTCTTTTTTTTATTTTTTTTTGGCTTTTTTTTTTGTCTTTTTGCCTTTTCCAGGGCCACACCTGCGCCATGTGGATGTTCCCAGGCTAGGGGTCTAACAGGAGCTGCAGCTGCCGACCTTCGCCACAGTCACAGCAAAGCGGGATCCGAGCCGCATCTGCAACCTACACCACAGCTCACGGCAACGCTGGATCCTTAACCCACTGAGCGAGGCCAGGGATTGAACCCACAACCTCATGGTTCCTAGTCGGATTCGTTAACCACTGAGCCACGACGGGAACTGCCATTCTTTTTTTTTAATATATGTTTTTAGATTTTCAAAATTCTCCATATTGAAGTATTACTTTCGAAACTAGACAATTATTTGTTTCAATTAAGTGCCTGGTCACTGATTTAACTGGGTTAATGTTTTATTTTTTTAATATTTCTTTATTGTTTTAGCATTTTATGTTCTGAATTGTCTTCAATATTCATCATCACTTCTGGTCATTTTTTGTCTTAGTTACGTATTTTAAATATTTATAAGAAAGAATTACCTCATTACATCTCTACTATTTACTCTAAGTATTAACATTCACACCACACCTAACTGCAGGTTTCTCCCAACATGAACTGTTTAAATTTAATAGCTTTACCTACTGTTACTGCTTTTTGTATCTTTTAATCTCTCCATCAAGCGGCTCAGAACTGCCTTGACAAAAGGATAAAGAGAATTGGAGGCTGAAAAAAAAGACTAATCCAGTCATAGGTCAATTTGATTGTGTTCACCTCCGAAAGCACTCTGATATAGTTTCCACAAACTAATTATTAATAATAACAATTTTCAATAAATCAGTGGGACCTAATCACACTTATAAGCTTTTGCACAGTAAAGGAAAACATTAAAAAATAAATAACCTACAGAATGGAAGAAAATGGTTGTAAATGATGCAATGAGCAAGGACTTAATCTCCAAAATATACCAACAATTCATACAACTCAAGAGCAAAATAATAACCCAACTGAAAAATGGGCAGGAGACCTAAACAGATATTTCTCCAAAGAAGCTACACGGATGGACAACAGGCACATGAAAAGATGCTCGACATCACTAATTATTAAAGAAATGCAAATCAAAACTACGAGGAGGTACCACCTCACACGAGAGTCACAAGGGTCACCATTAACAAGTCTCCAAAAAACAAATGCTGGAGGGGGTGTGGAGAAAAGAGCGCCCTCTTACGCTGTTGGTGGGAGTGTGAATTAGTGTGGCCACTATGGAGAGCAGCATGGAGCCTCCTTACGGAACCAACAACAGAGCTACCATACGATCCAGAAATCCCACTCCTGGGCTTCTATCCGGAGAAAACCCTAATTCGAAAAGATACATGTACCCCTATGTTCACAGCAGCAGCAGTCACGACAGCCAAGACATGGAGACGATCTAAATGACCATCAACAGAGGACTGGATAAAGACGATGTGTAATATATATAGTGAAATATTACTCAGCCATAAAAAAGGACGAAATCATACCACTTGCAGGAATATGGATGGACCTAGAGATTATCATATTAAGTCAAGTAAACCAAAGACAAATCATAGGGTATCACTTACATGTGGAATCTGATTTTTTTATTTTTAACATTTTGGGGGGGTATGAAGCAGGAAAAAAAAATAGCTTTTATAGCTTTGCCAGGCAAAGGACGCCAGAGCAGGCTTATGCCTTAAAGACTGTGCCCTCCTTTGGGGAAGAACTGCAAGGAGTTTATAGTCTAAAAGGAGAAAAAACAGGGTCTCAGATAATAACCAGGACAGGGGCAGACATGCATTCTTCTTGCTTCAGGGGAGTCTTATCTGGGGTCAGATCTCAGCATGATCCTGGGGACACTCTATGGGGCTACTGTCCGGTGTCTGGCCTCACTGAGGTTCAGGTTCTTCACAGCTCCGTGCAGAAGGAATCCAGCCCGAGACAAAGTGATAGGCAGCACACAGAGTTACCAAGACAGGACACTTGCAAGAGAGGCCAGCTCTGCCTGGAATCTAATCTTAAAAACGATACCAAGGAAGTGACTGACGAAGCCATAACTGCCTCCAAGATTTCTGAAAATGAACTGAGCAAGAGCGCAGGGGTCGGGATAAATTAGGAGCTGGGATTAATAGATGCACACCACGACACACACAGGAGACAACCAACAGATACCCACTGCCTAGTGTGGGGAACTCCATACTCTGTGATAAGCGATACGGGAAAAACATCTGAAAAAGGAAACGGATACACGACATGCATCGCCCGGTCCCCCTGCTGTACCCCCGAAACTAACACAACGTTGGGTCAACTCCACGCCAACGGAATTGAGAAAACGTAACCGCTCATCTCTCCAGCCGTCTTTCTCAGGTTTAAGCACCTGCTCTGCAAAAGGGGCAGAGCCCTTTCCATCCTCCCACCCTGACGATCATCTCTAGAAAAAAGAGAGGATTTATGTGCTGAAGGGGGTCATCTCCGCTCAAAACCTGGAGCTACAGTTTCGGGGCTGTTTTCCCCCAACCCCTCCTCCTGGAACGCATCCCGACCAAAACGCACCACCTGCTCGTCTCTACCAGCACGCCATGTACGACGGCTTCTATTCCAGGGTCCCCTGTGTCACGGTGGGTCACCGCCAGCCACCGGGGTATCCAAGAATCACCCCCAATCCTGCTCCCTCCGCTCTGGCAAGATCCCCCGAGCCCCCCACCCCCACCCCACGTCTTGCCAACTCCACGTGGTGAAATCCCTCTTGGCTTGTTGTCCACTTCTAACCAACCCTCTCCAGACACAGCACCCCAGGGACTCCCGTCCGTGAGCCCAAAACTCAGGCTGCAAGTGTCATCGAAAACGAGACAGAAATGTGCAGCACCGCTCCCCCCGCCCCCGGCCATCCCCCCGAAAAGGACCTGGTCCCTTCTCAGCGCCGCCTGGCTTCTCTTCAGGACCAGTCGCCCCTCTGCATCCAGAGTTAACCTCCCACACCCGAAAAGCGAACACGCCACTTCCCATCACGAATTACAAGCACCATCCTGTCTCTTGGCTTCCTTAAAATCCTGCCCCTGACGCCCCGATTCCCCCGCTTCCTGTGGCCCACGCTCTCCCCCATGCTAACCACCAGCCACCCAGGATCCATCCTGGGGGAGGGCGCACCCCCTGCACGCAGAAGTTTCCGGGGGGCCAGGGATCAACCCCCAGCCGCAGCAGCGACCAGGGCCATAGCGGTGACAACGCCCGACCCTCAACCCACTGAGCCAGCAGGCAACGCCTAGGTCCCGCTCTCAAGAGCGGCTGTGCCGTGCTTCACAAGGAGACATCTTTTCAGGCTCAGGCAGGGCTGGCCTTTCTCTTCTCCACTCGACCTCTTCTCGAGGCCACAGTCCGACCGCCTCACTCTGTTCACCCACCCCTCGCGTCGGCGCCTCTCCTCCACCCACCCAACGCGATCAGGCGCCCGCGTGTGGATTCCGTCAGCACCCTGCCCGTCAACGCGAGGACTGGCCCGTCGCTCTTTGTCTAGCCGGCAAGCCTTCTGCCAGGCGAGACCCTCACCTGTGCCACCTACCACCAGCCTACCCTCGAGTCTGACCGTCTCTCTCGGCAGCTGGCATGCCTTTCCAGCTCTTCTGAAAGACGGCAGCGTCACTAAAGGCCGAATTCCTTCTGTCCCTATGGCCACATGAGGAATACGGCACAACACCACTGCCCACCTGCAGACGTGTCCCGTTTTTAACACAGTTCTGCGACCATTTCAGCGGAAATACTTGCTGGATTGTGCCTTTAGTGACAATCCTTACCAGGACCTAAAAGAATCTAGGGTCAACAAGGACAAGGAAAACACTACATAAAACTTACCGCACCATTCTTCTTCTTCCGCAGTGTCTGATGTGAGCGCAGATGAGGTAGGAGGAGAAAACACGCTAGGATTTATTTCTAACACGACAGAGAGCGAGTACTCAAGAGAACGATGACCCACACCAGACAGATCTCCCCAGATTTTATTCTGGAAAGAAATGCAGAGCAAAAGATTTTTTTTTTTTTTTCCTGGCACAAAGCCCACTCGTGTCTTTCAAAAAACAAAACACACGAGTTCCTGTTGTGGCTCAGGGCGGTAAGGACCTGATACAGTGTCCACGAGCAGGCAGCTTAAATCCCTGGCCTCGCTCAGGAAGTAAGGATCTGATGTTGCTGCAAGCTGCAGCTCCAAGTCAAGCCCTAGCCTGGGAACCGCCGTATGCCGCGGGGGCAGCCCTAAAATAAAAATAAACCTCCATGAAACGGAAAACGGTTCATCCTCTTCTTCGATTAATTAATGCATCAGTAAGCATCAACTTATTTAATAAAACTAACTTTCACACACTGCCTAGGAACTACCTATTCTGGGTGGGTCATCTGCCAGGAGCTTTGAGTAACAGCCAATTATACAACATAACCTGCCATCTGGGGCATTTCGGGTCGCCAGGGTTTCTCAGCCCGGGCACTAGTGACACTGGGACCTGATCAGACTTTGCTCTGGAGGCTGTCCCTGGTGAGTTACAGGATTCTGAGCAGCACGCCTGACCTCCACTCATTAAATGCCGTTAAGCACCCACCCTCCCATGAGTGACAACCAAAACTCTTTCCAGACATTGTCAAATGTCCCCTAAAGCACAAAACCACTTGCGGGTGTTTGGTGAACCACTGCAATATAATTTAGATACATGAAACTACATTTTTTTTTCTGTCACATGCCCAGTACCACAAGCTGGATTGAAAACAGCAAAGGAAACCATAAAAAAATGAAAGGACACATAGACTGGGATAAGATCTTTGGAAATGAAGTGACCCACAGGGATTAAGCTCCGAAGTACACAAACAAAGCATTAGGTTTTTTTATGAAAAGAACAACCAACCCCATCAAAAACTGGTCATATGGGAGTTCCCATCGTGGTGCAGTGGAAACGAATCCGACTGGTATCTATGATGTAGGTTCGATCCCTGGCCTCCATCAGTGGGTGGGAAATTCAGCATTGCCGCAAGCTGTGGTGTAGGTCTCAAATGTGCCTTGGATCCCGCATGGCTGTGGCTGTGGTGCAGGCCTGCAGCTGCAGCTCCTATACGACCCCTGGCCCGGGAACTTCCACATGCCATGGTGTGGCCAAAAAAAGGGGGGTCGGACTATCTAAACAGACATTTCTTCAGAGAAGACAAATAGATGGCCAAAAAAGCACATGAAAAGAGGCTTAACATCACTAATTATCAGAGAGAGACACAATTTAAAACTACACCAAGTACCACCTCACAGCAGTCAGAATGGCCACCATAGAAAGTCTATAAACAGGAGTTCCCGTTGTGGCTCAGGAGTTAACAAACCCCATTAGTATCTATGAGGATGTGGGTTCGATCCCTGGCCTCGCTCAGTGGGTTAAGGATCCAGCGTTGCCTTGAGCTGTGATGTAGATTGCAGATGCAGCTCGGATCTGGCGTTGCTGTGGCTGTGGCGAAGGCCGGCAGCTACAGGTCCGACTGGACCCCTAGCCTGGGAACTTCCATATGCCATGGGTGCGGCCCTAAAAAGACAAAAGGAAAAAAAAAAAGTCTACGAACAGTAAATGCTGGAGAGGGTGAGGAGAAAAGGGAACTCTCCTGTGCTGTTGGTGGGAATGGAAATCAGTACTGCCACCAAGGAGAACAGCAGGGAGGCCCCTTAGAAAATTAAATATAGAACTGCCACAGGATCCAGCAATCCCAGTCCTGGGCATCTATGCAGACAAAACATATACTCAAAAAGACATATGCATCCCAGTGTTCGCTGCAGCACCATATACAACAGCCAAGACATGGAAACAAGCTAAATGTCCCTCAACAGATGAATGGATAAAGGAGATGTACAAATACACATGGAATACTACTCAGCCATAAAAAGGACAAAACAGTGCCATTTGCGGCAACATGGATATAACTAGAGATTCTCATACTAAGTCAAGTAAGTCAGAAAGAAAAAGAGAGCATATGGTATCCTTTATATGTGGAATCTAAAATATGGCACAAAAGATCCTCTCTACAAAACAGAAACAGACTCACATACGTGGGAGCAGACATAGGTTTTCCAGGGGGCGGGGGGAGGGAGTGGGATGGACGAGAAGTGTGGGGTTGATGCAAACTGTGACACTGAGAATGAGTCAGCAGTGAGGTCCTGCTGTCCAGCCCAGGAAACAGAGTCCAGTCTCTTGGGCTGGAACATGATGGAAGGTAGTATGGAAAAAAAAAAAGGGAATGTGTATATATATTTTTTTTCAAATATATATGCAGCTTAGTTACTTTGCAGTATAGCAGAAATTGAAGGAACACTGTAAATCAACTATAACTTTTAAGAAGCAAAAAGAGTCTACAAACAATAAACGCTGCAGACGGCACACAGAGACGAGAACCCTCCCACACCACTGGTGGAATGTGAACTGGTGCAGCCCCTATAGAATAAACAGTATGGAGGTCCCTTAAAAAAAACTAAAAATGGAATTACCATATGTTCTAGCCATCCCACTCCTGTACATCTATCTGGAAAAAAAATAATATGAAAGCTACATGCACCCCAATGCTCATAGCAGCACTATTCACAATAGCCAAGACATGAAAGCCACTTAAATGCCATCAACAGAGGAGTGGATAAAGAAGATGCCAGATATATATATATATATATACACACACACACACACACACACATATATATATGCATATATGCATATATACGTATATACACAGACACACACACACACACATATATATATGTATACATTTTAGTGGAATACTACTCAGCCATAAAAAATCATGCCATTTGCAACAGAACGGATAGACCAAGAAGTTATTATACTAAATGAAGTAAGTCAGAGAAAGACAAGTATCATATGAGATCACTAATATGTGGAATCTAATAAAAATGATCCAAAAAAAACTTATTCACAAAAGAAACAGACACAGATTTTGCCAACAAACTTATGCTTCCCGAAGGGAAAACATTGGAGGACGGTTAAATTAGGAGGTTGGGACTAACACAGATCCCTATTACACATAAAATATGCAAGTAACAAGGACCTAAGGTAGAGCAATAACCTATATGGAAAAAGAACCTGAAGAAGAACGGATATGTGTCTATGTATATGATTTACTTTGCTGTAAACCTGCATCAAACACAACATTGTGAATCACCTACTCTTCAATAAAATTTTTAAAAATCAAAAAACAATTAAAAAAAATAAGTACATATGTTTAAAAAAAAATGAAAAAAGTAAACATGCAATTTCTACCTACAACATATCTCCTAGTCTAAGACAGAGGTAATCATGTACATATACAACGAGAATATGACGTGTAAATTCACAGAAATGCTTAAACTACAAAAATGGTACAGAATCAAGAAAGATTTCCATAGGAACTGATAAAGAGATATAGGAAACAAATACTTCCCAGAGATGGTGACACGTAGTCAGGGTTTTGACAGATAAAGAGGAGTTTTCTTGGCCACCTTGTGGGAGCCCAGGCATATGCTCCAGACCATGTATGCAATTGTCCACAAGCAGGTGATCCGCCATCAGATAAAATCCAGTGCAGAGAACAGTAAGACTCAAGTGACAAATTTTTGTTTTTGACATGATAACATGGTAACAGCACTGTCATAGTATCATTCATTACAAAATTATATGCACCATAGATGGCGCAAAGTTCAGAGAACGTAATAAAGACACAGAAACCTCCAGTGCATTTTTCCCAAGGGTCTTGAGAACCTAACCCAGACCTTCACTTTCAAATTTGAAATGAAATGCTTCAACTGCACTTTTTTTTTTTTTTGTCTTTTTGCCTTTTCTAGGGCCGCACCCATGGCATATGGAGGTTCCCAGGCTAGGGGTCTAACTGGAGCTGTAGCCGCCAGCCTTCGCCACAGCCACAGCAACACAGGATCCGAGCCGTGTCTGCAACCTACACCACAGCTCACGGCAACGCTGGATCCTTAACCCACTGAGCGAGGCCAGGGATCGAACCTGCAACCTCATCGTTCCTAGTCGGAGCCACAAAGGGAACTCCTGCACGTTTCTTTTTGATGCTCTTCTAAGAATGTGGAAATTATCCACTACCTTTTGTCAGTTTATTGCTAAAAATATTTCTGAGCACCCCTCTGATGCAAAATATTAGCTAAGGGGCATGAGCAAATGGAAAAAGAAAAAAAGCCCGTCTCCTATCTCTCTGGATCCAACCACACAGAGCTGCTGTCAGGCTCGGACGTGGGCTGCCTGCGTTACAACCTCTGTTCAACACACACAAGCCCGAGTTCCACCCCAACAGATGCGAGCACGTCTTCGCCCAGTTAATCTTCACCAACTGTGACATCTGAGAACCACTCGTCTGCTCTCATTGTCCTAGAAACCTGCTGCTGTTTAGATATATGCAACCAAGTTACAGTGGAGAAAATGAGGCTGAAAAACGAAACACAGGCTGCATGAGGGCAGCATAGGTCTTGCAGCAAAGACCAAAGACCCACGAGTGAAGAAAATACCCAAGGGATCCTGAATGAGCTAGTAAAAACATTCTATTAATTGTCAATTCCTTTACTTTTTCATCCGAGGTGAGAACAAAGCAGCGATGAGAGGTTCTACAGGTGGAATATGTTTATGGTAAAAAATTAAAAAAAAAAAAAAATACTTGGTGGAGTTCCTGCTGTGGCTTGGTGGGTTACAAACTTGACTAGCATCCATGAGGACGTGGGTTCGATCCCTGGCCCTGCTCAGTGGGTTAAGGATCTGGCATTGCTGTGAGCTGTGGTGTAGGTCACAAATGCAGCTTGGATCTGGTGTTGCTGTGGCTGGGGTGTAGACCTGCAGTGGCAGCTCCAATTCGACCCCTAGCCTGGGAACTTCCACATGCTGTCGGTGCAACCTTAAAAAAAAAAACAAACAAACACAAAACAAAACCCACAAAACTTGGCGGTTTCTATTTCTATGCTAATGTTTCCTTCCCTGGGACTGCTAGAAACATCACCAATGTGTGCACGAGATTTCAGACATTTTTCTTCTTCTTCTTTCTTCTTCCTCCTCCTTCTTCCTCCTCCTTCTCCTTCTCCTTCTTCTTCAGAGGAAGCACACCATAAACGCACCAAAAACTTGTGCACGAGCTTTGAGCCAGACATGCAGCTGCAAGTCGTGGCTCTACGGCCAGTTCACTGCGGTTAGTTTCAGAGGCAGAAATGAATTGCTTACGACGCAGCCACGAGCAAAGGCGCAGGAGGCAGATGGCGCGGCGGCCCGGAGGAGGGCTGGCAGGACATAAACGGCATTTTGTTAGAGTCAGGAGACTCCTGCGGAGTTTGAGAGACCGCATTCATGCTGGTGGAAGCTGCCGTTCCCCACAAAGGCTGCCCTGCCACGGCTGCTGTGGGGACACCTGCAGTCTTGCACAGAAGCAGCCTCTGTCTCGGCCTCACCTGGAGACACCCGGGCTGACATCCCGCCACACACACACGCAGGGACAACGGCTGGCCAGCCGTGGCTGAGGAATGCAAGAGCGGTCCAGCTCTGTTCTCCTTCCTCTGGGCGAGCAGAATGCTCTAGGATCACATGTGTCAGAGCTCCCCTGGGCTTAGGCACCAGCGGGTCCTCGGCCTCTGCACCCATCTCACCCTGCGTCCCTTGGTCTTTTATGGGCTCCTCCCCAGAGCATCTGGCCCATTGCTCCAGGAGAAACATCAGATCAGATTCTGATGCTAGAGGAGCACACTTTGGACATCCGCTATTTACATTATTTTTTTCCAAACAATAGATGTGTGTTCTTTGCACAATATTTACGGTCCATGATGCTTTTTTTTTCTCTCTTTTTAGGAAGTTGCCCAGGGCGAGGGCTTTTATCAGAGCTGCAGCTGCAGGCCTACACCTCAGCCACAGCCAACGCCAGATCGGAGCCGCATCTGTGACCTATGCACAGCTTGTGGCAACGCCAGATCCTTAACCCCCCGAGCCAGGCCAGGGACCAAACCCACATCCTCAGAAAGACAGTGTCAGGTTCTTAACCCACTGAGCCACAAGAGGAATTCCGGGATGCATGATGCTTCAACTTTAGCTATGTATAATTTTTTTAAAAAAAAATACTCGGCAGTTGGGACAAAAGGATTTTTCGACACATCCACGGATCCCAAATGGGAGAGATCACCAACATTTCCTAACATTTTGCAGTCCAAGAATATTTTTTTTAACATTCCTGAGTTCAGCACAGAACCCTACCTCCCTGCCCTAATTCAGCTGGCCTTTGAGGTCAGGGCCGACTGTCTATAACCGCGGCGGGTTGCCGAGTTCAAGCTCAGACTGCTCGCCACAGGACAGGCGAATAGACTAAATCAAGGGTCGAGGTCTCGGGGACAAAGAATAGTGACATTATTCAGAAAGCCAGCAGCCCGAGAAGACGCTGACCTCGCGTGCCAAAGGGCCACCTTACCCAAGCCGGAACTGGGGCAGCTTTGATACTACGAGGGCAGGGAGTGTGGGGGGCGGCTGCAAACTGCCTGGTGCAGGAATCCTCTGTGTTGGCAGCTGTGCACACAGCTCAGGTCTGGACGCTCCGGTAAACCTCCCAGGAGACAGAGGTCAGCCTCTGGTCTGCAACTTTTTATCTCCCTAGGAATGCAAGGCCTTAAGGCTTTACAGGTCAAGGCTGGGAGGCAGAGCCTTCAGGACAGACGCTCCTGTGTGTTTCCCATTACAGACAGCTGTGCTTTCCGAAAGGTGCCGAGTCGGCACGAATCAGCACGGGCAACACAGCGCACTGAGTAGACTCAATAAAGTGTCGGGCTTGTGCTCTGTTACACAGGGAGCTTTCTAGCAGAGAGGACCATAAAATGACTGCAACATCGTGGCTCAGTGGTTAACGAATCCGACTAGGAACCATGAGGTTACGGGTTCGATCTCTGGCCTCGCTCAGTGGGTTAAGGATCCAGCGTTGCCATGAGCTGTGGTGCAGGCTCCAGACACGGCTTGGATCCCGTGTGGCTGTGGCGAAGGCCGGCGGCTACAGCTCCTGTTAGACCCCTAGCCTGGGAACCTTCCTATGCCGCGGGTGCAGCCCTAGATAAGGCAAAAAGACAAAAAAAATAAAAATAAAAAAGACTGGAACAGAACTTCAAAGACCTGCCACAGGGCAGAAATCAGCCTCAGTGATGGAATCCTACCAACCTAAGTATAGACATTTGCCTTCTTGGGTCCAAGGCTCCTTTCCAGAAAGAAGAATGTCTGAGAAGGAATGGGTTGGAGTAAAGGTACTTTGGGAAAAAAAAAAAAAAAAACAGTTGATTCATAACGTTCTGTCCATTTCTGCTGTACAAGCAAAATGACCCAGTTATACACACACACACACACACACACACACACACACACGTATGTTCTTTTTCTATTATCTTCCATCATGGTCTGTCCCAAGAGACTGGACAGAGTTCCCTGTGCTGGACAGCAGAACCTCATGGCTTACCCATCCTCAATACCATAGTTTGAATCTACGAACCCCAAACTCCCATCCATCCCCCTCCCTCCTCCTCCCACAAGTTTGTTCTCTGCATCTGTGAGTCTGTTTTTGTCTGTAGATAGGTTCATCTGTGCTGTATTTTAGATTCTACACAGAAGTGATCCATTTGTCTTTCTCTTTCTGGCTTACTTCACTTAGTATGAGAATCTCTGCTTCCACCCAGGTTGCTGCAAATGGCATGATTTTGTCCTTTTTTATGGCTGAGTAGTATTCCATTGTGTCTACGTAACACATTTTCTAAATCTACTCATCTGCCAATGGATGTTTAGCTATTGTGACTAGTGCTACAATGAACATATGGTGCATGATCTTTTGGCATTACAGTTTTCTTCAGATAGATGCCCAGGAGCGGGATTGCTGGGTCCTATGGTAATTCTACATTTAGTGTTTTGAGAAATTGCCATACTGTTTTCCACAGTGGCTGTGCCCATTTACAGGGTTGTGTTTAATTTTAGGAGCGATTAGTGAAAAGGGCAGGCAACCTCCATGAAAGAAATCTCCCTCTTCATTTCAGCTGTTATTTCCTGGCCTGAGCTCTATTTTGTCTGATGTGATCCCAGTTTCTCCATTTTCCTACAGTTTAGACTCACCTCCTCTCTCCTTCACTATGGCTTTGATGTAACTCCTCCGGGGGTCACACTGAACTCACACTTGGAGACAGAAGGTGTTGTTCTCTTGGCTTCACGGGTCCTATTAGCCATCCGTCTTAATTGGAATATTAGACAGTTTACAGCAATGCCACCATTAGTTCAATTTGACCTTCTTCCGGTATGTCCTGTATTTTCTGCCCCCTTTCCCCTCTGCCCACCTCCTTTTGGAAAAATTGAGTATTTAAGTTTTCACCTTGTCTCCCTGAAAGCTTACTAGTTGCACTTCTAAAAAAAAAAAAAAAATCAACTTCACTGACTTTGCCCTCAGGACCTAATTACCCCCCATGAAGTAAGAGTTTTAACTACGGGACACAACCCCCGCCGGCTGAAGGCAGCTGCCCTGCCTTTTCAGCCATGCTGGCCTCATTCCAAACTTCTTGTAATTATGAAGCAACTACCAGCCCCACATTCAAGCCAGCAGCCCTGCTAATTGTGTTCCCAGCACTGCTTATCAGTTCCGCTTCTGTAACCTTGCCTGCTCAGCTTCTGACAAAGGAAGGCTGCCTTGTCTGCCCGGGGAAGGGGCAGGTCCGGGGGCGCTTACAAGACCCTGTGTTGTATAAAAGCTGCCGAGCACAACCACCTGGTGCTCAGTTTCAGGAGGGGACTCCAGCCTGCACTGGTGCCGCATAAACCCTGCTTCTCTGCGTCTCCGAGTGCCCTTTGTCTCCTGCTGCTGCCTCGGTTTCTGCAGTTTCTGCAACACCCAGAGTCCACCAACTCTTTTTTTTTGTCTTTCTTTCTTTAGGGCCGCACCCGCGGCATATGGAGGTTCCCAGGCTAGGGGTGGAATCGGAGCTGCAGCCCACCACCAGCTTTAAATACAACTCTCTGCGAAGTTAGGATTTGCATCTATGAATTCTGTAGGGAATTCAAACATCCCATCTGTAATACAGAGACATACGGATTATCTAAGGAAGAGTTCGAAAATAAACCCACACGCATCGATTTTAAAAGTTACCCAGCTTATCCAATGGAGGGGGTAAAAAAAAAGGTTTTTCATTAAATCTTATGTAGATGGCTCAAACTTCCAGATGCACACATAAATCTTGACATGCGAAAGGCAACGTGAAATTCATCACTGACTGCCACATGAAAACTCAAGTTATGAAACTTGCAGAAGATGCCAGAGAAAACTTTTTTAACCTTAGGAAAGGCAAGGATTTCTTAGGACGCCAACAGCACAAACCATTCAAAACGTGAAATATTAAGAATTCGTCATATCTGTAAAGCCTCTCATTTTCTGTTGATACCAGGTAAAACTCAAACGAGGTCTCAGACTCAGAACTACTTCAACGGGTCAGTCTCACAAAATCTAGGTATGTAACTGCTCTGACAACTCAAGAAGTCCCAAAGGACAATTTTTTGGTCTTTTTGTCTTCTTACGGCCATACCCGCAGCATATGGAGGTTCCCAGGCTAGGGGTCTAACAGGAGCTGTAGCCGCCAGCCTACACCACAGCCACAGCCACAGTCACGCGGGATCCGAGCCGCGTCTGCGACCTACACCACAGCTCACGGCAACGCCGGATCCTTAACCCACTGAGCGAGGCCAGGGATCGAACCCAGAACCTCATGGTTCCTAGTCGGATTCCTTTCTGCTGCACCACCACGGGAACTCCTAAAAGACATTTAAATGAGCAAAACCATCTGAACAGATACTTTGCACAAGAGGTCGTGGGAAGGACCACTCTGCAGGTGAAAAAACGCTCCGTCTCGGTAGAGACCAGGAAGACGCAGATGACAAGCTCAGGGACCACAACGAGCCACTGGAAAGACTAAAAAGCAAGAAACAGATCCCAACAGTGCAAAGGTTGCTGAGGATGTGGAGCCAACAGAAGGCCGATGTTTTGCTGGTGGGGATGTAAAGTGGTCCAGCCGCCTGCGGAAATCATTCGGCAAACTTCTAACGAAGTCACCTGTTCCTGCCTCTATTACGTGACCTAGTCCCCTAACTGGGCGTGAAAAATTCCTAAAAGAAACCAAAGCACGTGTCGCTGAAGACTGGCACATAAGTATCCATAGTGACTTCATTCAAAAGAGCTGCAAGGAGTTCCCGTCGTGGCGCAGTGGTTAACGAATCCGACTAGGAACCATGAGGTTGCGGGTTCGATCCCTGCCCTTGCTCAGTGGGTTAACGATCCGGCGTTGCCGTGAGCTGTGGTGTAGGTTGCAGACGCGGCTCGGATCCTGCGTTGCTGTGGCTGCGGCGAAGGCCGGTGGCCACAGCTCCGATTAGACCCCT
>PVHT021183672.1:5205710-5218850 GCA_004024745.2 Catagonus wagneri
ACACGGCTGGTGGAAATGGAAATTGGTGCAGTCTCCGTGGAGAACAGTATGGAGGCTCCTCAGAACACTAAATCTAGAACTACCACAGGATCCAGCCATCCCGCTCCCGGGCATCTATCTGAAGAAAATCATCATTCAAAAAGATCCATGCACCCCATACTTCACAGTAGCACTATTCGCAATAGCGAAGACACGGAAGCAACCCAAATGTCCATCGCAGAAGAGTGGATAAAGAAGAAGTGGTTCATATACACAATGGAATATTAGCCATTAAAAGGAAAAAAATAATGGCATTTGCAGCAACATGGATGGACTGAGACATCATCATGCTGAACGAAATTAGACAGTGAGACACCGACCTCATATGCTATCCCCTACATGTGGAATCTTAAAAAAAGGACACAATGAACTTCTTTGCAGAACAGATATTGACTCACAGACTTTGAGAAACTTATGGTTTCCAAATGAGACAGGTTGTGGGGGGGGAAGCACTGGGGGTGTGGGATGGAAATGCTATAAAACCAGGTTGAGATGATCACTGTACAACTATAAATGTAATAAAATCCATTACAGAAAAGAACTACCATATGATCCAGCAATCACACTCCTGGGCATATATCCAGAGAAAACCATATTTCAAAAAGACACATGCACCCCACTATTCATGGCAGCACTATTCACAACAGCCAAGACACAGAAGCAACCTAAGTGTCCAGTGACAGAGGAATGGATAAAGAAGGTGTGGTGCATACACACAATGGAATACTACTCAGCCATAAAAAACAAAACCATGCCATTTGCAGCAACACGGATGGACCTAGAAATGATCACAGTTCGTGAAGTGAGTGAGACAGAGACAAACAGCATATGAGATCACCACATGGTGCAATCTAGTTTCAAAAATGATACAGAATAACTTATTCACAAAAGAGAAACAGACTCACAAGATTCTGAAACCAGTGTTAGGGTCCCCAAGGGGGAAACACTGCGGCGAGGGATAAATTGGGAGGCTGGGGTTGACGTGTATGCACTATCATATATAATACATATATTATAGGGCGTTCCCATTGTTGCTCAATGCTAACGAATCCAACTAGTATCCATAAGGATGCAGGTTCGATCCCTGGCCTCGCTCAGTGGGTCGGGGATCCAGCACTCATATTCTTTGTTGCTGTAGGCCAGCAGGTGCAACTCTGATTCGACCCCTAGCCTGGGCAGTTCCATATGCCGCGGGGGCGGCCCTAAAAGGACACTATTTACGTGCATGTATATTACAAGGACCTTCTGTCTAGCCCACGGAAATCTGAATATTCCATCATAACCTCGATGGGAGAAGAACTTGAAAAAGAACAGATGTAGGCATATTATCACCGATTCACTGTGCTGTGTACACCTGAAACTGGCACGACTTTGCAAGCCAACTCTACCCCACTAAAAAAAAATTTTTTTTAGAAAGGCACGCAGGCTCACACACAGTATCTTGGGTACATGGTGTAAGGGGTCAGGGTTCTCACTTTTGCTGTTGGACAGAGGAGAGCTTTCCAGCCTCATGACCTCTGGGGTACATTGGCCGTACAGCTTGTCAGCCTCACGAGAATACCGTTATCTACGCTCTCCTGATGCCAGCAGGTGGTGGGAGCCACGCAACACCTCAGCCCATGCCCCCCAAGCACAATTAAAAAGAAAAAATAACTAAGACATCAGCCCCTCCTTTGCGCGCATGCGTGAATAATAGACCCTTCTGCATGCCCGGTGAGGGTGGCCCCATCAGTCCACACATCCTAGCCAGCTGTCTTCCACGGAGGAATGTCGACACACCATCTGCCTGGTGCCTGCCAAACACATCTCAAAACTTGATGTAATAGGAGTTCCCATCGCAGTGCAGCGGCAACTAACACGACTAGTCTCCATGAGGTTGTGGGTTCCATCCCTGGCCTCGCTCAGTGGGTTAAGGATCCGGCGTTGCCATGAGCTGTGGTGTAGGTCGCAGACACGGCTCGGATCTGGCGTGGCTGTGGCTGTGGCTGTGGGGTAGGCCGGTGTCAGCCGCAGCTCTGATTTCACCCCTAGCCTGGGACCTTCCACATGCCGCAGGTGTGGCTCTAAAAGACAAAAAGCAAAACATGTTAATTAAAAAACAATCCAGAAGAAAACCTGAGGATACCAGTCCATAATTCTACCCCAATGAAAATCTAGAAAAGACTAACGTGTCTCGTTAGCGCAGTAGGGAGCATGTCAGTCTCACAGAAAAGACTAGCTACAATCAACAGTAGATTTTGGAGTTCCCGTTGTGGCTCAGCTGGTTAAGAACCTAACACTGTACCTGTGAGGAAGGGGGTTCGATTCCCGTCCTCGCTCAGTGGATTAAGGATGCGGTGTTGCCGCACATCCAGTGGTCAGGGTCCCACGTTCTCACCGCACAGCCACCCAAGAAGAAGTTCTTCCAAAAAAAACAAACAAAAAAAAGAGAACATTCTGGCCTGTCTTTGCAGGTCGCGTCTCGCCCCCTTCCCCCTCTCCTAGAAGCCAGCCCGCTCACAGCTGTTGTCACCAAGACGTCACCCTTCAGAGACCCATGACTCCAGGTCCCCTCAGCTCGGGTGCAGGTACTCGTGGTCCCCGGGCGCCGGCCCCACCGTGGCAGCCCTCACCCAATGCCGCAGCGGCCGCTCCCCAACTCGAGAAGGATGACAAGACCCTGAAGATGGGCCACGCCCGGGGAGCAGGGGGGAACCACGCTCAGCGACAACACGCAGTTGTGCAAACACACGCATCATCTTCACGGCTCGGGTTTAGGGCCCCCGAAACTGTGTGCCAGGCCCCGGGCCCTCGTGCTTCGACGGCAGAAGCCTCCAACTCAGAAGGCCGACGTCAGAGTGGCCACCGCAGAGGAAATCTGGCTGCATCACCATCACTGCCTCCTGAGTCCCCATCTCCCCGGGACAAAGCACAGGAACGAACGGGGGAGGATTTCCAAGTGGATTGGAGTGAAAGCACCATATCAGAGAGGGCGAGCGGACTCGTGTGCACGTGGGTTTGAGAGAGAAGGCCCGACTCACCCTGCAGCAGCTTCGATACCCACAGCGGGATGGGGCAGAGACCCAGACGGATCTCCTGATGGGCCCGGGCAGGACACCTTCTTGGCGTGGGCGACACGTTGTCCGCTGGCCTTGTGAGTGACAGGTTCCCAGGAGGATGCAGACAGACCCCCATGCCCCCCGAAATGTGGCCGTTGCCCTCGGAGCCCTGCTGTGGACCCAGCAGAGTGTGCAGGCTCAAAAGCTGGGCAGCAAGAAACAGGGCCCGCGGGAAACAGCTGCCTGCAGAGACTCACCTCCTACCGGAGTGAGCTGCCCTCTGCCATGGGACCCGACCCCCTGCCCCTCCTTCATTGACCGCCCCCCTGAACTCCCGCGAGCCACAGGTCCCCGCCTCAGATCCGTTAGAAGCCCCGCACCTCCCCGAAGTCAGAGCCAGCACCGTCTTGAGCCCAGCACGTCAAGTTCCTCGAAGAACAAAGCAGATGCTGTCTTACATAGGGACGGTCGATCCAGGGGCAGAGATGTTCAAAGACAGCTGAGGGGTTGCAATCCCGCCTTCAGTGTGGAGCCACACCTGTGGCGTATGGAAGTTCCCGGGCTAGGGCTCTAACTGGAACTGGAGCTGGAGCTGCACCTGCAAGCCTACACCACAGCCACAGCAACCCCGGGTCCGAGCCACGTCTTCAATCACGGCTTGTGAAGATGCCAGATGCTTAATCCACGGAGCGAGGCCAGGGATCGAACCAGCATCCCTACTGGAAACTACGTGGGGTTCTTAACCCGCTGAGCCACCGCGGGGACTCCCTGCCACAGAGGCTCTTTGTAAGCGATGGTGCTACTTGGCTACGATGCTGTTTGACTGTCTACGCTCCCTTTTCCATCCCTGTGGTTACACGGTCTGGACCCTCGCATTGCCCTTCGCTGCGTCCTCAAGTTTCCCCTCTGATTCAGGTTGCGCGTGATGCAAGAGGCTGGGTGTTGGCATGAGCCATACATGTGCCAAGGTTCAAAGATTCACCCGATACACAACGGGGTGCACTGCATTGAGCCAGCTTCCAAGGACATCAGAGGAAAGGGCGCTGAACAGATGCAAGGGATGTGTGGGGTTGGGTGGGTGGAGATCGCTGTCAAGAGATAAAAAAGCAACACAGGGAGACACACAGAGACCCACCCAAGTACACAGCACTATAGAAAGCTGGGGCTATTCCTCAATGATTGTTTTTCTCAGAAGAAGAGAAGCTAACAAAATGATACAAATGAACTTATTTACAAAACTAAAACATACCCAAAGATCTCCAAATCAAACTTACGGTTATCAAAGGGAAAACGTGCGGGGAGGGATAAATTAGGAGTTTGGGATTAACACATACTACATATAAAACAGACAAGGACCTACTGTTTAGCATAGAGAACTATATTCAATATCTTAAATAACCTATAATGGAAAAGCATTTAAAAGTCTGTGTATCGGTATGACAACCCACTGTGCACCTGAAACTAACACAGCATTGTACATTAAGTAGACTTCGGTGCAATTTTTTTTTAAGAGATTTTGGGCTTTTTATTTTTTTTCTTTTTAGGACCATACCCGCCGCATATGGAAGTTCCCAGGCTAGGGGTCCAGTCAGAGCTGTAGCCGCCGGCCTACGCCACAGCCACAGCCACGCCAGATTCGAAATGCGTCTGCGACGACCTACACCACAGCTCATAGCAACGCCGGATCCTTCACCGAGTGAGCGAGGCCTGGGATCGAACCTGCGTCCTCATGGATGCCAGTCAGATTCGTTTCCGCTGAGCCACAACAGGAACTCCCCAAGATTTTTTTCCAAGAGGGAAACGGGAGCAGGCCAAGAATGTGATATAGTCAGCTACCTTTTCAAGCTGCAGCAGTGTAGGCGACGGACTCCAGATACCTTTCCTCATCAGAAGGCCCTGGAAAGTCTATGTACAATACAAACGCCTACAACCACCTGCTCCGGGGAGAATGAAGTGAGCAGCGAGGGGCACGCGGTGCCGAATCCCGAGGCATCAGAAACCCTCATGCTGTCACCTGCAATACCCCCCAAATCCTGAGCCATGGAGCGAGGAGGCCCGGGGTCAGAAAAGCACCTGAACTGCAAAAGGCGGCTGCCGCGGGAAAGAAGAAGAGTTATCGTCGCCGCGCAAGACTCCACCGCAGGAAACGCGGTCTGCAGCGGCTGTCACTTCCCCCCTGGCTCCGCCAGCTCGTGGCGGACGACGGCGGTCCACTCACAAAGCCGGCAGCCGGGTGCCACCTGCCACCAAGACCCTTCAGGCTGGGCGAAACCTTTCAGGACGGAGGGAGTCAAGATGAGGGAGCTCGAGAGTTCTGCCTTCTAAATGCCAGGTTTTAGAGAAAGCAGAAGAAAAGCAAGCTCCGCCCACCTGCTCCACCAAGGCCGCTGGGTTTACAGAAACGCTTGGGTCCCCTCCGCCAAACGGCCCACTGCTGTTCACTCTGGCTCTTACTGGCTGTAACACGGCGTAACAGACCAGGGGCGAGCCAGCGGGGGACCGGACGCTGCCATCCCGCCCTGCTCTCGGCAAAAGTTCAGGCGCGGGCGGCGTGGGCAACAAGATCTAGTCTCCAGGTGTCTGCCTGGTGCCAGGTGGTCGGGGCTGGACAGAACCCACCGCCTGCACGGAGGGAACGAGCGGTCTGTCTCGTGCCGACGTGGCCCGGCAAGGCTTGGGCAGCTCTGATGGAGGCCAAGTGCGCTTTCGATTCAGCAGATGATCGGCGTGAGGGCAGGAAAACTGGGGAGACCCTTACCTGGGGACTCAGCTAAGGGTCCACGCACGTTCCCCAGGAGACCCTTACCTGGGGACTCAGCTAAGGGTCCACACACGTTCACGGCAGCATCACTGAGTGTCCCCAGCAAGGAGAAACAACTCAATGGGCCATCGAGGGGTCAGTGAGTGTATTTTCACCATGTCGCAGCTTATCCGATACATACACACAATGACACTCACGTAAAGTAACATTTCTAGTCCCTGTTCCTGAGATGAAAAGGGAACTTGAGGACAAAGGGGACAGGTGGGGGCAGAGATGGATGTGGGGTGTGGGACTGGCACACGTGCCCTGAGGTCTATGCAATGACTGACCAAAGGGGACCTGCTGTCCAGCCCAGGGAGCTCTACCCAGTGTTCTGTGATCATTCCAGTGGGAAAAGAAGCTGCAAGAGAATGGCTGTGTGTGTACGTATGACTGGGTCGCTTTGCTGTCCGTCAGAAATAATCACCGCTTTGTAAATTAACTCCGTTTCAATAAAACTTAAAAATAATGGATTATGTATATAACTGAATCACTCTGCTGTACTGAAGAAATGATCACGACACTGTAAATCAACTACAGGTCAATAAAACTTTTAAAAATGAAAGAAGACCCGTGCACCCCAAGGGTTCGCAGAAGCACTAGTCACAATAGCCAAGGAATGGCAACCACCTAAGTGTCCACCGACAAGGGAGTGGATTAAGAAGATGTGGTATGTGTGTCCATCGACAGGTGAATGGATACAGAGGATGTGGCACATACATGCCATGGAATACTACTCAGCCATAACAAATAAAACAATGCCATTGGCAGCAACGTGGGTGGACCTAGAGATTCTCAAACTCAGCAAAATCAGAAAAAGACCAGCAACCTATGATATCACTTACATGTGGAACCTAAGAAGAGAGATACAAATGAACTTATTAACGCAACAAAAAACAGACTCACAGACTTTGAAAACAAAGTTAGGGTCACCACAGGGGACAGGCTGGGAGAGGGACGGATCGGGGTGTGGGACTGGCAGGATCAAGTATGTGGAATGACTGGCACCAGGATCTGCTGTTGAGCACAAAGCACTCTCCCCAGAATTCTTTGATCATCTACATGCAAAAAGAATCTGAAAGAGAATGGATGTGTGGACACAGATCATCATTTCTCTTTCAGCAGAAATAACAACAGTGAATTAACTCTACTTCAATAAAGCTTTAAAAAAAAAAAAAAGGCGAGAGAGATTCCAGATACGGAGAAGAGCGTAAGGAAAGCAAAAGAACTGGGAATTACAGTGGTGTGTCTGTTGAAGGCAAACAGCTACGCGTTTACTGAGCACCTATCATGTTTCCTGCACAGAGAGTCTTTCTCTTATGGAGCTTGGAGGACAGGAGCAACCCAAGACCTGAGAAGCCAAAATCTAGGTTCCAGCTCGGCCAGACATCCAGCTTGCGAGATCACCGCCCTTTCACGTGGGGGAGATTTTGCCCCCTGCAACGGGTTCACGGTACTGGTTTGAAGCATCATTTAAATTTCTTGGGGGGGGGGTGTCCTACAGCGGATCGCTCACCAATAAAAAGCAGTGAAGCAGTGACATGAGCTGCGACCCGGACAGACCTCGAAAACAGGACGCTCGGTGAAAACACCGGACGGGAGAAACCGCGTGCTGCTTTGTTCACTTTGTATGAAGGGTTCTGAGTAGACAGACCCGCAGAGACGGCACGCGTGTGCATGTTTGGCAGAGTCGGGGGGTGCGAGGAGTGTGGGGTGGCTGCTGGATGGTACAGGGTCCTGTTTGGGAATGAGGAAGACATTCTGGCACCAGACAGGGGCGGGATTTGCAACAGACTGTCCGTATACTCGAGGCCAGCGAGTTGCACGTCTCAAGGCTTAATGAATGCCCTCTGCAATTCGCCTCCAAAAAACAAACAAATCATCAACTAAGCAAGAGTCAATTCTGCCCCCAACCTGTGAAGCCGAGGCCGCAAACTGCTAACCTCTCTTTCAGCTCCAAGTATCTGCGACGCTGCAACGTGACACCCAAGACTGCGGGTGAGCTGTTTAAGTTCACTGCCCTTGCCAACCGCCAAGAAGACTGGAAGGCAAGGACTAGGTCGGAAAATCGCTCTGCGAGGGAGACCAGGAGTCGGATGCTCCAAGGAGGGTGCCCCTGGGAAGCCGGGCCTGTCAGAGCGCGTTGCGGGACCGGCACCGGCACGGATCCCCTGGGAGCAGGTTGGACACGCAGAGACTCCGGCCCCGCCCAGACCCGCTAAGGCAGACAGCGCCTCTTGACAAGGCCACAGGCTGATCTGAGTAGTGCTGTTCTAGGCGCATCTGGTTTACGGGCCTGCGAAGGCTCCCCCAGAAATCTGCTCAGCCTAGACTTAATTCACCATTTTGTGGCCACCCAATGTTCTTATAGAAAGAGGGGTACTGGGGGAATTCAGTCACTTTAAAAAAGTAAACCACCTTTTTGAAGGTGGATGTCACTCTTTAAATACAGAAAGCCTCTCGTCACCGCTAATGCGAATCCAACCAGAGGGAAAATAAAACACTGACTATCCTTCGTAATAAATGCGTCCAGCATTCAGGGAGGAGATATTTTAGGCTGTCTCATGAGAGTCACCTTAAGGAAGGTGGACAAACAAACCATATCCTCACATCCAAAATAAGTCTTTTTTTATCCTGTTAACTTGTTTCCACCACCCCCCCTTTTTTTACGGCTGCACACAAGGCATACGGGAGTTGCCAGGCTAGGGGTCAAACTGGAGCTGCAGCTGCCGGTCTACACCACAGCCGCACCCACGATGGATCCCTAACCCACTGAGGGAGGCAAGGGATCGAACCTGTGTCCTCCTGGAACCTGGTCGGGATTGTTAGCCGCTGAGCCACAAAGGGAACTCCCTCTCCACCTTTTCTTAAGGTCACGCGCAACCATCTTTTTAATTCCAAGACTCATTCAGGTTGCACTTGACATGGTGCCTCAAATAATTACTTTGTTTTCCCCCTGCATCTTGACAAATGTGCTTTCACGTTTGCTGGAGGATGAAAACAGTTCACAAGCTTTACATTGCACAGCCCCAGGCTCAACGTGAAAACAAACCCAGGGACGTCCTCAAGTCTTTCAGGTTGAAGACTATGTCCCGGCAAGGATTATGTTACCAAGAACCAGAAATGCAAAAGCCCCTTGTCACATGCTTTGGAATATTAACAACGCAGTCTTGCGTGGTCTGGTTTCTCACACAACCTGAGCAGAAAATGAAAACGTCTGGCAACGTCAAAAGTGGTGAGACCGAAAAAAAAAAAAAAAAATGAGGTGCTGATGCTGGAAACAAAATGAGGTGCTGATGCTGGAAACAAAAATGAGACAGACAGACAGACAGACACACACACACACACACACACACACACACACTTTTGTTCCCAGGGCTGCACTTCAGGCATACGGATGTTCCCAGGCTAGGGGTCAAAGCTGTAGCTGCCGGCCTACACCACCGCCACAGTAAAAGCGGGATCCGAGCCGCATCTGTGACCTACACCACGGTTTGTTAGGCCACTTGAGCGAGGCCAGGCATTGAACCCACATCCTCATGAATACCAGTCAGGTTCATAACCCACTGAGCCACAACAGAAATTCCCTAAGTGACTTTATTTTGAGGTCATAGGTGAAACAGAGGCAGCTGGCTACTTTTTCTTTGCAAACCATGAATAAGGCTTGCATATTTTACTTTTCCAAATATACCTTTTTTTTTTTTTCAAAAATCAGATTTAAAAGTATCTTTTTTCTTGGTGGCGTCTCACTGAATTCACTGTGCTGTGTCCAAGAGTGAATTTTTAGGCTACCAATTCCTTGAAATGCATTATAGTCTGATATGTGGCTGAATCTTATAAACGCATGCAAAGCCATTATTTGGTCTCTATTGCACATCCATTCTTATTTGCTTTGTTAGGCATTTTAAAAGTGCACACAACAACTAGTGAATATAACGAAACATAAGCAAATCTGCAGACAGAACAAGCTAGTGTTGGAGTTCCCGTTGCGGCTTAGCAGAAATGAACCCGACTAGCATCCCTGAGGATGCGGGTTCAATCCCCGGCGTTGCTCAATGGGTTAAGGATCTGACGTTGCCGTGAGCTGTGGTATAAGTCACATGGCTTGGATCCCATGTTGCTGTGGCTGTGGTCTAGGTCGGCAGCTACAGCTGTGTTTTGACCCCTAGCCTGGGAACTTCCATATGCTGGGGGTGTGGCCCTAAAAAGCACAAACAAACAAAAGAAGCCAGGGGGTTACCACTGGGGAGAGGGAAGGGGGGAGGGGCAAGGTGGAGGAGGGGGGTAAGAAGTAGAAAACAGTAGATATAAAGCAAGCTATAAGGACACAGCATACAATGTGAATACAGCCAGTATTTCAACATAACTACAAATGGAATCATGTTCAACGTTGTGAATCACTCTATTGCATACCTGGAACTTATAAAACATTGTACCCACCATCCAATAAAAATAAAATGTCCAGAAACAGTAACACAAAAACGAGCTTTTAATTTCCTTCATTTTAATCTACCTCCTATTTCACTAAAAGGCAGTATTAGAGGCAAACAGTCTACCAGGTTTTGTATTTTTAATGGGTTTGCGCTATTCAGAATGCTACTTTGTATCTATTCACATGATACAGTGAATATTAATGTATAATACACTATGTATTCAAGTTTTTTGTGCTTTTGTCTTTCTCTAGTTAGAATCAGTCTCTGCATTTCTTTTAAAGTTTTATTGACATAGAGTTGATTTACAAAGTCATTCAGTTATGCAGAGAGATTCTTTTTCAGAGTCTTTCCCACGATAGGTTTATTCCCATGATTGGTTTATTACAAGATATTGTGTATGTCTCATACAACTGACCTTTCCTTTGGTTGAGGTTTCCAGAAATGGGCCATGCTTTCTTCAGGAAGCAGACAATCTCTCATGCGTGACCCTCTCTAGCACGGTCTATGTAACGTCTACACAACATCTGTGCATCCTGCCATCCACGGATAAGCGAATTATTCCCGTTACTGAAGACAGAGCTACTGGCAAAATTCTCACAGTGGTCTCCCTAAGCAACCAGGATGCCTGGGTTACAGATGCCCTCTTCAAGCTGAACAGACAGTGTCCAACTGGTTTCCAAAACGGGTGATTCAGGAGTTCCCGCTGTGGCTCAGTGGAAATGAAACCGACTAGGATCCAAGAAGCTGTAGGTTCGATCCCTGGCCTTGCTCAGTGGGTTAAGGACCAGGTGTTGCATGGGTCACAGATGTGGCTCAGATCCCACGTTGCTGTGGCTGTGGTGTAGGCCAGTGGTATCTGCAGCTCTGATTCGATCCCTAGCCTGGGAACTTCCATATGCTGCAGGTGCAGTCCTAAAAAGCTTAAGAAAAGAAAAAATAAGTTACTTCAAGCAATGGTTCTTTTATCATTCTAGCAGTCAGCGCATCAGGCTGGCTTCAGATGGATGGCTCTCCAGTTTCACCTGGCTCCTTAGACGCCTGCAAACATCTGCCAGCCTCAGAGGACTGGACAATGCCTATCCTTTCCTCAGGAGCTCAGATTTGGGAGAGCACGAGAGGGAGCTGCAAGGCTGACGTGACACTCATTCCACCTCTTGAGGTTTTCATCTATCATCAGTCATGAATGACTGTCACTGGAGCCATGCGTGATTTGCACATAACTGACACATGATCGTTATGTGATCTGCAGTGGCCCACAAATGACTGATAGTGTGATCTGCATATGACTGTCATCTTATCGTGTTTTCCATCCTTTTATCAATTCATCCTCTATTTTATCTAACATCTTTCACCTCCATTTGCCACAGGTGCAGCCCTAAAAAAAAAAATTGCAACCAATCAGAGCAAAACATGACCAGGACTCACATTTAAAATTTTTCAGCTTATCTGACATATTAAAGGAATCTTCAAATAGAGTGATAATTACTTTTCTGGCCTCACTTAAACATTTATTTTCATGTATTAGAGGACTTTTCAAATAGCGTGATGATGAACCACTTTGACCTGTCTCCTCTTTTCCTCACGTTTTCTTCCAACCTGCAAAGGTTAGTTTTGCTTTTGTTAATTTTCCTAAATCAAAACCTCAAGTTGAATGCCATTTCTCTGTATGCCTGCCCTTCTCTTGGCTTTGAGGTTTTCCCTCGCAGTATTTGCCGACCGCTTTTACGTTTTTTCACTGAAGTAAAATACACGCCAATTCAATTTGCAGTTTTGACACTTTTTGAGCCCACAACTCGATGGTGTCAACTACATTCATAGCCTTCTTTAATGATCACCACTATTTCCGGACCTTGTTCAGGATCCCAAAGAATTAAGCCGTATTATCTCATCTCCTCCTGCCCGCCCAATCCCCAGATACACCAGGGAACCTAAGGATGAATGCTGCCCAACTCCGTTTAAATGGAAATATCCAGAACAGGCAAATCCACAGAGACAGAATATAGACGTGCCATTCTTTTTTTAAAGATACTAAACACACAGTGTAGGCAGCCGATTCATAGCTAATTCAGTCCGTCTTAGCACATTTAACAGAATCAGGCGCTTCTACGGGAAAGAACATGTCAAACCAAATTTATATCCAAACAGTACCTTTAGAGGGAAAGGTCAAGACGGCAGGGGAGTGAGAGGCCACGCTCACCTTCCCCCACTAACACATCAAAAAACAAAAGAAAAAACTGCAGGTAGAATGAGTTGCACAGAATACCCACTGAACGCGGGCAGAGGACCTTAAACCTCCGAAAAGGGCAAGACAGCCTCCACAGAACTGGCTAGAACAAAAGGAAAGAGAGAGAAAGAAGGAAGGAACCGGGCCGGGACCGCAGTCCTGAGAGGCGGCCGAGCAGCAGGAAAGGACCCCGCACCCCGGGCAGCCTCCTGACCGATGGCGAGATGGGCGGAGACGGAGGGACCGCAGAGTCGCCGAGACGAGCGCAGCCGGGGGACCGAGGCGGGCCCGGCAGAGCGACAGCCGCGCGGACACCGCAGCGCCAGCCGCGGGCTCCGGAGGTCGGTCCCGGGCGAGGCTGCGGCTGCGGCTGCGGCCGGCGGTGCGCGCGCGCCCCGGGCGGGGGACCGGAGCGCCCCGGGCGGGGGACCGGAGCGCCCCGGCAGAGGGAGCCCGGGAGAAGGTCCAGGCCCGCAGGACGAGCAAGGGGCCGGCGCTGGGGAGGGGACGGGCGGACGGCCGTGGGATTCTCCCTGCGCACGCTGCGAGCTCTCAGGGGGCAGGGCGCCTCCGGCACAGGCTGCTGGTGGCAAGGGGCCACTTGCT
>PVHT021183672.1:5219850-5263863 GCA_004024745.2 Catagonus wagneri
CCGGAGCGCCCCGGGCGGGGGACCGGAGCGCCCCGGCAGAGGGAGCCCGGGAGAAGGTCCAGGCCCGCAGGACGAGCAAGGGGCCGGCGCTGGGGAGGGGACGGGCGGACGGCCGTGGGATTCTCCCTGCGCACGCTGCGAGCTCTCAGGGGGCAGGGCGCCTCCGGCACAGGCTGCTGGTGGCAAGGGGCCACTTGCTCCTGGTACCGGAGACCGGGAGCCCCTTGTGTGGGCTATAGGTGCCCAGGCACCTCTGGTGAGGGCTAAGCGTGTGACACAGCACCCCTTCCAAGAGGGACAAACCACAGGCATCAGGGACCAACCACAGCAGTCATGTCAAACACCACAGCGGGGTGTGACCTGCCACCATGAGGGGTCAGTGAATAAGTTCCACCTGTGCCCCAATAACCTCAGAGGTCAGCCAGAAAGGAGAGCACCCCGTTGTTGCTCTCACTCCCCTGGGAACTCACCCGCCCCACCACTGCCCAACGCTCCGGGCAGTGCCCACACCTGCCTGATCACGGTCACTTCCCAGGGCCCTGCAGGTAGGAGCAGCTTGCAGCCCCTTCCCGTGGGTCCTTGCCACTGTCAAGGGCCCAGCAACCCTGCACTGGGGTGGAAGCAGGCCGAAAGCTGCAGCTCCGATTCGACCCCTAGCCTGGGAACCTCCATATGCCACGAGTGCAGCCCTAAAAATAAAATAAAAAAAAAATGGCAAAAAAAAGAATTACAAGGGAACTCCCATAAGGTATCAGCTGATTTCTCGGCAGAAACAATACAGGCCAGAACAAGTGACAAGATATATTCAAAGCTCTGCTAGGGAAAAATTTGCAGCTTAGAATAGTCTACCCAAAAAGAGTACCATTTAAAATAGGAGAAATAAAGAATTTCTTCAACAAAAGCTAAAAGACTACAGCCAAACTAAACCCACTCTAAAATACTGAAAGGGCTTCTCTAAAAAAGTAAAAAGAAATAGGATGGAGGATATCATAACTGGAAAGCAATCACTTGAATAAGCCAGTTAACAGGTCTAAAACGGGGAAAAAAAAACCTACTGTAAAAGCCATGATAAACCCAAGGAACAGTGAAAGGACAAACATGAAGATGTTAAAAAAAAGGACTTCAAAATCGTAACAAGTGGGGATGGAAAGTAAGAAAATCTAGATTCTCCTTTTTGTTAAGAATGTGTTTGAGATTATGACTATCAGACTGAGGCAAGAAGCTATGGGAAGGGGTTAACATACTTGAAAAACAGGGTAACTGCAAATCAAAACCAAACATTACATTCACAGAAACTAAAAAGCAAAGGACATAAGCATAAAAGGAAATCATCCAACCAAAAAAAAAGGAGAACAGAACCAAGGAGACATGTAAAATCAACTGAAAAGCAAGGTTTAAAATGGCAATAAATACATATTTATCAATAATTACCTTAAATGTCAATGGACTGAATACCCCAATCAAAAGACACAGAGTGGCAGGATGGATTAAAAAACAAGAGCCTATAATCTGCTGTCTACAAGAGACTCATTTTAGGGCCAAGGAGACATATAAATTGAAGGTGAGGGGATGGGAAAACATATTTCATGTGAATGGAGAAGACAGGAAAGCAGGAGTTGCAATACTCCTATCAGACGAAATAGACTTCAAAATGAATGGCATAAAGACAGACAAAGAAGGACCCTATTTAATGATCAAAGGATCCATCCAAGACAAGGTTATTAAAATCATCAATACATACACCCCTAACATAGGAGCACCCAGATACATACAACAAATACTAACAGACATAAAAGGAAAAGCTGACGGGAATACAGTAATAGTAGGAGACTTTGTAACACCCACTCACATCAGTGGACAGATCCTCTAGACAAAAATCAATAAGGCAACAGAGATCCTAAGTGACACAATAGAAAAGTTAGACTTGACATTTTCAGAATATTACATCCAAAAAAATCAGAATACACACTCTTTTCAAGGGCATATGGAACATTTTCAAGGATTACCCACATACTGGGGAACAAAACTAACACCAACAAATTCAAGAGTATAGAAATTATTTTCAAGTATCTTCTCTCGCCACAATGGCATGAAACTAGAAATCAACCACAGGAAAAGAAATGAGAAAAAACTGACTACATGGAGAGTAAATAACAGGCTACTAAAAAAAAAAAAAACCAATGGTCAATTTGAAAATACCTCAAGACAAATGATAATGAATACACAACCATTCAAAACCAATGGGATGTTGCAAAAGCAGTGCTTAAAGGGAAACACATAATAATACAGGACTTCATCAAATGAGAAAATCTCAAACAACTTAACTCCCTTCCTAAAAGAATTAGAAAAATAAGAACAAGCAAAAGTGAAAGTCAGCAGAAGGAAGGAAATCAATGATCTGAGAGGAAATCAACTAAAAAAAAAAGATTCAAAAAAGCCATGGGGGGGGGGAATCAAAATCAAAATTGACAAACCTCTAGCCAGACTCACCAAGAGAAGAGAAGGAACGCAAAGTAATAAATGCACAAGGAGAAATCTCAACAGATGCTGCAGAAATACAAAACAAAGAAAAAACCTTAAGAGAATACTATGAACAATTACATGTCAACAAATTTGGCAACCTACAAGAAATGGACAATTTTCGAGAGACATACAGCCCGCCAAAACTGTATCAACAAGAAGCAGATCAGCTGAAAAGACCAATCACTAGAAATGAAATTGAATACATAATGAAAATACTCCCTACAAACAGAAGTCCAGGACCAGATGGCTTCAGAGTCAAGTTGTACCAAATTTATACCCATCCTTCCTAAACTTTTCCAAAAGGCTGAAGGAGGAGGAACTCTCCCAAAAACATTCTTAAAGCCATCGTCACCCTAATGCCAAAAGGAGACAAAGATATGACCAAAAAAGAAAATTATTGGCCAATATCTTTGATGAGTATAGATGCAAAAATTCTCCATGAGATTTTAGCTAACTGAATTCAAAACATATAAAAAAAGATCATACACCACAACCAAGTGGGATTCATCCCAGGTTCACAAGGATGGTTCGACATACACAAATCAATCAACGTCACACACCACACATTAACGAAAGTCAAGGTGGGTGTACAGGGAACATACGCTAACATAATAAAAGCCATTTATGACAAACCCACAGCCGATAGAATACTCAATGGAGAAAAGCTGCAAGCCTTCGCACTAATAAAATTTGGAGCAAGACAAGGATGCCCACTCTCCCCACTTCTAATCAACATAATATTGCAAGTCCTAGCCACAGCAATCCAACAAAAGAAATAAAAGGAATCACAACTGGAAGAGAAGAAGTAAAACTGTTATTCCACGTGGATGACATGATACTATATACAGAAAACCCTAAGGACTCAACACAGAAACTACCCAAACTGATCAACGAATTCAGCAAGTAGCAGGCTACAAGGTTAAGCCAGAAATCGGTTGCATTTTTGTATACTAACAATGAGGTATTAGAAAAGGAATATAAAAATGCCTTTTAAAACTGTACCCTCCAAAATTAAATACCTGGGAATAAACTAGACTAAGGAGGTGAAAGACACGTGCTGAGAACTATAAAACATTAATAAAGGAAATGCAAGAGGATTCAAAGAAATGGAAAGACATTCCATGCTCTTGAATTAGAAGAATTAATGTTAAAATGGCCATACTACCCAAAACAATTGACAGATTTGATGCACTCCCTATCAAATTACCCATGACATTTTTCACAGAACTAGAATGAACAAAACTTTATATGGAACAATAAAAGGCCCGGAATTGCCAATGCAATCCTGGGGGTGGGGGTGGGGGAGAACAAGCAGGAGGCATAACTCTCCCAGACTTCAGACAATACCACAAACCTATAGCAATCAAAACAGTTTGGTACTAGTACCAAAACAGACATACACACCAATGGGACAGAATAGAGAATCCAGAAATAAACCCAGACACCTGCGGTCAATTAATCTTGGACCAAGGAGGCAAGAACATAGAACTGGAAAAAGTCTCTTCAGCAAATGATGCTGGAAAAAACTGGACAGCTACAAGTGAATCAATGAGACACCTTCACACCATACACAAAAAAACTCAAAATGGCTTAAAGACTTAAACTAAGACACCATCAAACTCCTAGAACAGAACACAAGGAAAATACTAACATCAACCATACAAATGTTTTTCAGTTCAGTCTCCCCAGACAACAGAAATAAAAACAAAATTAAACCGATGGGACCTAATTAAACTTAAAAGCTTTTCACAGCAAGGGAAACCATTAAAAAAAAAACTATAGAATGGGAGAAAATAGTTTTCAAACAATGCAACCGACAAGATCGTAATCTCTAAAATATAAAAACAACTGATACAACTCAACAGAAAAAAAATTGAAAAATGGGCAGAAGACCTGGTCAGATTTCTCCAAAGAAAATATACAGATGGCCAACAGGCACATGAAAAAAATGATCTCAAATTATTAGAGAAATGTAAATCAAAACTACAGGGAGGTCCCACCTCACACTGGTCAGAATGGCCATCACTAATAAGTCTACAAATTACAAATGCTGGAGAGGGTGTGGGGAAAAGGGGACCCTCCTGCACTGTTGGTGGGAATGTAAACTGGTGCAACCGCTACAGAAAACAGTACACGGGTTCCTCAGAAAACTAATTATAGAGCTGCCATATGACCCAGCAATCCCACTCTTGGGCATATATCCAGACAAAACTTTCATTGAAAAAGATCCATGCACCCCTACGTTCACAGCAGCACTATTCACAATAGCCAAGACATGGAAACAACCCAAATGTACACTGACAGATGAACGGATTAAGAAATGTGGTATATACACAATGGAATACTACTCAGCCATAAAAAAGAACAAAGTAATGCCATTTGCAGCAACATGGATGCAACTAGAGACTCCCATACTAAGTGAAGTAAGTCAGACCGAGAAAGACAAGGACCACGTGATATCGCTTATATCTGGAATCTAATATATGGCACACCTGAACCTTTCCACAGAAAAGAAACTCATGGACTTGGAGAACAGACTTGTGGTTGCCAAGGGGGAGGGAGGGGGATGGACTGGGAGTCTGGGGTTAGTAGATGCAAACTATTGCATTTGGAGTGGATAAGCAATGAGGTCCTGCTGTCTAGCACAGGGCACTATATCCAGTCACTTGTGATAGAACATGATGGAGGAGAATGTGAGAAAAAGAACATATACACAGAGACACATATATGTATACATATGACTGGGTCACTGTTACACAGCATAAATTGACAGAACACTGTAAATCAACTCTAACGGAAAAAATTAAAATCTTTAAAAAACAGTACATTTAGATCCATATTTAGCATTTCTAAAGCAGCGCCATCCCAGCATCTTCTAAACACCTATTTTCTGACCACCTAAAAGTTCCAGGGTCCAGTTGAGAATCTTTCTCTTTCACAGTGGGGGTTCTCTGGCCTTGACCTAACAGAAGAAAATCTGCATCCATACAGAGACTGGATGTGGAGTCTTTATATGGATTAAAGAGAAATGGGTCAAGTACAAGAAGACCCTAAAAACAATACATCTCAATATAATGTCCAAAACAAGAAAAGAGAACCCCTCCTCTGCTGTCGGACGGAGTGTAAATTGCTGCAGCTGAGGCAGGAGATAGCTGGGCTCCAGGACAGACATTTGCAACGAGCTACTTACTTGCACATCTTGAGGCAAGAGACAGGCGGGCTCTGGGACAAGCATATACAACCAGCCACCTGTCTATGCTTCGAGATTGAAGTAGCAGGCACAAGGCAAAAAGCCAGTACTTGTGTTCTGTGCACCTGTTAAACCACGGTGATGACAGGATCCGAGACGGGCTCAGCCCTGCTTGGGCAGAGCGAGGTCACATGCTCCCCGTCCTCAGGGTCAGGGAGACCCCAACTCCCCGTGCACAGAGAGAGCCCTCTGCATCGGAAAGGGAGGGGGCGCCAGGCCATAATAAGTCTGGATAAGCTTCCCGCCATGCTCTGCCCTGGACTCAATCTTGGCCAAAAAAAAAAAAAAGAAAAGAAAACAAGAAACGCACGCAGATCAGGGAGGGCCCTCGGTCTGGTCTCCGGTGTGAGATACAACAAGGTAACTGGCCAAAAGAAGACAAAGACCAGAAGAGCTGCCCCATATACGTGATTTAAATCAGCTGCCAGTGCTCCTCGTGGGTGGACGCCCACAGCCTCGCTCCCCCAGGTGTGACTGCTTCGCGGCCGCCCTAGATGCAAAAACTGATGCTCTATTTCTTGCGCTCTTGCCCGTGCTGTGCTGCATTTCTAACAATCAACTTTATACCCGTTTTCACAGTCTCTGCCTCCCTGCAACATTCTGCTTTCAACAGGGGCCAAGAAACAGGGCAAGTCTGCCTGCAGCCTCTAGCGGGTCTTGGTGGGCAGGATTCCTGGTCTGCCCCCAGGCTGCCCAGGTTCCCTTCCTGAGCCGAGAATAAAGACCTCGCTTCACGCCATCACTCACGGCTGACTGTCGGCAATCACAGCCACTACGGGCAAACACTATGAAGGTTTCTTAAAAAGCTAAGAATAGAACTACCCCATGACTCGCCAGTCTCACTCCTGGGCAGTTATATGAGGGGGGGAACAGCCCCAAAAGCCACTACTTTGAAGATACATGTACCTCTGTGTTCACAGCAACACTTTTTTTTTTTTTCTGCTTTTTAGGGCCACAGCTGCGGCATATGGAGGTTCCCTGGCTAGGGGTCTAATCATAGCTGCACCTGCTGGCCTACACCACAGCCACACGGGATCTGAGCCACATCTGTGACCTACACCACAGCTCATGGCAATGCCAGATCCTTAACCCACTGAGCGAGGCCAGGGATCGAACCTGCGCCCTCATGGATGCTAGTCACGTTCGTTTCCACTAAGCCATAACGGGAACTCCTACAGCGACACTATTCTCAACAGTCAAGACATGGAAACAACCTAAGCGTCCACTGACAGATGAATGAATAAAGATGTGGTCCATTTATACAATGGAATACTACTCAGTCATAAAAAAGAATGAAATAATCCATGTGTAGCAACATGGGTGGACTCAGATCATACCAAACGAAGTCAAAGACAAGTATATGATACCACTTATATGTGGAATCTCAATAAAGGATCCAAATCCTTTATGAGCTTATTAACAAAACAGAAAATGACTCACGTAGAAAACAAATTTAAGGTTATCAAAAGGGAAACATGGGGGGGGATAAATTAGGAGTCTGGGATTAACACATTCATGCTACTCCATATACAATTGGTCAACAAGGTCTTACTGTACAGTACAGGCCACTATATTCAATATTCTGTGATATAATTGTAAAGAATATGAAAAGGAATAACGCAATCCGACTAGTCGTCCTAAGAACAGGAGATCAGGACCCAGACACACACAGCGAGGGACGGCCCTGTGAGTACACAGGGGACGTGACGGCCCGTCTACACGCCCAGGAGAGAGGCCTCTGGGAAGGACCAGCCCTGCCCGCCCCTGGGTCTCAGACTCCAGCCTCCGGGAAGGGCAGACACATCAGTGCTTAAGCAGCGCCGTCTGGGTACCTGGCTATCAAGAGCCACCCAGCTGACTCATATAAACAATTAAGCAATTAAGGAACTCACGGGGCGGGGGAGGGGCGCCGCTTGGCCATGGCCCCTGTGCGCAGCCGTGCTCCACCCCAAGGACGACTCCCGGCCCCCGACCCCGCACCCCGAAGGTAGGCCTGCAGAACCCGGGCATCTGCCCCGTTAGTTCTCACCAACAGCACCCAGCTAAGAGGCCATTTCTGTGTGGTTCAAACAAGGCCCGGTTTCCCGCTCGCGTTTAAGACAACGGTTAAGTGAACCTGCGCGTGCCGAGAGCGCACCACCGGCCCTCCCTCCTCCCGGGGGGCGAGGGGCGCGTTCCCCAGGACGCCCCCGTCTGCGTCCCCACGTTGCAAGCTGCATGGCCGCATGCCGTGGAGACGGGCTGGGCCCTGAAAGGGGCTCCAGTGCGTTTTGAAATCCCGGGCCGCCGGAAGGACCGCGAAAGGCCGGGCTGAGCCGGCAGGACGCCCCCGCGCGCGCATCAGCCGTGGGTTCTGGCCCGAGGGTGTGGCCTCGGCGGCTCCGCCCCCGGCCTGCCCCCTCCTCCGGGCCAGGCCCCCGCCGCCGTCTCCCGACACCCACTCTGGGCCCGAACCCCGCTTCCCAGGCCTCCAGAGAGCCTGCCCACCCCCCGGAGCCTCTGCCCTGGCAGGTAACGCTCCGGTGTCGCAGAACCTTCTGGAGTCCACTCAGCAAACTCTGAACAAAACCGAACCGGAACGGGCAGAACTTTCTGGAGTCCGTGGAGCAAGCTCGGAACAAAACAGGCCCCAAACTCAAAGAACCTTCCGGAGCCCAGAAAGCCAGCTCCGAAGACAATGGAAACAGCACTGACAGAAGTGAATAAAAGAGCCAAAGTGAATAAAGCGGACCCAGGACTCACCATGAGGGCGGCTGAGGAGGGGGGGGGCCGAGTGTACTCCTGGCGGTTCCGCGCTGGGGCGGCGGCTGCGCCCCTGGTCTCGGGGCAGCGCCGGGCCGGCGCCCATTGGCTTCAGCTGGGTCCCAGGGACGCGCCGAACCGGGTCCTTCTGGGCTGGAAAACCCGCGCTTGCCCGGTCTTGCTGCACGAGAAGCTCCCTGAGCAATGGCTCCCAGACCAAGGTGCCAAAGCAGAAACACGTGCGCGCTGGACGCCGGGCCGTGTCCCTGAAGCTGCAGGGAGAGGTGGCCTAGGCTGGCCTGCCACTGTCACAGTGGCCACTCGCCGCCACGCCAGTTCCTGTGGCCGTAGCCAGTGGGGGCAGCTCGTCACCGCAGCGCCTCGACCCCCGAGGGGACCGCGGGGTGTCCTACGACGCGGCAGGCCGGGGCCTCTGGGCGAGTGGGCCGCAGAGCCGGGAGGAGCTCCCGCGTCTTCAGAGCCGCAGGTGTCCCACGCGGTGGCCCCACTCAGACCGAAGGGGACGACAGGCAGGATCTCGGGAGCCCTGCAAGGCGACTGCCAGCACAGGGACGCTGGGGAGGCCAGCGCTCGGCCCGGCGGGAGGACAAGGTAAGGTCTCTGCCCGGGGGCAGGGTCTCCATCTTCCCGCACTGCGCGTGCTGGGGCCCAGGGCAGGTGTTTCCTCCTCCCAGACGTGAACGTGGCCTCTGCGGACGGACGCGCAGGCTCGGAGCGTTCGCTGCTCCCGAGGCGCAAAGCATCCCGGTCTGACCACGCCGCGGGGTGGGGGGCTGCCCAGGCGGGATTATCAGGAACAGTTTAGGTTTCCCCGCCCCACCCGCGGAGGAGGAGGGCGGGGCGTGGAGATGGAGGCGGGGCGGGGCGGGGCGCGGTCACCGCCCGTGGCCTTGGCTGCAGCACCTGCAGTTGCGTGATGACACCTCCGCTGAGCCCACGGGGGTGGGCGGGGTTCCCGCTGGGGAACCGCGTGGAGGGCATGGGAGCGAGGTGCGCTTGGAGACTGCGTTGAAGGGCCCGTGCGTTCCCCACCTCCCCCTGCGCCGTTAGGAAAAAAAAAAAAGAAGCAGAATTCAGCTGAGTGCTTGTCAACGCTCTGTTGGCTTTATTTTTGATTCCTGGAAGGGGCAGCACCTGATGAGCGCGTGGAAAGGAGCTCCCGGCAGCTGAGCCCAAGGAAGGGCTTTTGCAGGCAGAAGTGGGGGTGGGGGGCGGGAGGTACATTGGGGTTGTGGCAGCGCCGCCGCCCTGTACGGACGGGCGGGGCTGGGGGGGGTCTCACTCCTGCCGGGCGGGGGTCTCCTGATGGTCTGATTTAACACAGTTTCTGGAAGAGCGGAGACTGTAGTGGAGTCTAAGTTTGCTGAAACGGGGCTTAGCATAAAGGATACCCTGTGGGCCCTGTTGTCTGATCTTTAACAGCCCAGACAGGGCTCTGTGCGGCTCTGCTCTCTGGCTGCTCCCGACTCATCATCGCCTTTTATAAATAAAACTGTAACCTCGTAGGCATGGTGTTTCCTCTGGTGACCCATGCTGCCAAGTTAATGAGCCATAGGAGGCTCCCACCCAAAGCCCGTGATGGAACAGAAGCGCAGGTGGCAACATAAGAACGGTGACTGGGGTGGGTGGGTGGGGCGCCGAGCCCTTAACCTGAGGTACCTGCAGGTGGAGGGTGTTGTTGAAGGTGATTCCAATGGCGGGACCCCCAGCTGGTGTGGAGAATTGCTTGGTGCCGTGACGGAAACACAAACGGTGGCATCGCCGGGAGAATGCGAGAGAGACTGGTGTCAGCGATTTTCACGGCTTCTTGTTTATTCCCATAAACACTGCGGCCGAGTTACTGCGTTTCGTAACTCTAGCTGTTAGCACTTGGGTCTCGAGTTCTTGGATCCGCGTGTTGCTTAGCAGAAAACTTTAATATTTCCAGGCAAAGGGCCTTCAGCTGCGTTATACCTCATTTTACGGAATTGGGAGTGGAGACTTTTTCTGCACTTGCTTGCTTTGTTTTTTCTTTTATTCTTTTTATTTTCTGGAAGGATGGTTGATTAACAAGGTCGTGTTAATTTGTACAGCAACGTGATTCATACTCTTTTCCGTGATGGTTTATCTCAGGAAATCGAATACATTTCCCTGAGCTCTACAGAAGGGCTTTGTAGTTCACCCTTTCTCTAGATAATAGTTTGCATCTGCTAATTCTGACCTCCCAATCCATCCCTTTGCCCCCACCCCTACCCCCTTGGCAACCTCACCTCCGTTCTCTGGGTCTGTGAGTCTGTTTCTGTTTGCACTTGTCTTTTTAACGCAGTAAAATGTGTATCACTTAAAAACTAGGATCGTAGCGTGTCAGGCTTAGACCGCAAACCTGGTACCCTGTCCACCCCAGGCCCCAGCCCTGGGGCAGTGCTCTTTCGTACTTTCTGATGTGTGTCCTTCTAGATGCCAAGGACAGAACAGCTGATTCTGGGCACCTAGGTGTCCGGCATTGTCTGCTGAGGTCATCATCACAGGGTGGACCCTGGACATAAAAACGTGCATATGTATGTCATTCAGTAACTCCACTCATAACATTATTCTAACGGAAATGAGGTGGAACTAAATGCAGGATTTATTGTGGGGGGTATGTAATCTGTACTCTGTCTCATTTCGAAAGGATTTAAGGCGATCTGTTAATTCACTAGCCCAGTTCTGCAGGTGAAGATGGTACATGCGTGTATGTTTTTCTTTTCCTGGAGGCAAAATTGTTAATACCGTCCCTTGTGTCACACTGGGTGACATCTCAGTGCATGTGGCAAAAGCAGTGTGTGAGAAATGGGGCCAAGAAAATTGATGAATATGTTTTTACATGGTGGAATTCACACCGTATCTAAGTTGGCTGTTTCCCTAGAAAGTAAAAAGCTTTGTGTGTGTGTGTGTCTGTGTGTGGGAGTGTGGTGGGGGAGTGATTTAGGCCACTCCCACCTGAACTGAGAAGATCTAAGGGAAATGGTTTGGTTTGGTTTTATCTTTCTCCCCAAGGCTTTGAGCATCATAGCGTTAGTGGACAGGTCATCTGCAGGGAGATGGCATGGCCACGGGTGGATGTGAAACTTAGGGCAGGAACCATGCGCAGACAATCTTTCCAACAGGTGCTCCTCCCTGCCCCTGCTCGATGCTGTCTTTCACAGAATCAGTGAGATGGTTCTTCATGTTAAAGGAAAGAGGAGGGTAGGTTGGTGAACGTGTCTAGACAAGATCCCGGGAGGCCAGTCCAGACTCAAGAATGATGGCCAGTGAACCTGTCTTCTTAGAGAAGACAGGTGGGGTGTCCTGAGGCATGAACCCCGGCCCTTCCCTCGGCTCATTTTAATCGTGCAGAATCTTCAAGTCACACGACGACAGCCCACCCTCCTTTGCTCCCGTCGTCCAGCATATTAGAGCCTGCGATTAAATACCTGGCCCAGGGTCTCATACAGCGCAAGACTCTTCGCTTTGGGTATGCGATCTCCCTAACTGCCAAGGTCAGATACTCGCAAAGCCCCCTTGGGATGTAACCGAAAATGAGAGACAGGCTCACACCCGTGGCATCGGAGGAAACGTGGGAAAACAAAGGTAAGTGTCAAAACCAACTCACTCATTCCACAAAGTCACCAAGCGATGAGTTGGCCTGAAAAGGTTGCCTTTTCCTGTTCCCCACGCGTCTAAGGAAAGTTAGCTGGAGACTGATGATCTGCCTGACGTGCATCACGCCCAAAACTCTTACCGAGATAAGAACTTTGATGCAAAATGGCCCATTTGTCTTCATTTCCATCTTTAAAAGCGTGTGGACCGAGCAGGTGCATTCACAGCCTAAAAAATCGCTTCACGGCAACATGAATAGAAAACCTTAATGTCTCATTGAATTAGCAGTGTCATTAAGATTCAGGAATGCACAAGAACAAAGCTAAACAGCTTCTCCAGGGAAGTATGCATGGTTCATTTTTCAAACTCTACACTAATCCTTCTCTTGTCAAGTGTGATCGTTAGGCGGCCTTCTCCCGACTGGAGTTGGATTTCAGTGCCTCACGGTCCACACAAAACCTTATAATGCAAAATGGTACAGGAAAATCTGAAACGTGGTGCCAGATGCTTTGAGAAATATGGGAAAGGTAGAATACATGGACTGTTATTTTAGGGTTGTCCATCGATAATGAAACCGAAAGGTATAACAGTGTGTATGTATATATGTGCGTGTGTGTGTGTATATATATATATATAGAGAGAGAGAGAGAGGGAGAGAGAGAGAGAGAAGGGGGGGCGCAGGGAGACAGAGTCAGAGAGTGAAGCAAAGAGGCAAATAGACACAGATTTTTAAGGAATTGGCTCATGTGATTGTGAGAGCTATCAAGTCAGAAACCTCTGGGGTAGACCAGTAGGCTGCAAATCCTGGTCAAAGTGGATGTTGCAGATTGACACGGATGTCTGGAGGGAGAATTCTGCCTTCTGCAGGGCCGTGCTTTGTCTTTGCACTTGAGACCTTCAACTGATTGGGTGCGGCCCACCCATGCTGTGGCAGGCAGTCTGCTTAACGGAAATGTTCATCTCATCTAAAAAATACCTTTACAGAGACATTTAACTGCTGTTTGAACAAATATCAGGGTACCATGGGCTAGCCTGGTGATAGATAAAAGTAACCATCACAATTTTATGAATATCATTTGTCTCATAAATGAATTTCTATCTTGAGTTTATCATTCTTAGGGGGTTCTTGATGGCCACCTGTTTTGTTTTGTTTTTTCTCCCCACTTGGAGAAAATGATGGAAGAGACAGCAGTTTTGTCTAAGAAATGACAGAGCGTGGGGAAGGGAGAAGAAAGAGGGAAGGAAAGAGGGAAGGAAGGAAAGTAAATCAACTATAATAAAAAAATCTTACAAAAGATAATTGTCTCCAAACCCCTGCACTGCATGATCCTAAGATATTCACCCGAAATAGGCGTGAGCTTTGTCTGAGCTGAGCTCCCACATATCTGTGCCAGGTTGGTGGTTAGCAGTAAATGACACAGGGAAACCACACAGCCGAGGTCAAACCAAAAAACCAGTGATTTCCTTCGAAAGGACCTGAGATTTCCCTACTGCATGTTACTCAGTGTAAATAAAAGACTGTTGGTTAGCAAATGTTTGCTTCCTTCTAGCATTTAGTCCAGTCACACATCAAAATCACAGGAAAAATGCAGTACACAGCACAGACACAACAAACGAAAGCACATGTGGTACATGGCATATTAAATGATAAAACTAACTCTAGGAGTTCCCTGGGAGTCTGGTCGTTAAGGATCCTGTGATGTCATTACTGTAGCTTGGGTTCCATCCCTGGCCCAGGGAACTTGCACATGCCTTAGGCACAACCAAAACAAACAAAAATCCAGAACCTAATCCTAACAATAGCTAAGACATAGAAACAACTTACATGTCCACTGACGGGGGAGTTCCCACCATGGCTCAGTGGTTAACAAACCCGACTAGCATCCATGAGGATGTGTGTTCCATCCCTGGCCTAACTTAGTGGGTTAAAGATCCAGTGTTGCCGTGAGCTGTGGTGTAGGTTACAGACGCAGCTCGGATCTGGCATTGCTGTGGCTCTGGCATAGGCTGGCAGCTACAGCTCTGATTGGACCCCTAGCCTGGGAACCTCCATATGTCTCAGGTGCTGCCCTAAAAAAAAAAAAAAAAAAAAAGGCAAAAAAACATGTCCATTCACAGATGAATGGATGAAAAAGATGTAGTACATATACACAATGGAATACTACTCAGCATGAAAAAGAATGAAAGAATGCCATTTGTAGCAATATGGATGCAGGTAGAGATTCTTATACTAAGAGAAGTCAGTCAGAAAGAGCAAGGCAAATACCGTATGACAGCACTTCTATGTGGAATCTAAAACATGGCACAAGTAAACCTATATACTGAACAGAAACAGACTCACAGACATGGAGAACAGACTTGTGGTTGCCAAGGGGGGGGTGGCATGGATGGGGAGTTAGGGGTTGGTAGATGCCAGCTATGACGTTTGGAATGGATAAGCAATGAGGTCCTGCTGTCCAGCACAGGGAACTCTATCCGGTCTCTTGGGGTAGACCAGCATGGAAGATAATATGAGAAAAAGAATTTACGTATGTATGACTGGGTCACTTTGCTGTACAGCAGGAATTGGCACAACATTGGATTCTTTAAATTTAATTAATTAATTTTGATTTTTAGGGCTGCACCTGCGGCATATGGAAGTTCCCAGGCTAGGGGTGGAATCGGAGCTGCAGCTGCCAGCCCACGCCAGAGCCACAGCAACACGGAATCCAAGCTGCGTCTGCGGCCTACACCACAGCTCACGACAATGCCGGATCCTTAACCCACTGAACAAGCCCAGGGGTCAAACCCTCGTTCTCATGGATACTATTTGGGTTCGTTACCGCTGAGCCACAATGGGGACTCCGAATTTAATTTTTTTTTTAAAAAAGAAATTAGTTCTAAAAAAGGAAAACAAAAAGAAAAACAAAACTTGATTCTGTTTGGAGCAATTATCCAGATGTTCATTTGCAGTGGGGATTTTATATATATTTTATATATACATATATATATATATTTAGCATTAGGAATGCTGCTGTACAAAGTTTTGATACAAAATAAAGTCTGGCAATCCTGATACTTTTTATAGCATCATACTTAAGTAAGGGGTTGGGAACTTATGTAATTTTGAGCCTGTGTCCCTAGCTGGATCTTATTAGGTATTTGATGTCGTCTTAGATCCTTAAGTTATCTGAACTTTACTTTTCTCGTCTGTAACGTGGAAAAACTGTGACACTCCGCTGACAGAGCTCTCCTAAAAACTAGTAATGTATATGGTTATTAACGCAACAAGCTGGCTGATACAATGTTCACCCACACTTGACACCTTCCATGAGGGTACTTATGCGTGTATCAGTTTCATTTTTGTGGCCTTGCAAAACCATAGAATACCATTGCAAAACACAGAAAGCCATTTGCCTTGTCTGTCATTCTCAGGGAGGGAAGACAGCCCTGGCTTTGGGAGACCCTCTCAGTCCCTGCGAATGATGGAGTTGCTCTTACGTGGCACATGTTCTAAGCCTCGCTTCATTTACGTGCAGATCTCTTGACTGCCTGCCTGTGGAAGGGAAGTGGTCCCTGCACACGATGCCGCTTTGTGCCGTGAGGTGAAGCATGGAATTCCAGTTTGGGTTCCTGCTGCCAGGCGTCAGCATCCTTGTGGCCCAAATGATGAACCAGGGATGGAGAATACGGCCTTGAATCCTCTGAGGCATTCAGCCGCGTTGGGGTGGGAGAAAAACAAAGGAGACAGAGGATGGGTTCGTACCTGGTCCCTCTTCCCCTCGCTCCGTCATTTTCGACGCCTCCTCCAATTTGCGCCAACATCAGTTCAAAATCCAGCCCAGCAGGTCACTTCTCCAGGGTGCAGGCAGCAGCACAGTTTGTCCCCGTGTCTAAAAAGGTGGCCACAGATAGGAATTCTAGTCGCGAGCAATATAACGATAAACTCAACAAATGTAATTATGGCCGTGACCCACGTCAGCGTTGTAGTTCCACGTCACCGTTAGAGTCTGAGAGCAGGTGGTCTCCTGGGGGGTCGTGAGCACTCTGATCCTGTTCTTTCTACACTTAGTTTGTTGAAGTAAACTTGGTGTACACTGTTGTGTTAATTTCTCATGTACAGCGCAGTGATTCAGTTCTGTAGATGCGCACACATGCATCCATATATACCCGTGTTCGTATCTTTCCTTTATGTTTAATGTTCATCACAGGAGACTGAATATCTTCCCACGTGTATCCAGTAGGACCTTGTTGTTTATCCATCCTGTAACTCGTTCGCACCTGCTAATGCCAAACTCACAGTCCATCCCCCCCAACCCCCTCCCCCTTGGCAACTGCAAGCCTGTTCTCTATGTCCGTGAGTCTGTCTCTGTTTCATAGGTAGGTTCGTTTGTGTCATCTGTCAGATTCTACATAAGAGATATCATATGGTATTTTCCTTTCTCTGTCAGACTTTGCTTCACTGAGTATGATCATCTCTAGGTCCATCCGTGTTGCTGCAAATGGCGTCGTTTCATTCTTTTTATGGCTAATATTCCATCGTGTGTATGAACCACCTCTGAATCCATGCATCTGTTACAGACACTGAGCTTGTTTCCACGTCTTGGCTGTTGTGACTAGTGCTGCAGGGAGCGATGGGGTGCATGGATGTTTCTAAATGAAAGTTTTGTCCAGATACATGCCCAGGAGTGAGATTGCTGGGTGCTATGGTAGTTCTATATTTAGCTTTCTGAAGAACCTCCACAGTGGCTGCACCAGTTGGCATTCCCACCAGCAGTGCAGGAGGGTCCCCTTTTCTCCACGCCCTCTCCAGCGTTTGTTATTTGTAGACGTACGAATGATGGCCATTCTGACCGCTGTGCGGTGGGACCTCCCTGTAGTTTTGATTTGCATCTCTCTAATAATTAGGGATGTTGAGCAGCTTTCCACGTGGCCCTCTGATCCTGGGATGAAGCTTCATGGGGTCAAATTCTGGCTCTGCCAGTTTCTGGCTGTGATGCCTCAAGCTTTACCCCACTCCTCCCCCAGCACCTCATTTTCCCAACCTGCAGAATGGGGATGACAGTGCCGTTGACCTAGAAGTTTCTTAAGTAATGAAATTAACTGCTGCCTGTGAAATGCTGAGAGCGGTGGTGGATCCAGCATACACCCTCAAGAAGCATTGCATGGGCCCTTGTTTTGTCAAAGCTGGATGGATGGTTTGGATCTCTGACAGTGGACTGTTGAACGATACCTGTGATTTATCACCGGCCACGCTCTCTAGCGTTCCTTCATATCATGGATTCGGCCAACTGTGGTTTCTCAGAGAGTGTTTTAATTGACGTGCGGCTGGTTTACAGCGCTGGCTTCGTTTCGGATAGACCGAGAGCCGTTCGTTTCCAGATCCTTTTGCTCGAGAGGCTGTGCCACGCTGTGGGCTCGAGCTGCCTGTGCTCCACCGTGGGGCCTTGTTGGCTGTCTGTTTTCTGTACGTGGCATGCAGCTGGTCATCCCAGACTCCGCATTTATCCCTCCCCCTCCCGTCTTCGGCAACCATACTGTTGAAAACTATCCACATACAAGCGGACCCCTGCGGTTCAATCCGTGTTGTTCAGGGGTCGACAGTGTTTAAGGCTTGAGGTGAGGTCAGCTGTACTGCGAGGTGAGGGGAGCGGCGGAGAAGAGCAGGTGAATACCCCTGGTTGGAGAGCAGACACAGGGGCCGTGTGGGTTACTGGCACGGATGGGACATCCCTGTGTCGTTTCTTGGCAAGGATATTCGTTGTCTATGGCTGCTGTGACAAATTGCCAGGGGCTTGGTGGCTTGAAACAACACACAGGCATTATCTTAACTGTTCGGGGGTTAAAAGTCTAAAATGGATTTCACTGGACTAAAATCAATGTGATGGATTTCCCCTTGTGGGTCGGCGGGTTAAGGACCCAACGTAGTGTCTGTGAGGATGCGGGTTCAATCCCTGGCCTTGCTCAGCGGGTTAAGGGTCCAGCGTGGCCGCATTCAGTGGCATAGTTCACTGATGTGGCTCGGACCCACTGTGGCTGTGGCTGTGGCACAGGCTGGTACTATAGAGCTTAATTCAACCCGTGGCCCAGGAACTTCGATATGCTGCAGATGCAGCCATTAAAATAAACAAATAAATAATATTAAATTAAATAATAACATTGCAGTGTCAGCAAAGCTTGTTTCCTCTTGAGATCCTAGGGGGAATTCTGTTTTCCTGCCAAGGACCCGTCCCGTGACAGTGGGGCTTCTCTTTTGTACGTACCTTCCAATGGGGAGCCCCGTATAATCCAGGGTCGTCTTCCCAGCTCAGGACCCTTAATGTCATCACATCCGCAGAGCTCCTTTTGTCACATAAGCTCACAGGGTCACACGTGCTGGGGACGAGGCTGTAAACCTCTTCGGAGGGTTCCTCTTCTGAGGACCACCACGTGGGCTCAAAAGCTAGTGCACACGGATACTTGCTCTTTGTGCGGGATCTGCTGGGTACCACATTCAGGGCTAGGACGACCTTAGCGTGGTCTGATCTGATCTCATAGACCGAGAAGGCATGTGGAGCGAGGAAAGCTTCCCTGAGCTCACAGCAAGGCGCCAGCAGGACCCAGTGCCAGATTCTGATCTGTCCGTTCAGGGGCTCCCTGGTGGCTCAGCAGGTTAAGGATCTGGCGTTGCCACTGCCATGGCTCTGATTACTGCAGTGGCACAGGTTCTGTCCCAGGCCTGGGAACTTCGTATGCCATGAGGGTGCTCCCTCCCTGCAAAAAAAGAATTCTGTCTGTCCATTCAAAAGGCATTCTGGTCTACACAGCTGCCAGTCCTCTAACTCAAATAGGGTTTCTCAGGTCCTTCCCGCCCTAGAAAGTCTTCCTGACGAATTTTTCATGCTCATCTCCTCCCACAAAGCCCTACACTTAAATTTCCGCCCTGGTGGACCAGCCTCAAAGCCTGGAGCCTTGTTGGATCTCAAGAGCAGAACTGCCCTACCTCAAAAAAGTCTCTTTGGGAGTTCCCATCAGAGCTCAGCAGGAACGAATCTGGCTAGTGTCCATGAGAATGCAGGTTCAATCCCCGGCCTCGCCCAGTTGGGTTAAGGATCCAGTGTTGCCATGAGCTACAGTGTAGGTCACAGACGCGGCTCGGATCTGGTATTGCATTGGCTGTGGTATAAGCTGGCAGCTGTAGCTCCAGTTCGACCCCTAGCCTGGGAACCTCTGTATGCTGCAGGTGCAGCCCTAAGAAAGGGTTCTTTCTCTTCACTAAAGTCAAGACCTCCTAAAACAAAGGGGGAAAAAGTAAGACATTTCGCTTTATTTAATTAAGACGCACCACTTGATGCCTGTCTGGTCATTTAATAATTTTGTTTCTGCCGTTCGATGGGTTTTGGCTGCCGTCTCATGGCTTGAATTTGCTTTGCAATACGCTTGCTTGCGGACGCAGCGGACTGCCTCCCGCCAGAACTCCTCCATCCAGTCGGCTCCGACCTCACCTCTCGTAACAAGTGCCTTCCCTTTTCCGTGGGAAGATAGAAGGAACTTGGGGGACGTCTGTTACAACCGTAAATAAGCTTTCAAAAAGTAAAAAAAAAAAAAAAAGAAGAAGAAGAAACAAGAGCCAGAGAAGCGGTCAGTTTTCAGCCTGCTCTCTTAATTTCAGGCTACGCGTTTTAATAGAGACCCTGAGGTTATGCAAGTAGAGATTGGCCTTTCGTGCTGGTTGTTACCAAAAAGAAGTCAGTGGAGCACCAGTGGTTCTGTCCCGTCCTGAATTCCAGAGCTTATTCGGAGAAAAACTACAGAAAATGACGGGTGCTACGCGGCTTCTCTTGGCGGAAAAACTGCTAACCGAGTGTAGTGCTGAGCCGCTGGTTCAGAAAAGACGTGGCAGGAGTTCACATCATGGCTCAGTGGTTAACGAATCCAACTAGGAACCATGAGGTTGCGGGTTCGATCCCTGGCCTCACTCAGTGGGTTAAGGATCCGGCGTTGCCGTGAGCTGTGGTGTAGGTTGCAGACGCGGCTCGGATCCCATGTTGCTGTGGCTGTGGTGTAGGCCGGCAGCTACAGCTCCTGTTAAATCCCTAGCCTGGGAACCTCCATATGCGGCAGGTGCGGCCCAGATAAGGCAAAAAGACAAAAAAAAAAAAAAGAACATGGGAGATGACAGGTATTTTGAATGTGAGAATGTTTACCATCGCAGGGAAGAATAAAGTACATCCATTCATGTCTTTATTTTTTCAAGACAAATAGCATTTTAAAAAAATTAAAGTGTAGTTGCTTTATAATGATGGGCAAATTTCTGCTGGACAGCCAAGTGACCCGTATATATGTAATGATGGTTGCTTGCTGTTGACCTTGTGCCAAGCCCTCATGCCTTCTTTGGGGAATAAAGCTAGAGCTGAGCTCACGCTTCATGGAATCTAGTGTCTGCCGTGAGGCTCAGGGTATGTGTGTGCACTGGAGGGGAGGATGGGTTTTATAAAGAAACCCACAGTAAATACACTCTTCAGTGATAACCTATGTGGAAAGAGAATCTGAAAAAAGAATGCGTACATGTGTGTAGATGCATCACTGATTTTGTCGTACAGCAGAAATGACGCAACACCGTCCATCAACTCCACTTCCATAAAACTTTTAAAAAGTGAAAAAAAGAAATATATCTTAGGCATTCCCAGTGTGGCTCAGTGGAAATGAAGCTGACTGGTATAAGTGAGGACGTGGGTTTGGTTTCTGGCCCTGCTCAGCAGGTTAAGGATCCGGCGTTGCCATGAGCTGTGGTGTAGGTCCCGGATGCAGCTCAGATCCCGTGTGGCTGTGGCTGTGGTGCAGGCTGGTGGCTGCAGCTCCGATTGGACCTCTAGCCTGGGAACTTCCATATGCTGCAGGTGTGGCCCTGAAAAGAAAAATAAAATAAAACAAAATAAAACAGATGAACTTATTTGCAGTACAGAAATAGACTCAGACACAGGGAACAAATTTAGGGTGACCAAAGGGGACAGGTGGGGGAGGGACGGACTCGGGGTGTGGGACTGACACACACACACTGGGGTCTATGGAATGACTGGTCATCGGGGACCTGCTGTCCAGCACGGGGAGCTCTACCCAATATTCTGTGGCCATCGATGTGGGAAAAGAAGCTGAGAGAGAGGGGCTGTGTGTGTATGTGTGACTGGGTCACTTTGCGGTACAGCAGAAATAATCACAGCCGTGCACATCAACTCTACGCCAATAAAACCTTAAAAAAAAGTGCAGTTGATTTACAACACTGCATTCGTTTCTGGTGAGCAGCAAAGTGGTTCATATATTTTCAGATTCTTTTCCCTTAGAGGTTATTACAAGACAGTGACTCTGGCTCCCTGCAGTGAAACCCGGGTATCTACTTTATACATGGTCATGTGTACCTGTTACCCCTAAATCCCTAATATAGCCTTACTCCTCCCCCCTTTGGTAACCGTACCTGAGTTTTCCCTGTGAGTCTCTTTCGATGTTGCAGATAAGTTCATTTGTATCCTTTCTTGTAGATTCCACGTCTAAGTGATCTCAGAATATTTGTCCTTGACTTGCTTGACTTACTATGGTCATCTCTAGGTCCATCCATGTTGCAGCAAATAGCATGATTTTACTTTTTCATGGATGAGTAATGTTCCATTATATACGCTCTCAGACCCTTTCCGTGGCTTCTCCTCTGTGTCTGGGTCTCCTCTTCCGTCTCTTAGGAGGACACTGTCCTTGGATGAAGGGCCCCCCTCATCCAGGAGGAGCTCCTCTCAGACCCTTCCCGTGGCTTCTCCTCTGTGACTGTGTCTCCTCTTTTTGTGAGAATACCTTTCATATTGGCTTAAGATCCACTCTGATTCCTTCACCTTGATCATACCTGCAGAGGTCCTATTTCCAAAGAAGGCTGCACTCACAGGTTCCTGGCGTTCAGACTTCAACCCATCTTTTGGGGGAATGGGGTTCAACGCATGAGAAAAAGTAAGCAAGGGTTCAGAGAAGGCCATGTGTAGCATGGACGAACTCTGGTAAAGGTCCTTGATGTACCAGGAGAAATAGGAAATGGAAACCTGCATGGCTTCTATGTTCAGCTCTACAGCTGAGGATTACACCCCAAACTTACTCCACTCGGCATTTGAAGAGGGACTCCCCCTGAACCTCATAGTTATGTAGACTTGGGAAGGGCCAAGAAGGACTCAGTCAGCAGGGGGAAATTGGCTGCTGCTTCCCAGAGCGTCTACCAGGAGGAGAAAGCAGACTCCTGTCTTAGATGGAGATGTGGGCTACGTCTCAGCGTTTCCCCAGTGGGTTCCAGGCCTGAGGCCCCCTGCAGAGGAGAGAAGAGACCCCTGATTCCCTTCCCCAGCTACCTCCACACGAAAGCCACCTTGAGAAAGAACCCAGAGACAGGAGACCCAAAACGCAGGGCAAAGACTGTGTTCGCATGCAGAATAGATGATGTTTTCAAATCCGACTGAGATGATGACCTCAGCGCCAGGCTGGGGCTCAACCAGGGAACAGAACAGCTTTGGAACAATGAAGAACTTGCAGGAGTTCCCATTGTGGCTCAGAGGGTTAAGGACCTGACATAGGGTCCATGAGCATGTGAGTTTGACCCCTGGCCTCGCTCAGTGGGTTGAGGATCTGGCATTGCTGTGAGCTGTAGTGTAGGTCACCGACGAAGGTTGGATTCAGCGTGGCTGTGGTGTAGACCGGCAGCTACAGCTCCAATTCGACTCCTAGCCTGGGAACTTCCATATGCCTCGAGTATGGCCCTAAAAAGAAAAAAAAAACCTTCTATTTTCTTTGCATGTGGTCTGAGCCAATGTCCATTCTGCTGCACACGTATAATTGATAGATGTCAGGGGGTCCCTGTCGGCTCAGTGGGCTAAGAATTGGGTGTTCTCACCGCTGTGGCTCTGTTTACTGCCATGGCGCAGATTCTATCCCTGATCCAGGAACTTCCGCCTGCTGCAGGCATAGCCAAAAAAAGAAATAAAACGTAAAATGAAATAAATGTTTAAAAAGATGTCAGGGACGCTGGCCCCTTGCTCTTTCGTCGGAATGAATCTTATTACATTTATTGTATCTTTGTTCCACTTGACTTTCTACAAAGCAGCCTTCTGTTTCAAGAACTATCAATAATGGATCCTGTGACATGGATAGCAATCCAATTTATGAATGGTCTCGGGGCTCAGAGAGAAATTACGGTGACCGTTTGGATTTCACCCGAGTGTGATGACTGACCTTATCCCGTGAACAGCATTCTTTCGTATTTCTGTCTTAGGATGACTTGCAAGAAATTACCTCGTGTAATCGTTACTTTGTGAAGCCTTTAAATCTGTGTTGTCACTGTATTCATAGACTGAAATTCCAGAATATTTTACAGTGTCTCTTCCTGATTTGTCTTTTATAATGGCTTTTTTTTAGGAGAATTTTTATTTATTTATTCATTTATTTATTTCTGTCTTTTTGCCTTATCTAGGGCCGCACCCACGGCACATGGAGGTTCCCAGGCTAGGGGTCTAACAGGAGCTGTAGCCGCCGGCCTTCGCCACAGCCACAGCAACGCGGGATCCGAGCCGCGTCTGCAACCTACACCACAGCTCACGGCAACGCCGGATCCTTAACCCACTGAGCAAGGCCTGGGATCGAACCTGCAACCTCATGGTTCCTAGTTGGATTCGTTAACCACTGAGCCACGACAGGAACTCCTATAATGGCTTTTATTTTTCCCATCGGTTTACACTGTTTGGTCCATTTCCTGCTGTACAGCACAGTGGCCCGGTCACACATGCATAGATACGTTCTTCTTCTCACATGCTCCTCCATCGTGTTCCAGCATGAGTGACCGCGTGGGGCCCCCTGTGCTGTGCAGCAGGACGTCATTGCTCACCCACTCCACAGGCAGTTGATTGCACCTGTTACCCCCAAACTTGTTTATGTGCCTTTCACAATTTTAATAGAGCTTTGACATAACACACCGTGTCCTTAAATACAGTGCTTAAGAAACCTTTTCATCCGTCTCAACTGTGTGTTTTGCTTTGAGGTTCAATAGCTTATTAAACAATATTCATTTTAATTACTGGAGAAAAGAATACCTTGACAAATTTATTAATGAACATAAGTTCATTAGAATAATCCTGTGGCTACATAATTTATGAAGTAATTAATTCTGACTTAATTATTTACTTGAAACTCGAATTTGCACTGGAACTCAAAATACTGTTTCCTTGGCACGCAGAATAAACTTCTGATGTAATTACTCATTAGTCTCAAGCATGAGAAATGTTTTAATTAAAGTCACCAAAACAGTTCAGCATTTATCATTCTTTTTTCATCTTTTCACTTTATTTGCTTTAGATTAACTGTTTAGCAGGTACTGAAGGCCCAGATAATACTGTGGACACCCATTCACCAATGACGGAATTTTTCTGGTAGCTGAGAAGTGAGAAACAAAACCTTCTCTTTTTTCATTAAAGTATATTTGTTTTACAATGTTGTGACAGTTTATGCTGTACAGTAAAGTCACCCAGTCACAGGTAAATACACATATGCATATTTTTCTCAAATTATCTTCCATCATGGTCTATACCAAGAGACTGGACAGAGTTCCCTGTGCTGGACAGCAGGACCTCATGGCTTATCCATTCTCAGTGTCACAGTTTGCATCTACTGACCCCAAACTCCCCGTCCTTCCCACTCCCTCCCCCTCGATAACCACAAGTCTGTTCTCTATGTCTGTGGGTCTGTGTCTGCTCTATAGATAGGTTCATTTGTGCCATATTTTAGATTCCACATATTTTGGATAGTGATATAAGATGGTATTTGTCTTTCTCTTTGTGACTTCACTTAGTATAATAATCTCCAGTTGTATCCATGTGACTGCACATGGCATTATCTCATTCTTTTCATGGCTGAGTAGTGTTCCATTGTGTATATATAATCACATCTTCTTAACCCATTCATCAGGACCTACAGGTGGACAGTAGGCACATGAAAAGATGTTCAACATCACTAATTATTATAGAAATGCAAAATAAAAACTACAGTGAGGTACCACTTTACCCCAGTCAGAATGGCCATCATTCATAAGTCCACAAATAAGAAATGCTGGAGAGGGTGTGGAGAAAAGGGAACCCTCCTGCACTGTTGGTGGGAATGTAAATTGGTGCAACCACTATGGAAAACAGTATGGAGGTTCCTTAGAAAACTAAATATAGAACTACCATGAGATCCAGCAATCCCACTCCTAAGCATCCATCCACACCAAAGTTTCCTTCAAAAACATACGTGTGGTCCAGTGTTCACAGCAGCGGTGTTCACAATGGCCAGCACTGGGCACACCCTAAATGCGCGTGCAAGAAACAGAACCTTACTTCAAATAGTTTATGAAATACTCCTGTTCACTCCATTGCAGACAGGCGTTCCTCATATAAGCTGTCACGGCTGACTGGTACCCAACACCATATCTCACATACAGGGAGAGACCCAAAGCCACTGAGAAATTGTCTCGGAGAAGCTCTAATGCTTGTGCTCAAGACTCCACAGTTGGCAGGGAGTGAAAATCGGTGCAGCCACTGTGGAAAACAGTACGGAGGTTCTTTTAAAAACTGAAAACAGAGCTGTCGTATGACCCAGCAGTCCCACTCCTGGGCATCTATTCAGCAAAAACGACACGCACCCCTGTGTTCATAGCAGCGCTAGTCACAATAGCCAAGACATGGGGACAACCTAAGTGTCCATCTCCAGAGGAGTGGATTAAGAAGATGTGGTCCAGGAGTTCCTGTCGTGCCTCAGTGGTTAACGAATCCGACTAGGAACCATGAGGTGCTGGGTTCAATCCCTGGCCTTGCTTAGTGGGTTAAGGACCCGGCGTTGCCGTGAGCTGTGGTGTAGGTCGCAGATGAGGCTCGGATCCCACGTTGCTGTGGCTGTGGCAAAGGCTGGTGGCCACAGTTCCTGTTAGACCCCTAGCCTGGGAACCTCCATATGCCGCGGGTAAGACAAAAGACAAAAAAAAGAAGATGTGGTCCATGTATGCATGGAATACTGCTCAGCCCTAAAAAGACTGAAATAATGTCATTTGCAGCATCATGGATGCAACTAGAGGTTCTCATGCTGAGTGAACTAAGTCAGAGAAAGACAAACAACATCATATGAGGTCACTTAGATGTGAAATCTAAAATACCATCTGGGGGAGTTCCCGTCGTGGCGCAGTGGTTAACGAATCCGACTAGGAACCATGAGGTTGCGGGTTCGATCCCTGGCCTCGCTCAGTGGGTTAAGGATCCGGCGTTGCCGTGAGCTGTGGTGTAGGTTGCAGACGCGGCTCGGATCCTACGTTGCTGTGGCTATGGCGCAGGCCAGTGGCCACAGCTCCGATTAGACCCCTAGCCTGGGAACCTCCACATGCCGTGGGTGCGGCCATAAACCCGCGGCCATAAAATGACAAAAACAAACAAACAAAAAAAAAAAAGGTAAAATACCATCTGGGGTAGTTCCTGTTGTGGCTCAGCAGTAATAAGCCCAACTAGTATCCATGAGGACGCAGGTTTGACCCATGGCCTCACTCAGTGGGTTAAGGATCCGGCATTGCCACAAGCTGTGGTGTAGGCCACAGATGCGACTCGGATCCTGCATGGCTGTGGCTGTGGTGTAGGTCGGCAACTGCAGCTCCTATTCGACCCCTAGCCTGGGAACTTCCACAGGCCTCATGTGTGACCCTAAAAAACAAAAACAAAATAAAATATGACACAAATGAACTTAGATACAAAACAGACACAGACTCACAGACTTAGAGGTTGCCCAGGGGGAGGGAAGGGTAGTGGATTAGTGGGAGTCGGGATTAGCGGATACAACTACACCATATAGGATGCATCTTCAGCGGGGTCCTGCTGCACAGCGCAGGACACCTTCCCCGTCTGCAGTGATACACCGTCATGGAAAAGAAGGCGAAAAGGAATCTGTGTGTGCCTGAGGCCCTCTGCCGCACAGCAGAAACTAGGAGAGCACTGCCAATCAGCCAGACGTCGACAAAAAACAAATAGGTAAAATAGACCTCCTCTTATGCCGTCAGGAGGCTGGGCAGCGTGGCCGCGTAGATTCGCATCTCCCTGGTCCAGCATCTCTGCCCTGGCTCGGGCACGGGCAGGTCGTCCCTGGTCCTTAGCTGCTGGACAGTGTTTAGTAAATGAAGGCTCAGAGCCGCAGTGGCTGCCTCCGCGCCCCTGGTTCGTGCTTGATGCCCCAGGCGGGACCTCACGGAAACTCCATCCTTAACCCCAGTGGACACTGAGCATCCTGGCAGCTGCCCGGCACCCCTTTCTGGTCGTCTCGATGGTTCTCATCGCTCCCACCCCCTCAGCTCCCCAGCCCAGCCGGAGTGCTTGCCGTGGTCGTTTCTTCCTTTCTTTCTTTTTCCACTTGGGATGTTTTCCTCTCCAGCTTGCAAACGGAGAGCAGAAGGCACGAGTTCTTCCCATCTGTCTGATTTCGCCTCATTTTGTTGGGACACCTGTGCAGGCACAGAACACATGAAAAGAAAAGAAAAGTAAAGAAAAGAAAAGGAGGATCAGCATCTATCTCAGTTGCAGTATTTGCTGGGGGGAGGAATGAGCATTTGCTTTGGGCTGTTTTGGGTGTTTTTCTTCTGGGTTTCTTAATGCACTGACAGCTATGCCGCTTTCAAGCGATGACCTCAACAAGAGGGTTCCCGTTTGGGGCAGTTTGCTGTACACAGCAAAACTGGCATGGCGTTTCTTTTTCCCCCTGTGTTTTTCCCCCAGTCTCTCCCTGGATGCATATGTAATTTCTTGGGGCACTTTGCTGTACACAGCAAAACTGGCATGGCATTTCTTTTTCCCCCTGTGTTTTTCCCCCAGTCTCTCCCTGGATGCACATGTAATTTCCTCGAAGAACCTGAGCCTGTTAGAACCGTGAATGTTGATGCTTACTCCCGGCCAGGAACTGGTGACTGCAGTCTGAGGAGTAAACCCCCCGCCCCCAGAGTTAGCCCCGGTTCCGTTTAACCCTTCACATCCTGTTTTTAATTTTGATCTGTTTGTGTGTCATAACCTGGAACGCCAGTGGCCTTCTGTAGCTACTTTTTATTTGTGTCCTTTTAGGGCCACACCCACGGCATATGGAAGTTCCAAGGCTAGGGGGTCACATTGGAGCTACAGCTGCCAGCCTATACACCACAGCCACAGCAACGGCAGATCCGAGCCGCATCTGTGACCTGTGTCACAGCTCACGGCAGAGCCAGATCCTTAACCCACGGAGAGAGCCAGAGATCAAACCCACATCCTCATGGATGCAGGTGGGGTTTGTTACCTCTGAGCCACGATGGGAACTCCCTGTAGCTACTTTAGTGTTTGAAAAGTCTTTATTTCTTGGTAATAACCTATAATGGAAGAGAATGTTAAAAAAAAGAAAGAAAGAAAGAAAGCAAATGTGTGTATATGTATAACTAAATCATTTTGCTGTGCACCTGAAACTAACACGGCATTGTACATCAACTGTATTTCAATAAAAATTTGAAAACGTTAGCTTTGCGCAGTGGCAGTATCGTAGCCAAAGAGGTTTATCTGAGGAGAGACTATTGCTAATTGAAAATTTCAAAACGTTTTTCTCTCAGTAAAAAAAAAAGAAAAATAGAAAATAGTTTGTTTCTTGAAAGTTTATGTTTGTGTAAATGTTTGAATCGTTAATAATAACCAAAAAGAAACTGGAGAATATCACAGTCGAGGTTTCAAAATCTGGCATTTCTCTGTTGGAAAGGAAACCCCCCCCGCGAGGCAGAGAATTCACGTTCGCAGCACACGGAACCGAGAGGGCCAGTGGCACTGAATCCCTGCTTAACCACGGAGTGTAACTCCCAAATATATTTTTGAAGTTTAATTTTATCATCCGTCAACGCTCTCAAGGGTCCAACTCTGTTTTTTTGTTTGTTTGTTTTTGTCTTTTTGTCATTATTTTTAGAGCCGCACCTGTGGCATATGGAGGGTCCCACGTTAGGGGTCTAATCGGAGCTGACGGCCTCCGCCACAGCCACAGCAACGTGGGATCCGAGCCACGTCTGCAACCCATACCACAGCTCACGGCAACGCCGGATCCTTAACCCACTGAGCGAGGCCAGGGATCAAACCCTCAACCTCATGGTTCCTAGTTGGATTTGCTTCCACTGAGCCACGCCAACGGAAACTCCCCTTTTTTTTTTTTAATTGTCTGCCATCCACACTTTTACGGAACTGGCCGACAGGTGAACATCCAAGAGGAAAGGATGTAGTTAGGAGGACGGCAGTCAATAGAATTATAAATTCTGGTTCCCACACTTGGGCGGGCACGCATGCAGAGACATCTGCGTTCTCCTGAAGACGGTCTGTAGATTTAACAGTGATTTCCAGCCCTTCCTCAAGGAATGAAAGGTATTCTGGTATTCGCTCACTGTCATTTTTTCCATTCCCCCTTAACCTCTTTGAATGTTGGTTCTTCTGTAATATCGATAAGTGAATATGACAAACCGGTTCACTACGAAGAGAGAATTCCCAGACCCTGAATTTGCTTTTTCTCATTGGGATAGAACTCATCTTCTGATCTGTCCCACCATGAAATGGTCCTGCCTGTGTCTTTGACATCCTCATCATCTTTTCCAACGTGGGTGTGATTGCATCTGCTGGGTTCCTGGCCTCTCTCAGTGGGTTAAGGATCGGGTGTTGCTGTGAGCTGTGGTGTAGGTCACGGATGCGGCTCGGATCCCACGTTGCTGTGGCTGGGGTGCAGACCAGCATCTACAGCTCTGATTCGACCCCTAGCCTGGGAACATGCGTATGCTGCAGGTGTGGCCCTAAAAAGACACGCACACACACACACAGAAAAAAAGCAAAAAACTTGTGTGCATTAATATGATTACCAGGTCATCGACTAGGTATGTGTCTACATGACTAGCTCCTTTTGAGAACATTGGACTCCAAGGCTCAAGTGAGCTTTGCTTAGCAGGGTCATCTTGAATATATGTCCGTGACATTTGCACACGGAGAGAAACACAAAACACATCTCCGTTGTCATCAGAGAGCAGAGACAAGTCCTTGTTTGACCTCTGTAGTCTTAACCAGTGTAGACCTGTCTTCAGTTCCTTCATGTTTCCTTTGCTGTAGTAAGTCTTAGCTGTACTCCCAACGTTATGGGGAGTGGTGCGGGTCCTTTCCAACCAATCACCAAGCTAGTGAGTGTCAAGAGTCAAGAGACAGTCGATGCTTGTTAAGGTGCCCCCGTGTCTGTGTATTTCTCTGTTCTTTTTTGGTCATTTGTTTGGGCTTTCGGAAGAGGATGCTTCTACTAAATGTCTCTGTGGCCCATCCTCCTAAAAATTTCCTAGATTGCTAGTTAGACTTTGGATCTTTTTACATGTGTTTTGGTGATGTGTGCCTCTTTCATAGCCAGAAAAAAAGAGAGAGAGAGAGAGGGAAAGGAGGAAAAATAATAGGAGGACAACAAGGAAGAGAAGATGGAATTAAGTGGATAGTATGATGGCAGGAAACGAGGGCAGATGTCATATTTAACTCTTAGAATTAATAAAAGTCGGAGTTCCCATTGTGGTGCAGTGGAAATGAGCCCAACTAGTATCCAAGAGGACGTGGGTTCTATCCCTGGCTTTGCTCAGTGGGTTAGGGCTCTGGCATTGCTGTGAGCTGTGGTGTAGGTCACAGACATGCCTTGGATTCCATGTGGCTGTGGCTGTGGCTGTGACGTAGGCTGGCAACGTTTGATTGGACGCCTGGCCTGGAACTTCCATATGCCGCAGGTGTGGCCCTAAAGAGACAAAAAAGAAGAAGAAGAAGAAAAGAAATAATAAAAGTAGAGTTTAATCCAAGTTATCTTGAGACTTCTAGAGAAGGGCATATTTCCCCCCTGCTATTGTGTATGTTTGTTTTAAACTCTGATTCTCATAACTCTTGAGATGGTTCACTAGTCTTTTCTCTTTGTTTTTATTTTATTTTTTCCAAACTCGTTCACTAGAGATTTTTAGTCCTTGCCCACCAAGATTATCGACATTTCCCCGAGGAGATTAGAGCTTTAATTAAGCTTACAAGAGCCTGCAGTGCTATAAAAACTAAATAATTTAACAATCTTCAGAACCAGAAGCCTCCAGGATGCAGTTTTATGAAGATGCACCTGTCCGTTTTACAGGGCCGACATAAGGTGTGCCCGTTCTGCGGGGAATAGGTTTAACTGGGAAAGGGAGAGAGAAACTAGAAAGTGCAGGCTAACGGGCCATCAGTAATTGCTAAGATCTTTTCAAGTCAATCCCTTGTACCCATTCATCACATTAATGACCTGTTCAAGTTGTCTGCGGCTGACGCAATACAGCTCTGGAGGAAATAAACAGACTCAGCGTCCAAGGTCTCCTTGGATTTGACCTACAACTTCCTCTGTTCTGCCTACACCAGACCTCTGCCGACAGAGGCCCAGGCTTCCCTGACTGAGTTTGAACATGGGGCTTGGGTCATGATTGCGGTCTCGTGATCTTCCGTGTCAAGCAGTCCCTCCCGGTGTGACCTCTTCCTGCGTAAACACATGCTGACTTGTTCTCGCCAAAGCACTCCCAGGCATTCACGCATGTTATTCAGAATTGCTCTAGAAAACTCTGGAATGGATACGCGCTCTCGGAAGGTCCCTCTGGGGTCTTGGAAAATGTGTCGTCGATGGAAGAATACCACGTCTGACTTTGGAAAACATAATTTAGCAAACCCGCGCCTTCCAGACAGATTTTCATTCCTAGCATCAGGAACACAAAGTGGAAGAGGCAGGTCCTTGGGTACCAGTGCAGGGACACCTGTGTTTGCATGTATCTGTCACTTTAGCCAGACCCAGCCCATTCTGATCTTTTGTCTCTGGCCCATTTAGTTACCCTCCACCTCTTCCCCCAGGTTTGATTAACTGGGCACTTTCTTTAGTCCTGAGATAGACACCCAGAAATAACAATTGCGGAGATGCCTGTGACAAGCTTCCAAACGTTAAGGACTCAGTTCCAGAATTCCTCATTTCCAGATTCCTCCATTCCCAACTAACCATATGCAGAGGATGTGTTCATTATTCCTCAATTCCGAAATACCCTATACAGACTATGAATACACTGTGGTAAGTTACCTATAAAAACACATCTTTTTTAAAAAGTGGGATATAGGCAATGAAATAAAGGCTCGGCCAAACACCCCGATTTTACGTGCATATCCTGTTGCTGTGAATGTTCTTTTAGGAAAAGGTCCATGAGTATTGATGAAATTGTCATCCAAGAATGCTTTATTATAGTGACATCTGAAATGGGAATATTATCTGATGACTAATCCGTTAACTGCCTGAGATAGAATACATTGCATTATTCAGCTAGAGTGCCAGTTTGGGGGTGGAAAGAGCTTTCCTTTTACACAAAAGACAATAATTCTGAGTGTGCATTATAAGTTAGACTTAATTGAATGTGAATTTGTACGACCATTGTGGAAAATCATATGGAGGTTCCTGTATGATCCAGCAATCCCACTCCTGGGCATATATCCAGACAAAACTACAATTCAAAAAGGTACTTGCACCCCTATATTCAACGCAGCACTATTCACAGTAGCCAAGACATGGAAACAACCTAAATGTCCATTGACAGATGAATGGATTAAGAAGATGTGGTATATATACACAGTGGAATACTACTCAGCCATTAAAACGAACTTATAATGCCACTTGCAGCAACATGGATGCAACTAGAGACTCTCATACTAAATGAAGTAAGTCAGAAAGAGAAAGACAAACACCATGTGATATAACTTCGGTGTAGTATCTAAAAAGTGGCACAAGGAGTTCCCATCGTGGCTCAGTGGTTAACTAACCCAGCTAGCATCCATGAGGACGTGGATTCAATCCCCGGCCTCTCTCAGTGCGTTAAGGATCTGGTGTTGCCGTGAGCTGTCATGTAGATCACAGACGTGGCTCAGATCTGGCATTGCTGTGGCTGTGGCATAGGCTGGCAGCTACAGCTCTGATTCGACCTGGAAACCTCCATATGCTGTGAGTATGGCCCTCAAAAAACAAAAAATAAAAATAAAAAGTAAAATGTGGCACAAATGAAGTTATCTGCAAAATGGAAACAGACTCACAAGAATATGGAAAGCAGAGTGGTGGTTCCCAAGAGGAAGTGGGAGGGATGGGGAGTCTGAGATTAGTAGATGTAAACTATTACATTTAAAATGGATAAGCTATGAGGTCCTACTATACCACAGGGAACTCTATCCAGTATCTTGGGATAGAACGTGATGGAAGATAATATGAGAAAAAGAACGTGTATATGTATGTATGTGATTGGACCACTTTGCTGTACAGCAGAAATTGACACAACACTTTAAGTCAATGATACTTTAATAAAAACATTTTAAATAAGACTTAATTGATATTTCTAGGACATTAGAAAAGAGAATGCACATTCTTTTCAAGTGCACATGGAACAGTCTCTAGAACCGACCACATACCAGGGCACAAAACAATCTTCAACAAATTTCAGAGTATAGACATTATTTTAAGCATCTTTTCTGACTACAGTGTCATGAAAGTAGAAATCAACCTCAGGAAAAAGAAATGAGAAAAAATGATTGCATGGAGACTAAACAACACGCTACTAAAAAAACCAAGGGGTCAATGATGAAATCAAAGAGGAAATTAAAAAATACCTTGAGACAACTGATACTGCATTATAAACTAGAAAACCATCAACTTTCCCATCAGTGAGCAGCACTTGATTTATACTCACAAATACTGCAAAACTGATAACAAGCATCAGCAAAATCACCAAAATCAGGTAGTGTTATGCTTGCATTCTATGTGGGAAAAAAGGGGATCCCTTTCAAAATAGAATTGTTCTGTCAGGCTATCACATTGGATCATCCAGAGAAAAATGTCAATTTCTTGATGAAAGTAATTTCACAGAGCGATAATGATACAGATGTGTATTTTGAAGTTGATCTTCCAAGGCTACAACATCTGATGGGTTTTTTTTTAAATATTAAAAGTGCACCATCCGACTATCAAAAATGAAACTCACATGACTCCTACTTTCAGTAATGAGGTTGGAAGGGTGGAAGTGAGTCTGTTGTCTTGATTTATAGTACTATCTAAACTGCAGTAATATGTAACAGCAACAGAAATAACTAAGGCAGTTTGCGGTGTCTAAAATTCTAACATCTTGTCAGTTCATGCATGGCCCTCATCGTGACACAGTGCAGCACTTTTGATGGAATTCCAAAAAGTGTCATTCCACTTTTATGTCCATCTCTGTATATATGTGGACTCTTTGCTCCCCAAGCCCTCCAGGGACTGGAAGCCTGGCCATGACGGACGCCATCCCTTTAGCCAGCTTTCCCCCGAATTCCAGTTGGGGTCAACCACCGGTACATTGAAAAGTGGGACGGATCGCTCCAGAATTGCATCCCAACTCCTCCCTGGCTCCTGCACCATCTAACGGTAGAAGCGGCAACTGTTCATGAGCATTCCTCCACTCTGGGGGTCCCTTCTGCGCAGCCCTGAATCTCCATGGGTTCTGGCAACACCGTCTCCTCACCTGGTGCCTTGATGCCCCCCTGGGTGTCACTTAGGCTTAGCTGTTCACCTCCTCTCCCATCGCGCCATCACCTCCTTCAATGAACTGCCTTGGACCGGACCACCTGGGAAGTGGCTTCCCTCTCATGCGAGGACCCTGCCTTGTACCGTCTTCATGAGTATGGGGCTGTGTCTCCTAGCTGTATCCCAACATCCATAGCACCTGGAACACTTCAAGAAGCTTCTCTGGGCACGTTGTATTGTTGCGGTTCCCCTTATATAAAGTTAACCGTTTTAAGTGAACGGTCTAGCACCACTGAGGACATTTATAATCTGGGGCAGCCATCAGCACTGTCTCATTCTAGAAGATTTTCATGACCCTAAGAGGACACCCCATCCCCTAACTAGTCACTCCCTATTCCTCCTTCTCCCAGCCCTGGGCAACCATGCACCTGCTTTCTGTTTCTATAAATTGAACTGTTCTGGATATTTCCTACACAGGGAATCCTCTAAAATGGGCCTTGTGTGTCTGACTTACTGCTCGTAGCATCATATTGTCAGAGTTCATCCATGTCAGACTGGGCATCTGTTTTTCATTCCTTTTATGTCTGAACAATATTCCGTGGGAGAGATAAGCACCATTTGTTTATCCATTAATCCATGAGTGAACATCTGTATGGACTTGACCTTTTCTTCCCCCGTCTTGTGAATAGTACTTCTGTGAATAGTGTGCAAGAATTTCCTTGAGTCCTTCATAGCTCTTGATCAGATAGACAAATAATAACCAATTCCTTACACTGACATTTCCAAGAGCGTGTTGATCAGAATATCACACTTGCAGGCTTGCCCCATTGTTAAACGTTTCTTTTCTGAAATTTCATTTGAAATATGCTCAGACCACATCCTTTCCTGGGGGACTTTCAAAGTCCTTTCCCTGCTAACACATTCTGGGAGTGGGGCATTTTAGAGACAGTCAGCCCCGGGAAAGGCTGTGACTTTGTGAGACCTATTGTTTTCCAAACGCATTTGTGTGAAGACTCCCCCACTTTCTCTCCCTGGAGTCCTCATTAACAATCCGTTGAGTCCAATTGATAGTGCTTGCAACCCAGTGCATTGGCAAGAGGAAGCCAAGCTGTGTTTGTCCTTCTTAATTACACAGTGCGTCCTTTGCTTTTCCCAGTTATGAGATTTCCTTTCCCTGAGGTTTTTTGTTTTGCTTTGCTTCAAATCTTTTTTTTTTTCATTTACAAAAAATAAAAATCCCTTCCCTAATAGTTAACTGATCTTTTTTTTTTTTTGAAAGTAAGAAATAAAACAGTCATGTCTAACTGTACATGATATGATTGTCTGATTGTCTAGAGAGAAAACACATGGCTATTCCAGCCCAGTCAGTGTTCAGAGACTGACCACAAGTTCCCAGTTCACAGACCTTGTCTCGACAACAGCTGAGGGAAGATGATTTCTGACGATTGCGTTGAGGGTCTTCGGAAGATGCATGAGGTTTTTTTTTAATTTTATTGAGGTTGATTTATAATGTTCTGTCAGTTTCTGCTGTGCAGCAGAGTGACGCGGTCATGCATATATATTCCTTTTCTCCTCTCATCTTCCATCATGATTTCTCCCAAGAGACCGGACAGAGTTCCCTGGGCTGCACAGCAGGACCTCCTTGCTTATCCATCCTCAGTGTCACAGTTTGCATCTACTGACCCCAAACTCCCCATCCCTCCCAGTCCCTCCCCCTTGGTAACCACAGGTCTGCTCTCGATGTCTGTCAGTCTATTTCTGTTTCATAAATAGGTTCATTTCTGCCCTATTTTAGAGGCAACATGCTCTCTTGACTCTCTCCTGGGCGTGTCGACAGCCGTGCCCTCCCAGGGCTGTCCCTCTGTGTGTGTCTGTGTCCTGACCTCCTCTTCTTCTAAACACCCCCACCCTCAGGGTCAGGACCCACCTCATGACCTCATTTACCTCCATCACCTCTTGAAAGGCCCGTCTCCTAACACAGCCCCACTCGGAGGTCCTGGGCATCAGGGCTTCAGCATATGAATTTTGAGGAGGCATAATTCAGCCGCATACTTCTCAGCGTAAACTAAAGAAACCCGTGTACCTGCCGTTGTGGGCATTCACTAGAGCAGAAGTGGTCCGACTGGAAAAAGAAGCGTATAACTCAATGAGCCACAGATTTAAGTTTCTCTAACTTTGCAGAAGATCCGAATATGCTTTCAGTCCTAGCACAGTAAGATATGGGATAAAATGGGATTCTTTCTGGACCCATCCTTCCTTCATCTTCCTCAGGTTTACAGTTTTGAAAATTTCACCAAAAAGATATTCTACAGAGCTATTTTTTTCGGATAAATATTTCCATCGTCTAATTTTTTTTATGTCTGCACCCATGGCATATGGAAGTGGCCAGACTGGGTCTTGAATCTGAGCCACAGCTGCAGCAATGCCAGATGCTTAAACACCACTGTGCCGGGCCAGGGGTAGAACGCGCACCTCTGCAGCAATCCAAGCTGCTGCAGTTGAAATCCCCCCCCGTTTTTTTTTTAATCTTTTTAGGGCCACATCCACAGCATATGGAGGTTCCCAGGCTAGGGGTCGCATCAGAGCAGCAGCCACCACCCTACACCACAGCCACAGCAAAGCGGGATCTGAGCCGTGTCTGCAGTCTACACCACAGCTCACAGCAATGCCGGATCCTTAACCCACTGAGTGAGACCAGAGAGTGAACCCGGGCCCTCATGGATGCTAGTCGGGTTCGCTAGCCGCTGAGCCAGGATGGGAACCCTTTTTTTTTTTTTTTGCGGTTGAATTCTTAACCCATTGAGCACGGCCGAAACTCCTCCATCATCTAATCCAAACATTTCTCCAGTGTCTGCACGTGTATTGTTTTAAAGTACCCTGTATTTTTCGCATGTTTGTATACCATATTTCTGAGACATGTTCCTTTTCTCCTATGAGAAGAAGATCGGTCTAATGAAATTGAGACACACACACACAATACAGTGAATGCAAACCACTTACAACAGGAGGCGTCCATTGATTGTACAAAGGGCTTCGCCTGAAAAGTCACAGGTGTACCTGCAGCTTTAATTCCCATCTCGAGCAATCAGGTAAATTATTCCTGCAGGAAGTCGGAGTTAAAGTATTACAGATGTTCTGAAACACATACAATGTTAAATCTTCACAGTGATTTTCCGACACACAAGTAAAAGCCCCCTTTTTAGTGCACATGCATGGCGGCACTTCCCCACTGTCTCACACTCACCATAGCGTGTCAGGACGGGCGAGCTTTTCCCAGGAAACAGCAGAGTCGTTCTCCACGCATCCCAACAACCTTCTTCAGCTCCTCAAGCATCTCAGACCTTTCCTGGCCTTTCCACTGAGCTTTTCCATACCTGGCTTCTTTTATTCCTCTGTGGTCTGCTGTCTGTGAAACGGGAGGTCAAAAGCACATTGAATTGTGATGATTTTTGTACACCTATAATTGTACTAAAAATCATTAAGCAATGAAAAAAAATAAAGATAACCACGGGAGGAAAAAAAGATAAAGTGTGGATAAAAACAGCAAATTAAAAAAAAAAAGTACGTTGCGAGTGGGTCCACAGCCACTCCCTGGCCGAGCTCAGATCCATCCCATCCCTGGACCAGAGGGATGATGGCCTGACCCGGTCTTGAACTGTCCCTTCCGGTGAAGAAAAAGCACCCCAGAGCCAAATCACCGGCGGAGCCAAGGCAGCCTGAATCTTGTGAGAAATGGAAGCGGAACACAATAAAACCACCACACAAAACACCAGTCACCCACCACCCCCTGGACGCCCATGCTCGTCCCTGAAGAGCAGACACTTCCCCGATCACTGGCTGGCTGGCTGGTGTGGACAGGTCGGTAGGTCTGTAGCTAGGGAGACAGATATTTAGATAAATATGTCGATAGGTATAACAGATAGATGATAGATAGATGATAGATGTAATAGAGAGATACATAGATGATAGCGATTGTAGATAGGTGGATAGAAAAAGATGATAGAGATGATATATGATAGTTACATGGATAAATAAAGATGATACAGATGAAAGCGATTGTAGATAGTTAGACAGGTGGATAGAAAAAGATAATAGAGATGATAGATGATAGTTACATGGATAAATAAAGATGACAGATAACTAGGTAGCTGCGTGATATTTGGATGGATACATTGGTAGTTAGGTGGCATATATATAGTTTATATGCTTACATATGTTTTATTATAGTTTATACATATATGTTTATATATTTTATATTATATGTATATATATAAGTCGAGTGACAGTTTTGTGAATTAGTAAAAAAAAGGCACCTTGAGCTCCCATTCCGACACGTTCTAGTTCAGCCCCTGACTCAGGGCTGGACTAGGCAAAGCTTTTTCAGTCTCTCCGTTTTCCTCCGCCTTGGATGGTGGGCGACCCTGGGAATTGTAACAGGATCAATAATGGCAGGAAACGTGTCGCCCCTGCGTGCTGCCTGGCGGCCCTGCTCCCACCGGTGCACTCCAGGGAGACGCCCGCCCGCTGAAACGCGGGAAACGGGATTTTTAGATCACAAAGGAAGCTAAAGGGTGCAGAGGGGGAGGAATTGCTCGAATTAGCCGGAAGGGCCGCACGGCTTCTTGCCAGTAATAGTCGAGGAAATGCGATGATGCCCGACAGGAACAATTAAGTCCATCTAAAAGTCGAATTTACTGGAGGCCCCGAGGGGACGGGAGATCAGACACACCACGCTAGTCTCCATGCTTTTGAAACCGGACTCAAACAGCCTTTTGAAGACACGGTGATGAGGCCTGCAGAGAGAAGGCACAGGACCGCTTCGTCTGCCTCTGGGACAAGGTCCCCTTTTCACAGTTCTGCACCTGCTGCACGGGTGCAAACAAGCAAGGTTCAAACAAGCAAGGAAAGAAAGCCATCTCTCCGAGCTGGGAGGAGGCGGCTGTCTTCAGAGGGGAGGGGAGCCCTGTCTTCTGTATCGTCGCTGGTCTCAGTCTACAGAAGTAGCCTCTCTGATTCCTCGGATGCTCTGAGGGGAAGGCGGGAGAAAGGGTGCCGGCCACACGTCCTTTTCAAGGTCAGCACGCCCCTCTGGTTATCTCGATCCCGTGTCATGGTCTCGGGAGCCCCTAATGCTTTGAAAGCTCAGCCACAGCGTGCATTGAGCAAAACTGGGGACCCAGGGACGGGTGTGGGCCCCGGAGAGAGAACAGAACGCTGACGCATGAGACGGAGGGTCGTGGAGACCGAGCCCGGGGCCACTGGCCAACAGCCCGGGGCTCCCGACATTTGCCACCGAGGGCAAGCTTGTTCTGCTCGCTGCACAGCAGGCCGTGAAAGCGGGGGACAGGTTGTTGGGGCGAGGAATAGCGGCCTTTAGTCCCAAAGCCAGGCAACCGAGAAGATGGCAGACTGGTGTCTGAAAGAGCCGTCTCCCCTCAGTCAGAATTCAGGCTCCTTTTATGAAGAAGGGGGAGGGGGAACAGGGAGGGGCTGGTGGTTGCAAATTTCTCGGTGCAAAAGTTTTTGGTTGCCAGCTTCTCTGTTCATGTAGCTGTCCATGTAAGGTCAACATGTTCCCGTCAACCTCCAACGAAACAAAGGTGGTATTCTGTTCTGCAACTTTTTAAATTTTTTTTATCTGAAAATGTAATACCCTGAAGTTCCTCTTGTGATTAAGAGCCCCACCTAGTGTCTGTGAGGGTGTGGCCTCGCTCAGTGGGTTAAGGATCCAGGGTTGCTGCAAGCTGCGGCATAGGTCACAGATGCGGCTGGGATCCAGCATGGCTGTGGCGTAGACCGGCAGCTGCAGCTCCGATTCGAGCCCCAGCCTTGGAACTTCCATGTGCCGCAGGTGCAGCAGTAAAAATATTAAATCATATCTTAAAATGTCGTGGTCTTAAAGGTCACAGCCCTGAGAATGGGCTTTCTTGTATATTTCAGGCTCTAGGCAGCATTCTTTTGCAAAAGGTGCTGAGCCCACATCGCTCAGCACGGGTGACAGAGGACAAGGGTTAAAGGAAGTTTCACGGAATGAGGATAGATGGAAGATGGCATCAGATGTGTTCTTCTCTGTTCCAGAACCTCTGCAGACTCACCTGTGGGGGTGGCAGCCGCTTTCGGCACCTGTGCCCTAGGCTGAATCCCCCACCCCAAGGAGCTCTGTGTCTGCAGGGCTCGCCAGTAAAACCCAGGTACATCTCAACAGGACTCTTGTCCTGCCGTTGTGCAGGTGGACAAGGCTGGACGCTACCTGAGATGTTTTCCCCTTCCCACACACCTGAAGGCTGCCCTGGGTGCTTCCTGCAGCCGCTGAAGATGGGTAACAGCGAGAGAGAACCCTGCTGTGTCTGCATTTCAGAACCAGGAGGCATAAGGGACTGGGCACACCTCGCCCTCGCTCCTTTCAAAAGTCCTAGTGAGGCAGGAGTTCCCTGGTGGCTCAGTGGGTTAAGGACTAGAGTTGTTACCGCTGTCACTCAGACTGCTGCCGTGACCTGGGTTCCATTCCTGGCCCAGGAACTTCCACATGCTGTGCGCACGGACAAAAGAAAGTCAGAGAGAGGCAAAGACAGGAAGCAATGCAAATAAACAGATACGAGAATGAATACATGAAAAGACACACAGCCTCCTCCTTTAGGAACCCAAGGAAATGAAATCCAAGCCATTCTTTACCATGTTTATTGCTCTGGCCAAGAAAAAAAAAATTGGAAAGAAACCAACAGTCTTTTTTTTTTTTTGAATGAGGAATGAGAAATCTGATACCTTTGGCTTGAGCTTTTTTATAATGGAAATGTGCCTTTAACTGTTACATCTTTGCATGGCTCATCTGGGACCCAGCAATTCGTCCTCTGAGATCAGTTCTGCAAAGTCAGGAGAAAAGTATTCTGTTGTCATTTACATATAAGGAAAGAGAGTAACAGATGTGAGGTGCCTGACACAGAGTGAAACCAGGGGAATGTCTGTCCTTTTTTTCTTTTTTTTTAAATTTAAAGTATAGTGGATTCACAATGTGGTGGCAGTTTCTGCTGTATAGCCAGGTGACCCGGTCATACACATAAACACATTCCTTTTCTGATATTCTCTTCCGTCACGGTGGAGCCCAATATGTCCTTTTTTTCCACTTGGGCCCTTTCTCTCAATTTCTCTGATTCTTGTTTCACAAGGTCAAGCTTAGGACTTTGAGCTCCACAGAGGGTCCATCAAATGCTTCAGGGTCTAGGGCGGCGTGACCATAGACAGCGTGTCAGTACCTCTTACTCCTCTGTGGGGTGCCTGGCTAGTGCTCGTACCCACGTGTGCAGAACAGATGATCAAAAGCAGAGCAGGCGTGACACCCGTGAAGGGGACCTCCGCCTGCCCAAGTCTGTCTCATCTTCCTCAGCATACTCATCTGTTTCATCTTTCTTTTTTTATTTGAGTTGATGTACAGGGTTGTGCCCGTTTCTGCTGTACAGCACAGTGCCCCAGCCATACATGTATGCACATTCCCTTTCTCATATTATCTTCCATCCTGGTCTCTCCCAAGAGACTGGATAGAGTTCCCTGTGCCGGACGGCAGGACCTCACTGCTCATCCATTCTCAGTGTCACACTTTGCATCTACTGACCCCAAACTCCCCATCCCTCCCAGTCCCTCCCCCTTGGTAACCACGAGTCTGTTCTCTGTGTCTGTGAGTCTGTTTCTGTTCTGTAGACAGGTTCATCTGTGCTATATTTTAGATTCCACATAGAAGTGATATCCTACAGTATGTGTCTTTCTCTGTCTTACTCACTTCACCTAGTATGAGAATCTCTGGTTGCATCCACACTGCTGCCAATGGCATTATTTCGTTCTTTTTCATGGCTGAATATGTCTCATCTTTCTTATTGATTTAACTTCTTCCAGGGTCCCTCCAAATTATGTAAAATCAAGAATCATGGACTGCAAAATTTCCTTTCCGTAGACCTGTACATTTCTCTGAGACCTTTATATAGTTTTTGAATGGAGCAAATTTTATTTTTAATAAGCAATTAAATAAAACAGCACTTTCATTAAACTTTGTAATTAAGTAAAACTGCTGCGTATGTTAAGACTGGAGTCTCTATATTTCAAAGCTAGTGGGGTTTTTTTGTTTTGTTTTGTTTTTTTTGTAAAATCTTTTGGAAGGGTTCAATTTATTTATCCAACATTTTCATGGTTTGGAGATCTTAAAGCTGAAAGAAAGAATGAATATTCCCCAAGACTGAGGCTTTTGCCAGCCTGTAAAAAATGACTCATTGACCTTTCTAATCAACTCCATTTTGATTGCACTAATGTGTTTCAAAGAGGCATTTTGTGGCAAACCGCAGGCTCCCAGTCACAGCCTTCCTCCTGGAAGGTTTTTTCCTGTCTTGGTCTTGTGTTGGGAATAAATGAAATGTCTGGGCAGTCAGATGCAAAGGTCAGAACAACACATCATAATACAGCCAACGCCAGGTGCCTTTGTCTGAGATCTTTAGAAGAACTTGACTTCCTATTTGCAATTACGAGCTGCCTGTCTTTGGGGAGAGAATATTCCCATGTCAGCCAGCATGTGCTCCTTTCAGTAAACACGTTTCTTCTGCAAAGAGTGCCGAAGCCCGGGGCTGGGAGCCCACGGCTAGTCTGCCAATGGGCACATGAGAAATCACGGATTGCAGTTAGGCTTGGCATTGGGGCAGGTCCTTGCTTCACATACTGTGATGTGGGGACAGTGGCTACGTCACGACATGGACACAGGCTCCTGGGAACAGGAGGGGAGAAATCTACCCAGAGAAATGCACTGCATTCTCATTTTGGAAACCACACAAAGCAAAACTCCCTGACACCAACTGGTTGTTTCCTGGGGCGGATAGAGCAAAGCACCATGAAATGAGTGGCTTAAAACAGTAGGAACCCATCGTCCTCCAGCCCTGGAGACCATATATCTGAGGTCAAGGGGTCCCCAGATGTCCCAGCCCTCCAGAGGCTCCAGGGCAGGGTCCTTCCTGCTTCTTCCAGCTTCTGGGGTCTCCAGGCGGCCCTGGGCTGGTGGCCGCCTCCCTCCCGTCTCTGCCTCCGTCTTCCCGTGGCTTCTCCTCTGTGTCTGGGTCTCCTCTTGTGTCTCTTAGGAGGACACTGTCCTTGGATGGAGGGCCCCCTCATCCAGGAGGACCTCCTCTCAGACCCTTCCCGTGGCTTCTCCTCTGTGTCTGAGTCTCCTCTTGTGTCTCTTGGGAAGACACTGTCCTTGGATGGAGGGCCCCCTCATCCAGGAGGACCTCCTCTCGGACCCTTCCCATGGCTTCTCCTCTGTGTCTGGGTCTCCTCTT
>PVHT021183672.1:5264863-5278940 GCA_004024745.2 Catagonus wagneri
CCTTGGATGGAGGGCCCCCTCATCCAGGAGGACCTCCTCTCGGACCCTTCCCATGGCTTCTCCTCTGTGTCTGGGTCTCCTCTTGTGTCTCTTAGGAGGACACTGTCCTTGGATGGAGGGCCCCCCTCATCCAGGAGGACCTGCTCTCAAACCCTTCCCGTGGCTTCTCCTCTGTGTCTGGGTCTCCTCTTGTGTCTCTTAGGAGGACACTGTCCTTGGATGGAGGGCCCCCTCATCCAGGAGGACCTGCTCTCGGACCCTTCCCGTGGCTTCTCCTCTGTGTCTGGGTCTCCTCTTGTGTCTCTTAGGAGGACACTGTCCTTGGATGGAGGGCCCCCCTCATCCAGGAGGACCTCCTCTCAGACCCTTCACTTCATCACATCTGCAAGGGCCCTTTTTCCAAGTGAGGTCCCATTCCCAGCTTCAAGGTATTAACCTCTTTTGAAGTGCCATCATTCATCCTACGCCATGGATCAAGGGAACCTAGATTTCTAGAACCATCTCTGTCCCTCTGTGGTTTGGGGCTCACGTTTTTATGCTCCATCCTCTCTAAAGTCCTCAGGCTAACCAGCATCCGCTGTTCTTTGCAGTTCCAGGATTAAATTTGTTTTCTGTGTTCCCGTGACCTTCGTGGACTCTTTACCGTCGGAGTGACCATATAAAAAGCATTCACTGGGAGCCCTTTGTTATAAGTCTCACTTGGCGATGGTTAGAGGCAGATGTCACACCCCTTTGGGTGGGGAATCAGACCCAGGACTATTCGTCAACACAAGTTCATCTAATTTAAATCAAATGCCAGGTATTTCCAGGCAATAACTGGAGAGTCCCCGAAAGATAATCAGGAGTAAATATAGATTCCCACCAACAGTGAAGGAGGAAACGGTATGGAGATTCCTCAGAAAACTAAATTACCATATGATCCAGCAATGCCACTCCTGGGGATCTATCCAGACCAAAACTTTCATCCAAAAAGATACATGCACCCCCTATGTTCAAGGCAGCACTGTTCACAACAGCCAAGACATGGAAACAATGTAAGTATCCATCAACAGGTGAAGCGATTAAGAAGATGTGGTACAATATACAACGGAATACTATGTAGCCATAAAAAAGAACAAAATACTGCCATTTTCAGCAACATGGATGCACCTAGAGGTTCTTATACTAAGTAAGACAGACAAGGACAAACACCATATGATATCACTTCTATGTGGAATCTAAAATATGGCACAAAAGAACCCATCCACAGAACAGAAATAGACTCACAGACACAGAGAACAGACTTGTTGTTGCCAGGGGGGAGGGGCTGGGAGTTTGGGTTTAGTGGATGCAAACTATGACACTGAGAATGGATAAGCAATGAGGTCCTGCTGTCCAGCACAGGGAACTCTGTCCAGTCTCTTGGGAAAGAACATGATGGAAAATAATATGAGAAAAAGAATGGATATATATGTAGGACTGGATCACTTTGCTGTACAGCAGACATGGACTCAACACTGTAAACCAACTATAACCTAATAAAAAATAAATTTAAAGGAGGAAATATAGAGTAATGGAGCCACCTATGCATTGACTTCTGCTACATGATGCCTCTGTTCCCATCCATCCATCTGTATAATGGTGTCAAAGCACATACCTTCTTCACAGGAACATTCTAAGCAGGAAGAAGCAAAGTCGCGTCTCCAGTTTATTTTAATGTCTACATGTTTACGTGCGAGGTAGTTGATTTTATGCAGCAGCTGGAGTGGCTGGCACGGGGAGGTGTGTTCAGATGAAATGTGATTTCTGAGGGCGTCTCTGAGGGTCTTTTCAGATGAGCACTTGAAGTCAGTAGAAGGAGTCATAGATGGTGCGCCCCAGGGTGGGTGGGCCTCGTCTAATCAGTCGAGGGCCTGGGTAGACCTGAGAGTGGAGGAGGGGAGAATGCATCCCCCTTTTTTTCCACATCAATGTTGAGCTCAGACATCCTTTCTCCTCCTGACCTCACCCCGGGGGTTTACACCTTCGGCCCCTCTGCTTCTCATACGTTTGGCTCCTGCTGGAATAACACCACTGGCTTTGAGGGGGAGGGGCGGGAGGCATCATCTTACATCTTACAGAGGGTAGATTGCGGGATTTCTCAGCCTCCAGAATTGCTCCAGCCAGTCCCTCCTGATAATTCTCTGTGTCGCTCTCCCTACCCCTAACTCCTATTTTTACGGTGATACACTTACTGTCATAAAGAACCTCCTTGGAGTTCCCGTCGTGGCTCAGTGGAAACAAATCCGACTAGGAATCATGAGGTTGCGGGTTCGATCCCTGGCCTCGCTCAGTGGGTTAGGGATCTGGAGTTGCTGTGAGCTGTGGTGAAGGCTGCAGATGTGGCTCAGATCCCGCGTTGCTGTGGCTGTGGTGTAGGTCGGCAGCTCCAGCTCCTGTTAGACCCCTAGCCTGGGAACCTCCGTATGCCACAGGTATGGCCCTAAAAATGACAAAAGACAAAAAAAAATCCTATAACATGATTTTCCATCATCACGTCGCGCACTCATAAGCCTTATTCCACAGCGCTCCTCACCTGGAGGTCTGGTCCTAACAGCTCCCGCTGAAATTTCCCTCCATGTACCCAAATCCACCCTGGCCCGTGCCCTCCCTGGCCGCTGACCGGGGACACCTGCCCGCCCCTCGTCCCCCCGCGTCTTGTACTGCGCTGCCCTCCGGCTCTCACCGCAGCCCACGCCCAGACGTACCTTCTCGTCTTTCCCTCGGGTCCTTCCTGAAAACCGCACAGCACGTGAGGCTCTTCCTCCTTCAGACGCTTCTCGTCTTTCTCTGTGCACTGTGACCTTGACACATAAACGTGTCCTGGATTGCTCGCTCTGAATCCTCTCTGAAGAGAAGCATCAAAAATCGTATTCCATCCTCCGGAACACGCCGGAGCCCTGAGCCTGCAGTGACACTCCGTGTGTCCCTTAGAAATCCCACCCAAGGGCCGTTAGGGCTGCCAAATCATCACTAAAACGACAGACTCTCCTGATGGGTCAGGTCCAGCCCTGTGCCGTCCTGCCTTCATGCATACGCTTCGTGACTTCGCTGGGGACATTCCTGCAGGAGACGAACGAAGCCTGTTCCTGACGAAACTTCAGACGTGGGAGAACCCGGAGCTCCGTTTTTCACGCGGCTCTGGGTCTGCAGTCCAGCTTCTGCCCGTTTACACAACGGAGCTGTTCCTTGTGACGCCGGAAGGGTCTCCTTTATCCTTCCAGGAACGGTCCTCCGCGGTTCCGCCGCGACGCGGGACGCAGTCAGCGGTCTGCCATCCCTCCTTGTTCACGTCGGCGGCGCGAGACCTTCCGGGTCCCTCCGTGCCGAGTGCAGGCACCCCGCGGAAGAGGAAAGCACGCTTCGTGCGGGTCGCTGAGCAGCGTTTCCTGGGACAATCCATTAAACGGGAAAGGAAAGGAAAAATGTCCTGTTTGGCCCCATCGTCCTGAAATCTAGATTCAGCGCCTAAAAATCTTTGAGATGATTCATCCTCGAAACAGCGCTGTTCTGACAGATATCGTGTGCGTTCAGCACTGGAGGAATTTTCAAAATGAGTGAGAATTTTACGTTACTGCGAGCAGCATCTCCCCTGTAGGCCTGAAATCCTCATTAGAATGTAAGTATTCAGAAACCAGAACAAAGGTGCCTGGGTGGGTAATTGTTCTAGGATTATCGTGTAAACCCAGGGGGAAGGAAACCCAGGCGGGATTACAGAGAGAGAGAATGAGAAGAGACAGATAAAATTCGTTGTCACAATGGAAGAGTGTCTGCCTTCACAGCACGTACCACACACGTACTGCAGACTTCAGAGGAGTCTGGCAGATTTCTACATATCCACCTTGGATAGGAACATGGTAAAGAAGGTGCTTTTCTCATTCAGATATACGTGGGTATGTGAAAGCTTTGCCGTAAAACTGCCCCCTACCCCCAGGTGACGCCGAAGTACGTGGTTGCGCACCCATGGAGGTCTTACAGAGACCGGCGGAGATGCTTTCCCCAACCAGGGAGCTCAAGGAGTGAAAGGAGGAGCGACGTGTAATGAATCCACAGCAGACAGTCTTCTGCGATGATGGGGAGCTCAGCCGCCGGTGAAGCACCGGCTGGACAGGGTCGAGGAGGCAGTGAGGTTGAAGGAACCAGCATCAAGAGCCATGGGCGATGCTGCGTCAGCAGGTGGACGTGAGCCAAAGAACCACAAAGACCCGACACTTGCTGCAGCTTCATCAGAAGAGACGCTCCAGCCCAACGTGAGGCTGTCTCCTTCCAGCTCCGAGCATCCAGGCTGAGGGTGGACCTTGAGGAAATTTGGGGGTCCGTGGGTTTTGATTTGGAAGCCCTGAATCACGCTGTGAATTCAAAGACCTGCACGCTAGTCTGTGCCTAGTACCTCAAGTCAATCATTTACTGTCTCGGTCTCTGTTTCCTCTAAAATGTGGGCATAGAATAGAAAGTCTGTTCTCCATTAAATTTCTGTAAATGTCAATGGTGCCTGGCACGGAGTAAGCCCAGTCAATTGTAGTTATTTTTCTCTGTTCGTGACTTAGCTGCTTTGAGCGTTGGTGTGTTCTCTGAGCTGTCCCCTTTTTTGAAAGGTGGAAATATTACTTATCCCTTAAGATTTAGCTCTGATCACTAGCTAGATGGCTAGTTCTCTCTCTCTTCTGAATGCCGTAGTGCATCACCGGTATTGAATTCAGTTTTGCATGGCTGAAAAAAACAGCATGGAAGCCCCGCATCTCTTTCATGTTCTTTTGCAAGTGTCTGTCTTTACGTTGCTTGGATGCTACCTATCTTGATTTCAGTTATTGAGTTATTGAGTTATTTAGAAATGTCCTCGTTATGCCAAGTGTTATGAAATATGTAGGATTTGATTTAGAATAGAAAGTATCCAGGAGTAAAAGAACCTCATTCTTCAATGTACACAAATAGTTCAGGAGAAGAAATTATGTGCATGCGTGTGTGTGTACACAGTGAAAGAGGGAGAATTATAAAATAATCAGGACAATAAATGCTAGAGATGGTGTGAAGAAAAGGGAACCCTCCTGCACTACTGGTAGGAATGTAAATTTGTGTGGCCACTATGGAAAACAGTATGGAGATTCTTCTGAAGACTAAGCAGTCCCCCTCCTGGGCATCTATCCAGAGAAAGCCGTAATTTGAAAAGATACATGCACCCCAGTGTTCCCTGCAGCCCTGTTCACGGGAGCCAAGACATGGAAACAACCCAAATGTCCATCGACAGATGAATGGATGAAGAAGGTGTGGTCCATATACACAATGGAATAGAACTCAGCCATAAAAAAGAATGAAGTCATGCCATTTGCAGCAACACAGATGGACCTAGAGATTCTCATATTGAGTGAAGTTAGAGAAAGATAAATTTCACATGATATCACTTATATGTGGGATCTAATAAAATGATACAAAGTAACTTATTTATGAGACAGAAACAAAGTCACAGATTTCAAAAACCAGTCTTAGGGTTACCCTAGTTCGTGAAACCACTGGGGCAAAAGGAAGGGTGGGGGCGGCGGGAATAACATACAAGCTACTGTATAAAATAGATTATTAACAAGAACTTACTTTCTAGCAGAGGAAAAGTGACCCAATAGTTTGTAATAACCTATATGGGAAACAAAGAATGGAGTTATGTATTTGTATAACTGGTTCACTTTGCTGTACACTTGAAACTAACACAGCTTTCGAAGTCAGCTCTACTCCAGTAAAATTTATTATTATTTCTTATAATGATTTTTATGTTTTCCATTATAGCTGATTTACAGTGTTCTGTCAGTTTTCTGCTGCACAAAGTGAACAAGTCACACATACATGTATACATGCTTTTTTCTCAGATTACCATGCTCCATCACAAGTGATCAGACATACACCAATAAGATTTAAAAAATAAATAACAAAATAAAAAAGACAGTCAGGACAAAAACGTTGATGTTTGCTGACTACGCAGAGAATCTACTCAGAGAAGCGTTTAGGAGTCCCCTCTTTAAAAAGTTCTTATTCTAAGTTTACATTTATATGCAGAAAACTGTGACAACCGCAATGGAGACCATGTCTTGGCTTCCACCTCTTTTAAAAGTTGCGGTGCCTTTTATGTACGGGGAATGTTTGCGTTGGATGAGGTGCCTTGACTTTTAGGAACATTGGACACTGCGAGGATCTAGAGTTCTATCCACCTAACAAGCCAGCCTGGGCTTTTACACTGACCCTTTTGGTGTCTTTGTCTTGCAGGTTCCCAGCGGGATTTTTGGAGCAGTCTAGGGGTTTAACTCTCAAGAATACTTAGTGTATTCGAACACAAGCGAGGGTTCTTAAACTCAGCCATATGCATCTGGGTGATTCAGTATTTAAAAAAAAAAAAACGGCAGAGAGAAATAGGAAAAGAGCTCTATTAAACTGCTTTAATAATCCATGTTTTCCTAAAGAGAGCGGTTTCATTAGGTTTTCCTTGTGACCGTTTAAACAGAAACCATTTTAAATAGGAATTTCTCCTTTCCCCCAGGTTCGGTTTCCTCATGTTTTGGTCCCCGTGTGCAAGAGCCTTCTGCTGTCTTTTTCTCCCCCCCTCTTTCAGTTCTGTGAGAAGTAACCTTTTTACCCCAGAGGAAGTTACAGCGCTTAATTAGCAGAATGAGCTTCTTAGCTTTTACCAGACAGCAAATCACAGAGCCTGGGGCCAATTCCCCCCCCCTTTTTTTTCCCAGATGGAGTTAATTTTTTCGTAAAGCGGTCAGAAAGAAGTTGCAGAGAAAGTTTACAAAGAGCACTTCAGGGCATGAAAAAGTCACTGTCTGAGAGCCACCTCTTCATTCAGAAAACCGGACGCATGTTTAATCCTTGCAATCATCTTTTGCACCACGTCCAGGTTGCCTTTTTTAAAATAACTAAATAGAGGAAATCAAAAGCTTTTGATCTTTCCGCATCTAAATTCCAGGCAGGGCAGCACGGATCTGCCAGATGTCCGCTGCTTGGGGACCAGGAGTTTTCACGGGGGTCTCAGCCTCTAGAAGAAGAACTTCTGCCTTTTCTCACCTGTAAAACTTTAGACATCAGCCTTTCTGAGGATGTCCCAGTGTATCTGTCCAGGTTGTCACCGATACAATAGCCATCAGGCGTTGAAATTTGGCCCTGGGTCCTGGAATAAGAGGACTGACAGAGGCACACTATGAAAAGCCAGACGCAGTCTCCCGCGTGACGGAAAATCTCCAGCTCTTTGCTTCCCAACGTACTGGCGTCACTGGAGCCAGGACGCCTTTGAAGCAGACAGCTGGGCTCAGACTTCGTTCTTTCTTCTCCCAACACCCCAAGCACTTCTTGTGGAATAGCCCCGCTGAGCGCCCCTCTGTATTTTTTTCAACCTGTGTGTAAAATTTAGGCTTTTTTTTTTTCATTTTATTGAAATAGAGTTGCTTTACCGTGTTGAGAGAGACTCACGTGTGCAGCAAAGTGACTCAGTCATACTTACACACGCATCCATCCTTTTTCAGATTCTCTCCCCACGTAGGTCACCACAGAATAGCGGGCAGAGCTCCCCGTGCTTCATAGCAGGTCCCCGCTGACCGTCTGCTCCCTAGACCTCAGTGTGCATGCACGTCCCACACAGCCGGTCCATCCTTCTCCTCCCAGCCCTTCTCCTTTGGTCACCGTAGGTTTGCTTTCAAAGGCTGGAGGTCTGTTTCTGTTTTGTAACTAAATCCATTTGTATCATCTTTTTAGATGCCACATAGATGCGATAGCGTATTACTCAGACATTTAAAAACACAGAAAAGAACGGAATCATGCCACTCGCAGCAACATGAATGGACCTAGAGATGATCGTGCGAAGTGCAGTAAGCCAGGGAAAGACAGATTTAGGCAGTTTGAATAGAGCAAATGTCAGGTGCCAGTTACACAGCCAGAAAACAGTGGGAAGGATCCAAAAGCGAGAATCTGTTTCCCTGGAGGACGGTCTGTCTGTGCTAAGAGCCCCTGCATTCCGCTGAAGCCAGGCGCGTTGTTACCACAGAGCCTGAGCGGGGGGCTTCCAAGATTAGTAAGCTTATTAAAGATGAAACACGGTATCCTGTCCACAGAACAGAAACAGACTCACAGACACGGAGAATAGACTTGGGGTTGCCCAGGGGCAGGGGAGGCAGTGGGAGGGACGGGGAGTTTGGGGTCAGTAGATGCCAACTCTGACTCTGAGAATGGATGAGCAATGAGGCCCTGCTGTGCAGGCAGGGAACTCTGTCCGGTTTCAGGATAGACCAGGATGGAAGATACTATGAGAAAAGGAATGTGTGTATATGTATGATTGGGTCGCTACGCTGCACAGCAGACATGGAAGGACTATGATATATCAACCATCCTTTAATAAAAATAATTTTAAAAAATGCTATCCTAAATGAGAATATTGTGACAACTTCACAGGGAGATGTCTATGATCAAATGTCACCATTAGGAAAGGACTAAAAGCTGCCCGACCGCCCTTGTTATCGGTATTAAGCCAGTAAGAGAAACACACTTTGTTTTTAAGACAGGGCGGAGAAGAAAGATGCTTTTGTTGCTTCCAAAACGGGGAGATGGAGAGGCTCCAAGTGTCTGCAGCCACCCGCCCCTGCCCCCCCTCCGCAAGATAAGTGCACGTATTAACCCCCAAGGGGCACTGAGGGAACTGCCTCTTCCACATACATCCCCCCATACATTCCACATACATACTCAAACTCACAAGGATTAAAAGGAAACCATAAAAGAAAAGAAAGACATCCTATGGGATGGGAGAAAGTAGTTGGAAACGATGCAGCTGACAAGGGCTTAGTCTCCCAGGATGACTTCGTATGGGACATATACAAACAACCCATGCAGCTAAACAACAAGAACGCCAAAACCCAGTCAAAAAGCAGGCAGAAGATCAAAGGAGACAATTCTTCAAAGAAGACAGACGGATGGCCAAAACGCACACCAAAAGAGGCTCAGCGTCACTCATTATTAGAGAAACGCACATCAAAACTACGAGATATCACCTTATACCACTGAGAATGGGCATCATTATTAAGCCTACAAAGAACAAATGCTGGAGAGGGTGTGGAGAAAAGGGAACCCTCCTGCAGTGATGCTGGGAATGTCAGTACGTGCCGCCACTATGGAAAACATTATGGAGGTTCCTCAGAAAACTAAATATAGAACTATCATAGGATCCAGCAATCGCACTCCTGAGCGTGTATTTGGGCAAATCTATGATTCCAAAAGATACATGTACCCGTATGTTCATAGCAGCACTATTCACAATAGCCAAGACATGGAAACAACCTAAGTGTAACCAACAGCTAAATAGATTAAGAAAACGTGGTACATATATACAATGGAATATTACTCAGCCATAAAAAAGAACAGCATGATGCAACTAGAGACTTCATTGTGAAGTAAGTCAGAAAGGAAAAAAAAGAAAAAACTAGAAGATTAGCAAGAAGGAATGAAACACCGGGGCTGCAAAACCTGCTTCATGGTTTGGGAGGCTGGGAAAAAGGAAATTGCTAGGGTTAACTGAGCAGGAAACCACAGCACGATGAGACGACAGCATCTTCATGAGGGGAAGAAATTATGGGAGAGAAAGAAAAATCCCTTTCCTGGAATGATACAGACAATTAATACAACTCTCTTTTTATGGGGCTATGGAGACTGTCAGACTATTATTTTCCTGAAATCTCAGCTTCTTTTAAAATGGAAATTGAAGCTCCCTTGGATGTATTAATCTCCAGTGTGAAATATATACAATATGTGCAGTGTGTCTATTTGCAAAATCCAAATTAAAATTCCCCTTAATATTCTTGGATGCCGGATTTGGAGGAGCTTGTAGGCTTTACTAAGAGTGAAGTTTTATGAACTGGTTGAGAATTTCAGTCCCCATGGCACATGGAGGCTTAGGACGAGATGTTACTCTGTTTTTCATCTGCAGAATCATATTATCTGCTAAGAAAAGACAAGAAAAAAAAAAAAAGAAAACAGCATCCAGGACCCCTCTGAGCATTCTTAGCTTAATTCCCTTGGAATGAAGGGAGATCCGACGTCCTAGATTCCAGTCAAAATGAGCTTTTCCAAGCTGGAAACCCCAAGGATTCAAGGGAAGATGGAAAAACCTCTTTAAAGAGACATCTTATGAACAATTTTATTTCGCGTGGAGGTTGGGAGCTATTTTCCCCGAGTCACGCAAATTCCGATTGAGGCGCGGAAGCAATCAGATGATGTGAGTTGCAGTCCTAGTAGTTTAAACCAGCAGATTTGGTGTGACAATTATTTAAAAAATTTATTTCTTATTAGAGTATAGCTGGTGTATAGTGTTGAGTCAGTTTCTGCTATACAGCACAGTGACCCAGTCATACATGTAGATACATTCTTTTTCTCATAGTATCTTCCATCACGTTCTATCCCAAGAGACTGGATACGTTTTAAAAAAAATGTATCCATTTTAAATGGATACGTTTTAAAAAAAAATGTATCCATTTTAAATGGATACGTTTTAAAAAATGTATCCATTTTAAATGGATACGTTTTTTAAAAAAATGTATCAAAGTACAGTTGTTTTACAATGTTGTGCCAGTGGTACAGCATGGAGACCCAGTCATTCATATATATACATTCTTTTTCTCGCACCATGTTCCATCACAGTTGATCCCAGGATACTGGATGTAGTTCCCTGTGCTGCACAGCAGGACCTCATTGCTGATCCATTCTCAGTGTCACAGTTTGCGTCTACCGACCCCAAACTCCCCGTCCCTCCCACTCCCTCCCCCTCCCCCTTGGTAACCGTGGTCTGTTCTCTGTGTCTATGTCTGTTTTTGTTTTTGTAGGTCTGTTCCTTTGCACTGTATTTTAGGTTCCACATATAAATAATAGCATACGGTACTTGTCTTTCTCCTTCTGACTTTCTTCACTTAGTATGAGAATCTCTAGTTGCGTGGTGTAAGGATTGGAACCTAACGCAGTTGATAGACAGCGTGAGGAGGGGTTGTGGGGCAGTGCAGTAGTCTTTTCGAGGTCTGTGTTCTGGCCATTGCCCTAAGTTCATCATCTCTTACCTCTTTGGCTCTGAAACCCACCTGCAAAATCAGAGTGGCCGAAACAAACAGCCAATCCAAAAACGGGCAGAAGAGCTAAACAGACGTGTCTCCAAAAAGCACATGAAAAGAGACTCGACGTCCCTCATCATTAAAGAAATGCAATCATAACTACAGTGCAGTTATTACACCAGAATGGCCATCATCAAAAAGTCTATGAGGAGTTCCTGTTGTGGCTGAGCGTTTAATGAACCCAGCTAGCATCCATGAGGATGCAGGTTTGAACCCTGGCTTTGTTCAGTGGGTTAAGGATCTGGCATTGCTGTGAGCTGTGGTGTAAGTCGCAGACATGGCTCAGATCCTGCATTGCTGTGGCTGTGGTGTAGGCTGACAGCTACAGCTACAATTGGACCCCTGGCCTGGGAACCTCCATATGCCGTGGGTACAGCCTTAAAAAGACAAAATGACCAAAAAAGAGGATATGGAGGAAAAGGAGCCTTCCTCTGCTGTTGGTGGGAATATAAATTGGTGCAACCACTATGGAGGACAGTATGGAGGTTCCTTAAAAAAACTAAATCTAGAACTACTCTATGACCCAGCAATTCACTCCTGGGCATGTAACTGAAGAAAACTGTAATTTGAAAAGATACAGGAGTTCCCGTCGTGGCTCAGTGACTAACGAATCTGACTAGGAACCATGAAGTTACAGGTTTGATCCCTGGTCTTGCTCAGTGGGTTAAGGATCCGGAGTTGCTGTGAGCTGTGGTGTAGGTCGCAGATGCGGCTCGGATCCTGCGTTGCTGTGGCTGTGGCAAAGGCCGGCAGCTACAGCTCCTGTTAGACCCCTAGCCTGGGAACCTCCATATGCCGTGGATGCGGCTCTACGTAAAAAAACAAAAACAAAAACAAAAACAAAACAAAACAAATGAATGGATAAAGAAGATGTGGTACATATATACAGTGGAATACTACTCAGCCATAAAAAAGAATGAAGTAATGTCTTTTGCAGCAACATGGATGGACCTAGAGATTCTCATACTAAGTGAAGTAAGTCAGAGAAAGACAAATACCCTATGAGATCACTTATATGTGGAATCTAAAAAAAAAAAAGGGAAGATACACATTTTAATGGTGCTGGTATTGCACGTTTAGAATCTATCCTAAAATAAACAAGAACCTAGTACACTCTTACTCCTAGGAGGCGACTCCATCCTGCAGGACAGTAGGTGTTTATTCTTTTGAACTTCCTCTGCAGGGCACCATTGCTGCCCAGGAGCTCAAAACGCTGACACTCTGAGCTCAACAGAGTGACAAAGGGAATGACAACCTTAAAGCCTTTAAATTTCACAGCCAGTTAACAGTTGCCACGTAACAACCATCCTCCAAAGAGTTTGAAGGATATTCCTTGAAGCCTTGGATTCTCTCTGCCTTACAGTGTTTACACGGCAACTTCCCAGTGAGCTGGGCTGTCCCCCATTCACAATGGCAGAATGCCCTGTTTCCTGAGTATTTGGGGTGTTCTCTCGGTTGCTGCCCTTAAGGAGAGAAAGATGTGCAAAGAGTGTCCAGCGGAGAGCAGAAGAAATGTTTGCTCACTCAGCACTATTCCCAGTAGCCCACACCAGGAAGCAGCCAAGCCTCCGTGGATGGATAAAGCAAATACAGTCCCTCCATACAATGGAATATTACTGCACTATTCCCAGTAGCCCACACCAGGAAGCAGCCAAGCCTCCATGGATGGATAAAGCAAATACAGTCCCTCCATACAATGGAATATTACTGCACTATTCCCAGTAGCCCACACCAGGAAGCAGCCAAGCCTCCGTGCATGGATAAAGCAAATACAGTCCCTCCATACAATGGAATATTACTCAGCCATGAAGAGGAGTGAAGCAGTGACACGGGCTACCGTGTGGATGGACCTTGAGGACAGGGTTCTCAGGAAATAAGCCAGACACAGAAGGATAAACACTGTATTGCTCTCCTTACAGGAAGTCCTTAGGACGAGTCCGAGTCATAAATTCGGATGGTAGGCTGGTGGTGGCCAGAGGCTGCAGGGGGTGGGGGGGAGTCAGTGTTGAACAGGGATGGAGTTTTGATTTTGCCAGGTGGACATGTCCCCGAGGTGGGTGGCGATGGAGGCTGCCCAATGTCGCCAATGGCCTTCATGCCGCCGGACTCTTAATAAAAGTGCTAAACCGAGTACCTGGCCTGTGGTGCACCGTTTACCACCCCAACCGGAGAAACCTTTTTAGAAAAGAGAGATTTGTTGGTGCTTTCAGGCCAACAGCGAGTAACCTTGACCGTTTCTCGGGTCATCGCTTACTTGATAGAGGGCTGAACTGTGTGGTTTGTTAGGAGGCATGCTGTGGATCCTTTGTCAACTCTAAATGACTTGGAGGACCCGGAGTCAGTACAGAACACCTTCATGAGGTTTCAAGCAGGTGTGCTGGGAGTTTCCTCTGTGCCTGCACAGCCCTGGGCTTGCGTTTAACCGTGAATGAGCCAGCTTCCTCCCTGGCTAAATGCTAACTCCCCTGCCCCCCCAGAAACCCACCTTTCAGCCCCTCGCCCTCCTACCTGCCAACGGCTAGGCAGAGATTTCGTACCTGCACAGAACTTATTGTAATGCCAGGACGTGGGAAGGGACGGGAAAGCAATGAGGAGGAAGCCCTCTGCATTTTTCTCTTTGCACCAGCAAGCGTCCATGGTGTCATTATGGCCTGCCTTGGGCAGGAACTTTGTACTGATGGCTTCTTGCTAGTAAGAGTCCTGCTGCACTGGGGTCTGGCTTTTCGCAGACAATCACGTCCTCGCGTAATTGCTTTCTCTGACTCATCGTTACTTTCCGGTGAGCCTTCTGCTGCACTGCTGTTTTCTTTTGGGATTGGAACACCCTCTAGCCCCCCTTCCCTGTACGCAAACTTCATTCTAGAGAGAAGGCCAAGGAGCCAGCAGCCCAGAGACAACCAGAAACCATCCCCGGACCCCCTGACGCTGGGCTCGAC
>PVHT021183672.1:5287099-5313766 GCA_004024745.2 Catagonus wagneri
GGTCTCCTCTTGTGTCTCTTAGGAGGACCCTGTCCTTGGATGGAGGGCCCCCTCATCCAGGAGGACCTCCTCTCAGACCCTGCCCGTGGCTTCGCCTCTGTGTCTGGGTCTCCTCTTGTGTCTCTTAGGAGGACACTGTCCTTGGATGGAGGGCCCCCTCATCCAGGAGGACCTCCTCTCAAATCCCTCACTTCATCACACCTGCACGGACCCTATTTCCAAATACGCTCTTGTTCTGTGGTTCCAGGCATTGTGAGAGAGACATATTTCAGGGGAGCCCTCCCTGCAGCCGTTGCAAGCATTTACTGTTCCTCACGTGTTCATTCAGCAGATTTCCACCGACCACCAGGAGCTAAGGATAGGGATGAGCATTGAGACGTAGCCTCTTGGCATCCTTGGAGCTCCCAGTCAAGATGGGTAGGTTGAGGGAGTTCCCACCGTGGCTCAGTGGATTAAGAACTCGACTAATACCCATGAGGATGTGGGTTCGATCCCTGGCCTCGCTCAGTGGGTTAAGGATCCAGCGTTGCCATGAGCCATGGTGTAGGTCGCCGATGTGGCTCAGATCCCCCGTGGCTGTGGCTGTGGTGTCGGCCGGCAGCTGCAGCTCTGATTTGAACCCTAGCCTGGGAACTGTGCTGCAAATGCAGCCCTAAAAAGCATGAAAAAAAAAAAAAGATGGCAGGTTGACAATCAGGATAGAATCCCACAGTTAAACACATGCCCACTCTGGATGAGGGAAGCCAGGAAGCAGAGTTGATAGCACACTCTCGGAACTCAGAGAAGGGGGCTCAGACTGGTCCCAGGATGTCAGGGAGGACAGTTTTCCCTCAAGAATTTTGCTGGCGTTCAGATCCACAGCAAGACCCGAGATTAATTCTGCAAACAGAGGGAGGAATCTTAGGCGCAGGGGACGCTCCTGCTCTTCTCAGCACAGACGGAAATTCAGTTTTCTTCCACGTCCTCCGACAGTAACAAAAAGCCAGGTGTGAAAAGCACGGTTTCCATCGTACTGTGTGATAAGACCCCGTCTGGTCCCTTCCCCAGCCCGCGCCTGCCCTCACGAAGGCGTTTTAGGAAACCATGGCTCAGAGCGCAGATCTATCAGATCTTCATCCTGAATGGAGGAACCCCATCCACTGTAAGCTATCCAGAAAAAAAAGGAAAACCTGCCAGTGTTAAAATGCAGCCTGGCCTTCCTGGCAGGGGGATGAAAAATGACAGCCGCTGTGAAAGGAACTAAGAGAAATGACGCATCATTCCGCGCGCCAGGGAAAGCGGGCTCCCGCGCCTTCGTCGGCCAAAGCCTCACCTTTCTGAGCAAAGTGAAGCCTGATGAAATCTCCGCTCACATCAGGCAGCGGGAAGACGGCACAACGCAAGCGTTTGAGCCCCAGGAGCCAGATGAAGAACTGAGCACTTCCAAAGCTAAATGTCAAGAACACAGAGTGAATCTGAAAGGATCCATGCACCCCACTCTTCACTGCGGGGTTACTTACAAGAGCTGATATACGGGAACAACCCGAGTGTCCACCGACTGAGGAATGGATAAAGAAGATGTGGTCCATATACACAATGGAGTACTATTCAGCCATGAAAAAGAAGGAAATCGTGCCCTTTGTAGCAGCCTGAATGAACTTGGCATCATGCTAAGTGAAATATGTCAGACAGAGAAAGACTAGCTCTGCATGATAGCATGTATATGTGGCATCTAAAAATACAGTAGTGAATAAAAGAAAGAGAAACAGACTCACGGATACAGAGAACAAACTAGTAGTGGCCAGTGGGGAGATGGAAGGAGGGAGGGTTGGTACAGGTATGTTACTATGTACAAAATAAATAAGCCACAAGGATGTACTGTACAGCACAGGCAGTCAAACCAGTAGTTTATGATAACATCAAATGAACTAGAAGCTCTAAAAATTGCAAATCATGGGAGTTCCTATTGTGGCTTAATGGTTTATGAGCCTGAGCGGTATCTACGAGCATGCGGGTTCAATCCCTGGCCTTGCTCAGTGGCTTAAGAATCAGGCATTGCCACGAGCTGTGGTGAAGTTCGTAGACGCAGCCCGGATCTGGTGTTGCTGTGGCTGTGGTGTAGAGCAGCAGCTGCAATCCCTAGCCTGGGAGCCTTCAGATGCTGCAGGTGTGCGGGGCCCTAAAGAGAAAAAAGAATTGCGAGTGGCTATGTTCTACACCTGAAACGAAGATAATATTGCCAGCCGACACTGCGTCAATAACAAAATGAGACAGCGTGGCAGAAGGAACTTGATTTCTGTTCATACAGCTCAGCCTTCATTAAGGCATATAGTGTAAAAAAGCAAAAATGCTGAAGACAGGCTCTTGAAAGAGTCTTATTTTTTTTTTTAAAATGAGGAACCTTGGTTTAGACAGCAGCCACTCCAGGAATCTCTTTGGCAAGGACCTTTCTGTGGTCCCAACTCAAGATCAATGATTCTCTTCCAAGAACTTGCAAGTACTGAAACGCCACCAAGATCGGCGGACCACACGGTGGAAGAAGAAATTGCACGGCAGAGGACATTTTCACAGGGTAGACGCAAGGCTCCACGGTACCGCAGACGGGCTATCCATCGACTTTGCTGGAATAGACCTGAGGATGAGTCTGGACCGACAACTCCTTCTGCTGGGGTCAAGGAGAGACTGGCTGGAGTGGGTGTGTTAGGCGGTGAGCCTGCTGCAGAAAGACCGCCCGTTGCCTTTGTCATTACGATCACGGAAGAAAGGGGACTCGTCATTTAATGCATCATTGGCTATGCAAATTGTTTTTCACGGAGGATTGTTTGCGTCGACCTTTCTCGGAGCTGTCGTTTCAAAACGCCCGGCCGTTCCTCTTCTTCCCTCTCAGGACGCTGTTTGAGTATCTTGAGCGAGAGCGACCCCCGCTCCGGGTGGAAATCCTGGAAGGGCCACTGTGGGGCCGTCGGCACTGAACCTCTTGCAGACTTCATCGAGAGAAGGCAGGAGCTCACACTCCCCAGAGAAGAGGAAGGCGGGCCCCCGGGAACTGTCCCTTCTGAGCTCCGAGGGCCCTCACCCTTTTGATCAGAAACTGTCCAAACTGGAGCCGGCGCCCCAGTCCTTGAAGGTCACCCTACTGACAGGATGATCCGGGGGCTTCTGGTCAACCAGGTTAGGCACCCCGTAAAATGCAGGATGTCCAAGAGAATGTACGTTTGGCAAGACGCACAGTCATTTTTCCAGGCTGGCTGAGATGAGATGGACAGGTCGCGTGGTACAGCTTTAAGGGTTACAGTGTGATGATTTGATACCCATAGAGTCTGCACACCGCCCTGAGTTTAGCAAACACCTCCATCACCTCCAGACAGAGACCCTTTCTTGTGCATGTGAATACTGAGCGGGCAAGATCTGCTCCCTTAGCAACTTTCAAGCACGGACTACGGCATTTTTAACCATAGTCACTGTGCCGTACCTTAGATCGTTCGTACGCCTTGAGCAATATCTCCCCCCTCTTCCCTTCCGGGTCCCCGGGCAAACACCATTCTATTCTCTGTTTCTACGAGGAAATGAACACTGTTTCAAAACGACACGTTATGCTACCCTGGGCATAAGGAGTGCATGAGTTTCAGCGTGTGACGTGTTTAGAATCATAACGTCTTTTTTAGATTAAAAAGATGCAGAGAAGTGGAAGTTTTCATTAAAAATGTCTGTTTGTCAAAGATTTCAATTATTTACTCGTTGGCCACCCTGGAGGCGTGCAGAGTTTCCCAGGCCAGGGAGCAAACCTGAGCCACAGCAGTGTTAACGCTGGATCCTTAACCCACTGAGCCACCAGGGAACGCCTTGTACACACAGTGGAATGTTACTCAGCCATTTAAAAGAATGCAGCAATGCCATTTGCAGCAACAGGAATGGACCTGCAAAAGATCATACTAAGAGAAGTGAGACAGAGCCAGGCAAATATGCTATGAGGTCACTACCACGTGGAATCTAAGAAAAGTGATACAAAATAACTTATGCACAGAACAGAAACAGAATCACAGACATAGGGGAAAAAAACTTATGGTTACCAAAGGGTTACTGCTGGGAGGGAGGGATAAATGAGGAGGTTGGGACTAACAGATACAGGCTACTTTATAACAGTTACCTAACGAGGACTTCCTGTGTAGCATAGGGAACGCTACTCAATACTGTATGGGAAAAAAAATCTGAGAAGAGTGGAGGGATGTATGTGCCTGACTGATTCACTTTGCTCTGGATGTGAAATTAACCCAACACTGTAAGTCAACTCTAATAAAAAATTGTTTTAATTTTTTTCAAAGTTTGACATTAAAAGAAGATTATAAAGAGGATTAATCTTGTTCCTGATTAACAATTTATTTTGCACGCACATACATATTACTCAAAGTTTTGCAAACCTTTCACACTCCTGTGGTAGCAGAGACAGTCACTTGGGTATATACTGCTTTGTCTAAATGCTGGTCCAACCTCTTCTCTGAGCCTCTCAAGAAATTCCAGGAGCATAAGGCAGGCTAGCCTTCTTTAACCCAAATCATTCGGGTGGGTTTTGAACCAAATATGGTAAGAGCATCTTTTCTGTAGACGAAAAACACACCATAGACTGAGCAGCTTAAGACAATAGAAAATGATACTTTCTCAGCCCGGGAGACCGGACGTCTGAGGTCAAGGGGTCCCAGGGCCGCGCTCCCTCCAGAGGCTCCAGGGGAGGGTCCTTCCTGCCTCTTCCAGCTTCTGGGGGCTCCAGGCGGCCCTGGGCTGGTGGCCGCCTCCCTCCCGTCTCTGCCTCCGTCTTCCCGTGGCTTCTCCTCTGTGTCTGGGTCTCCTCTTGTGTCTCTTAGGAGGATACTGTCCTTGGATGGAGGGCCCCCTCATCCAGGAGGACCTCCTCTCGGACCCTTCCCGTGGCTTCTCCTCTGTGTCTGGGTCCCCTCTTGTGTCTCTTAGGAGGACACTGTCCTTGGATGGAGGGCCCCCTCATCCAGGAGGACCTCCTCTCGGACCCTTCCCGTGGCTTCTCCTCTGTGTCTGGGTCTCCTCTTGTGTCTCTTAGGAGGACCCTGTCCTTGGATGGAGGGCCAGCCCTTCATCTTAGTCCTTATGTTAATTACATCTGTACGTTTGTCATGACAAAACCTGGGAAAAGCCCCAAGTGTTCATCACAATGGGAGGGATTTAAATAATGATTATGCATCACTATAATGTCATTCCAGGAAGCAGTAACCACACAGCATGTGACCCATGGCATAAGAACATAGATGAACTTCAAATTATGAATTTAAGTACCCTCCCCAATTTACTAAAGACGAGGGATGTCGTGATGCAGCTTGCATAAAGCTTATAACACGCGGCATTAAGTGAGTTAGTATCTACGAATGCACAGCTTTCTGAGGAAAAACTTTACACCCGACTGAGAATCATCGGCACCGGCAAGTGTCACTTCTGGAGCAGGACAGTCTAGACCTGAGACACGATAGAAACACATGCATTGTGCTACTGGTTCCTTAACATTTTATGTCTTTTTAAAAAAAATTGATGAAAGCAAAATTTTAAAATTTGTCCTAGCCAATCCAGGATGACGACATTCAAGGTGTTTTTTTTAATAACATCAAATTCCCCGATGGGACACAACAAAGCCAATGAACCGCTATGACCCTTAGGCTGATAAAGGCCCCATTTCTACCTTGTCTGCTCAGGGTACATTTCTGTTTCTTTCTTAATGTTGCAAATGGTTTTATTCATCTTGTTTAGTCCTTGGCGCTAAGCACCCATCAATCATATTAGGAATGTCGGAAACATGAAACGGAGAAGAAGGAAAGAAGGGAGGGAGGGAGAAGCCAAAGCAAAAAAGGGATCTTACCTGTAATCTGTGATTATTAGCCAGTTTTTCATAGACTTCCCTTTAATTCTTGTCACTGGTAGTGATGAACTTCACCACTGCAGCTCAAGAACACTTGATGGGTAGATGCTTGAAGGAATTAAGGTCATAACTATATGATATCATAATAATTCCCTCTGTGTTTACAGCTCACCCAGTTCCTAAATCTAGTGGAATCTGAGGGTGAAATACAATTTCCTCCATCATGTCAACCAGGCAAATAATAATAATAATAATATTTCCAGAGGCAGAAATAAGATCAGCAAAACCTCCCGGAAATTTATGTTTTCCACAGCACTTCATCAGTGGCAGAATATTTGCAATCCTGTCTGGAGCATAATTTACAAAGAAACAGGGAGACACTGTCAAAATATTAAATTCCAGATAAATAGCAGCTCCCGGTCCTGTTCCAAAACTCCAGCTGTGTCACACAGTTTCATGCTAATGGATTATTAATTACAATGCTCTCTGCATATTAATTGATGCCATGGAATTGTTTTCCTTGCAAATGGCTTTTTTTAAAAAAAAATAATAATAACACCAAAAAACCTGCCTTGTCTTTTGTTAATTGAAGGATAGTTGATTTGCAGTGTTGCTTTAGTTTCAGGAGTGCTGCACAGTGATTCAGTTATACGTACACATATACGTATATTCCTTTTCAGATTCCTTTCCACTGTAGATTATTAAAACACTGAACACAGTTCCTTGTGCTATACAGTAGAACCTCGATGTTCATCTATTTTATATATATCATTGTGTGTGTATTTTAATCCCAAACGCCTAATTTATCCCTCCCCGCCTCCCCTTTGGTAACTATAAGTTTGTTTTCTATGCCTGTGAGTCTGTTTCTGTTTTGTAAATACGTTCATTTGCATCTTTCTTCAGATTCCACATATCAATAATATCATATGATATTTATCCTTCTCTGATTTTCACTTTGTGTGAAACTCTCGTTTCATTCATGTTACTGCAAAATGGCATTGTTTCATTCTTTTTTATGACTGACTAATATTCCATTGTCTAGGTGGGCCATATCTTCTTTATCCATTCCTCTCTCGATGGACATTTAGGTTGCTTCCATGTCTTGTCTATTGTGACTAGTGCTGTTATGAACTTTGGGCTGCATGTGTCTGTTCAAATTGTGGTTTAAGCCTGCATTACCTTGACACTGTGGCCGTGTTCAGCTTTCCTGTTCTCTGATGATTTAAGATGGGGACAAGGAATATGGAAAAACATAGGCTCCAAGAAGACTAAATTAAGGGTCTCCCTAAGAGATAACAGCAAGCCTGGAGAGGAAGGAAGGCAGAAGTCTCTCCAGTTGGGGAGACCCAAGAATGTACCACTGAGGGAGTTCCCACTGTGATGAACCAGACTAGTGATGAACCAGACTAGTGATGAACCAGCAGTGATGAACCAGACTAGTAGCCATGAGGACACAGGTGCGACCCCTGGCCTCGCTCAGTGGGTTAAGGATCTGGCGTTGCTGTGAGCTGTGGTGTAGGTCACAGACGTAGCTCGGATCTGGTGTTGCTGTGGCTGTGGTGTAGGCCAGTAGCTGTGGCTCCGATTCAACCCCTAGCCTGGGAACTTCTATGTGCCACAGGTACGGCCCTAAAATGACCAGAAAAAAAAAAAAAAGGTAACACTAGGTATGAAAGTATCTAGCACGACCTTTTAAGGCCCCTGCCCCCGACACCACTTCCGCAAGCTGCCCAAACATTTACGTAGGCACCTCTGAGAAGGGCTGTTGAGATGCAGTTACAGGCACAGATCCCTTGACCTAAAGACACAGAGATTACGCGGTTGTGCCTGAGCTAATCCCGTGAGCCTGGAAAAGCAGAGTTTTGTCTGGTTCGGGGCAAAAGCAAAAGCCAGGGACTTGAAGGACGCGCGGCGTTCGATGTGTTGTTGCTGGCTTGAAGACGAAGACCTTCACGGGAGAAGAAAGGTGGCGCTCCCTGAGGACCTGAAAGAGGTCCCCAACGAGGGCCCCCAGCAACAGGGGGATCAGAGCCTCATCTCTTTCCCCTGAGCCTCTGGGAGAGAACTCGGGCCAGCCAACCCCTTGAGGCCAGCCTCGTGAGTCGGTGAACAGAAGACCCGGCCACACCGTACTCGACTTCTGACCTTCGGGACCCCAAGGTCGTGCAAGGACGTGGTCTCCAGCCGTTGAGTTTGTGGCAAGTTGTGACGCAGCGTAGGAAACTGGATACACGTCTGATGCGACTGTCACATAATGTCCCGCAACGAATGCTTTGGAAAAGAGACTCTGTCCTTAAGAAATTTCTGGTAGGAAACATGAGAATATCTCCGTCTCAGCAGGAACGCACATCTCCGTGGACAGTCCCAACTCATGCAACACATGTCAGGGGTGACCGCTGTTTCTCTAGGCTTTCAATGACGGGCACACACAGAATTTGCTGCTCTTCTGCAGAGTGAATTGCACCAGAAGATTTGGTGATTTTATATAGAAACACAATGTATACATTATATATGTAAAAAAATTGTATCATAGCATTGTTTGTTAGAGCTCAGAGGTAGGAATGATATGATTTTTTTCAGTGGGGGAAGCCTAAATAATTATTGTAGCAGTATGGAATATAACACAAGAAAAAGGTTAATTGCATATATGCATATATACACACACACACATATATACATATATATGTGGGTATATATGTATGTATATGTAGCAATCTGAAAGGTATTGTTACTAATATTATGTTGCAACATTACATTTGCTTAAAAGAAACTATTATGTAACTCCTTTGATTTTTTTGAAATCTTTATTTTACAACTCTCAAATAATGCTCTAAAAATTTAACACCTATTTGTATTTCAGTACCTTGGAGATATAATTCCTGTGTGTCTAACTGGTACAAATAAAGAGATATGCCTTTCTTAAAAAAAAAAAACAGAATTAAAAACTTGCGTTAGGAGTTCCCGTCCTGGCTCAGCGGAAACAAATCTAACTAGGAACCATGAGGTTGCGGGTTCGATCCCTGGCCTTGCTCAGTGGGTTAAGGATCCAGCATTGTTGTGAGCTGTGGTGTAGGTTGCAGACACGGCTCGGATCCTGCATTGCTGTGGCTGTGGCTTTGGCCGGCGGCTACAGCTCCTATTAGACCCCTAGCCTGGGAACCTCCACATGCCGCAGGTGTGGCCCTAAAATGACAAAAAAAAAAAAAAAACTTCCATTAACCCACAGAATGGAGAGAACATTTGCAAATTATGTACGTGATAAGGGACGTATAGTCAGAACTATTAAAAGAACTCTCACAACTTGTCTTTAGGCGTTCCTTTGTGGTGCAGCGGGTTAAGGATCCCGCATTGTCACTGCATCAGCTCCGGTGGCTGCTGTGACATGGGTTCAAACCCTAGACCGGGAACTTCCACATTCTGTGCATGTAGCCAAAAATAAAAATGTTTAAAACTTTTTTAAAAAAAGGAACTATTAGAACTTTTCTTTATCCTTAAAAAAAAAAAAGGAATTGGCTCCTCTCGGTAGCAACATTACCTCGTGTTCCAGAAACGCCAGGAGGGTCTCCAGCTTCGCTTTGAGTCCGCTCTGATAACCACAGTGCCTGCAGCTGAACAAACTGTAGAGACCTTCATTAGCAATTACGAAGCGTGTCGAGCCAACGTCCCAAGCCACAAACAGTGTTCAGTGGACAGAGGCACAGTTGCCACAGCAGCCACCTCCATAAATCAAAGAGATCCCACGAGTCGGCGGCGTGGTCGTGGAGAGACGGACATGAATTACTGCTTAACAGGAATATTGAGTCCTCAAATGAGCAGTACACTCTCATTTTTAATAGGAGCAAGCAGTAGCCCGGCCTAATAAAAATAATTGAAACGAGGGTTCGGATCCATTTATCTACTGAGAAGTGCCTGAAAGAATAAGTGAGACAGAAAAGCAGCTCCCGATAGATGTGACTTGTGCCTAATGGTCTCAGCCGCCGTCAGTAAAAGACTGAATGGTATGGATATTGCAGAATAAAAGTTTAAAGCCAGTTCTTTCCATGGGAGGACAGAATAGAGAATGGAAAAAGTGACCGATGAAATGAATGGACCTTGTCGTTGCTGCAGAGGAAAAAAAAAATAGAACTTCTTTTGAACTTTCTTAGGATATAGATGGTTTACAGTGTTGTGCCCATTTCTGCTGTACAGCAAAGTGACCCGGTCATACATATACATCCATTCCCTTTCTCATATTATCTTCCATCCTGGTCTCTCCCAAGAGACTGGACAGAGTTCCCTGTGCTGGACAGCAGGACCTCACTGCTCATCCATTCTCAGTGACATAGTTTGCATCTACTCACCCCAAACTCCCCGTCCCTCCCACTCCCTCCCCCTCGCCCTTGGCAACCACAAGTCTGTTCTCCATGTCTGTGAGTCTGTTTTGGTCCTGTAGACAGGCTCGTTTGGGCCATATTTTAGATTCCACATAGAAGTGATGTCATATGGTATTTGTCTTTCTCTAACTTACTTCACTTGGTATGAGAATCTCTAGGTCTATCCATGTTGTTGCAACTGGCATGACTGCATGCTTTTTTATGGCTGACTAGTATTCCACTGCATATATGGACTGCATCTTCTTCATCCATACATCTGTCGGATGTTTAGGTTCTTTCCATCTCTTGGCTGTTGTGAATAGTGCTGCAGTGAACATAAGGGCGCGTGGATCTTTTCGAATGAAACTTTTGTCTGGATAGACGCCCAGGCCTGGGATTGCTGGATCAACCCAGCCTTGAACTCTGACGCAAGTCCTACCCATCTGAGCTGAGTCAGAATGGCCAGCCCTGGGTAGCCTGGGTTCTCTAGCTGGACACAGGCCTCCTCTGGGAAGGACAGAACCTCAGGACCCCGGGCAGTGAAGCTCTCCCCGGCAGGAGGGCTCTCCCCTCCGCGTTTCCGTGTTTCCCAGAGGATGTACTGTCTTCACTTCATGTGTAAAGTCAACGCACAGCACAGCCCCCATGCGTGAGTATCACCCGAACTGATGTGTTTGCATAGGAGCAAATCCAGCTTACAAGCATCGTACAGGAGGGCTGTCTGCGCAGGGAGAGTTCCTGTGTTCATGACTGTTTTCCTTCGTTCGGCTAAGATCGTCCAGGCAGTCAGCCCGAGTATTGTCAGGAGGCTCAGTTTGTTCTGTTACGTCATTGTGGTTCACTGGATGCGCTTGGGGAGAAATCTCACCGACTCAAGGACGCCAAAGAGTTAATTCAGGGCATTGCCAGAGAGGGGGAAAAAGAAGTGGAACCTCATGAAGTCGTTTTGTTTGACACATGCCCACTAGGAACTTCTTTTTCCACGGATTTTCATTCTCAGTGAAACACAAAAACCTGTCTTATTGTGAACCCTTTTCAATGTCACATGTCTGGGATTTTTTTTTTTTATTTTGTTGCCTTATCAGGGCCACACCCAGCTTCCTAGACTAGGGGTCGAATCAGAGCCACAGCCATCAGCCTACACCACAGCCACAGCAACGCGGGATCCGAGCCTCGTCTGTGACCTGCATCACAGCTCACGGCAATGCTGGATCCCCGACCCACTGAGCGAGGCTAGGGATCGAACCCACGTCCTCATGGACACCAGTCGGATTGGTTTCTGCTGAGCCACGTTGGGGACTCCCACCCTGCGACTTAAAATAACTAGTCGAGGTGTTCCTTTCATGGCTCAAAGGAAACAAACCCGACGAGTATCCATGAGGACACAGGTTCAGTCCCTGGCCCCGTCCAATGGATTGAGGATCCGGCGTTGCCGTGAGCTGTGGTGTAGGTTGCAGACGCGGCTGGGATCCCGCGTTACTGTGGCTGTGGTGTAGGTCTCAGGTGCGGCTCAGATCTGGTGTTGCTGTGGCTGTGGTGCAGGCTGGCAGGTGTAGCTCCGATTAGACCCCTAGCCTGGGAACCTCCATATGCTGTGGGTGTGGCCCTAAAAAAAAAAAGATAAATAAGTAAATAAATAAATAAATAAAGGAATGATCGTGTTCTTATTCTCTCAACGCAAAACGTTCTGATTAAGCATGTCCGTCACAAATAGCGTTAATACAGCTCTCTCCGTAATCCTTTGTCGTAGCGTGTACGGCCATTGTCTCTTCTTTAATAAACTTGTCAGAATTATGTGTTGTTCTTTCACCCGTGCAGCAAATAAGCTGGCTCTTTTTAACTGCATCTGTTTGGAATCCTTTTCTGAATAAATACCCGTATATAGAGATTCACCCAAGGATGGCTAGTTAGATGCACAACAGAGCTGAGGCCGGTAATTCAGGATTAACTGATGGCAATCACAGAATTACCAGTAGTCAAAAATACTTAAGTTTCCTAAAATGCTAATTAAAAATACATATCAGCACTTATTTGGGGGGTCAGTTTGTAACATTTTAATGTATATATTTGAATACAGACGACTTTTTAAAAAGTGTCTTTAGGTATATATATCTATTTTTTCTTTGACCTTTTTCATTAGAGTATAATTGATTTACAGTGTTGTGCCAATTTCTGCTGTGCAGCACAGTGATCCAGTCATAAATACTTACATTCTTTTTCTCATACTGTCTTCCACATTCAGTCTCTTGCGATAGAACGTCTTTATTTTTTTAGACAACTGTTCTTTATATTAATGAAGAGGCATGAAGCTAAAGGTGTCACTGACGCTTCAATTAAGGTTATTTTTTTATTTTTTAGTTCTAATGATTTTTGTTTTTTCTACAATAGTTGTTTGACAGTGTTCTGTCAGTTTTCTACTGTACAGTGAAGTGACCCAGTCACATACACACATATATACATTCTTTTTCTCACATTATCATGCTCCATCACAAGTGACTAGATAGGAGTTCCTGTTGTGGCTCAGTGGTTAACGAATCTGACTAAGAACCATGAGGTTGCAGGTTCGATCCCTGGCCTTGCTAAGTGGGTTAAGGATCTGGCATTGCCGTGAGCTGTGGTGTAGGTTGCAGACACGGCTCGGATCCTGCGTTGCTGTGGCTGTGGTGTAGGCCGGTGGCTACAGCTCCTGTTAGACCCCTAGCCTGGTAACCTCTGTATGCTGCGGGTGTGGCCCTAGATGAGGCAGAAAGACAAAACAAAAACAAAAAAAGTGACTAGATAGAGTTCCCAGTGCTATTCAGCAGGATCCCATTGCTTATCCATTCCAAAGGCAATAGTTTGCATCTATTGATCCCACATTCCCAGCCCATCCCACTCCCTCCCCTCCCCCTTGGTAGCCACAAGTCTGTTCTCCACGTCCATGATTTTCTTTTCTGTGGAAAGGTTCATTTGTACAGTATATTAGATTCCAGATATGTGATGTCATATGGTATTTGTCTTTCTCTTTCTGACTTACTTCACTTAGTATGAGAGTCTCTAGTTCCATCCATGTTGCTGCAAATGACATTATTTTGTTCTTTTTTATGGCTGAGTAGTATTCCATTGTGTATATATACCACATCTTCCTAATGCAATCATCTGTCGATGGACATTTGGGTTGTTTCCATGTCTTGGCTACTGTGAATAGTGCTGCAGTGAACATGAGTGTGAATGTGTCTTTTTCAAGGAAAGTTTTGTCCGGATATATGCCCAAGAGTGGGATTGCTGGGTCATATGGTAGTTCTATGTATAGTTTTCTAAGGTACCTCCACACTGTCTTCCATAGTGGTTGTACCAGCTTACATTCCCACCAACAGTGCAGGAGGGTTCCCTTTTCTCCACACCCGCTCCAGCAATTGTTGTTTGTGGGCTTATTAATGATGGCCATTCTGACTGGTGTGAGTTGGTATCTCATGATAGTTTTGATTTGCATTTCTCTAATAATAATAATTAGTGATGTTGAGCATTTTTCCATGTGCTTGGCCATCTGTATATCTTCTTTGGAGAAGTGTCTGTTTGGGTCTTTTGCCCATTTTTCAATTGGGTTTTTGTCTTTTTTGCTGTTGAGTTATATAAGTCTGTATATTTTAGAGATTAAGCCCTTGTCAGTTGCATCGTTTGAAACTATTTTCTCCCATTCTGTAGGTTGTGTTTTTTTTTTTTTATGGTTTCCTTTGCTGTGCAAAAGCTTGTCAATTTGATTAGGTCCCATTGGTTTATATTTGCTTTTATTTCTGCTGCTTTGGGAGTAATTAATGTTACTTTAATTTTATCTTTATTAAGATTTCAATTTATGATTTGTTCCCCATGGACTATTTTCATTTTCATTTTATTAGTTTTACTTTATAGTTATAATATTTTTTGTTCCTGAGAAAATACAGCCGTCTGTGAAGCAAGGGGAATAGATACAGGCCACCTGGAAAAGGGAGGTGGAAAATTATTTGGGGATGAAAAATTAGCTCTGGATAACTAATAGGTGAATTAAAGTCTGGCTAGAAAAAGTGTTATTTGTGTGCAAACTCATGCCATCAAAGATACAGCTCAGACTTACATCGCCTGGACTTGGCACCTTAGCTTACATGATCATGAGTACGTTATTTTTTTTTTTTGGCTTTTTTTTGTTGCTGTTGTTTGGCTTTTCTAGGTCCGCACTCGCAGTATATGGAGGTTCCCAGGCTAGGGGTCAAATCTGAGCTGTAGTTGCCAGCCTACACCACAGCCACAGCAACACAGGATCCGAGCCGCGTCTGCAACCTACACCACAGCTCATGGCAACGCCGGATCCTTAACCCACTGAGCAAGGCCAGGGATCAAACCCACAACCTCATGGTTCCTAGTCGGATTCGTTAACCACGGAGCCACGACGGGAACTCCCATGAGTACATTATTTTTAAAAGTTTGAGCCTTAATTACTTATTTAAAAAATAGAAGTAATAAAGTGAACCTTGTGGGTAGTTGTAAGTCAATGGGATGTATTTTTTAAATTTTTATCCAAGAATAGTTGATTTACAATGTTGTATTAATTTCTGCCATACAGCAAAGTGACTCAGTTATTCGTATATATACATTCTTTTTCATATTCTTTTTCCATTTTCGCAGTATATTTATTTATTGATTTTTTTTTTCTTTTTAGGGCCACACCTGCAGCATATGCAAGTTCCCAGGCTAAGGGTCGAGTCAGAGCTGCAGCTGCCAGCCTACGCCATAGCCACAGCCACATTCAAATGGGATCCCAGCCTCATCTGCGACCTACACCACACCTCACGGCAACGCCAGATCCTTAACCCACTGGGCAAGACCAGGGATCGAACCCACATCCTCATGGATACCGGTAAGGTTCATTAATAGCTGAGCCACAATGGGAACTCCCAGAAGGTGGGTCTTAAAAGTTATCGCTACCCACGCAAAAACTGGTCATTATAGGAGGGGATGGGGTGTGATAACAAACTGTATCTCGGCGTCATTTCACGCTATCTCTGCTTAGCAATCGCCACACTGTACACCTTCAACTGACACAGGTTATATGTCAATAATATCTCAGTAAAGTTGGAAAAAATCAACAACCAAAAAAAGGAATTTCAAAACAGAGAGCCCACCATGCAGGGGCCTGGAATATATAACCTGCACCCCTCTCTCCAACAGGGACCTGCTGCCTCGGCGTGGACTACCTGAGGTTTTCTGTTGTGACCGCAAACGAGGAAGGATAAAGGGTGAAAACCAGAAAAGATGGGTTCTATCCGTGCTCTTAGGGGTGTTGGTCAGGGAGAGTGTCCTGAAAAGGCAAAGAAGGTTGCAAAATGCTCTGTCAGACCCTTTCCATTAAATTAGAAGTGCCTGCACTCGGGGTTCTTCTACCTATGAGGAGAGGAGTTCCCGTGGTGGCTCAGCGGGTTAAGAACCCGACACTGTTTCCATGAGGTTGTGGGTTCGATCCCTGGCCCTGCTCAGTGGGTTCAGGATCCAGCATTGCCGTGAGCTGCGGTGAAGGTCACAGACGCAGCTCGGATCCGGCGTTGCTGTGACTGTGGTGTAGGCTGGCAGCTGCAGCTCTGATTCGACCTCTAGCCTGGGAACTCACCTATGCCGCAGATGCAGCCCTAAAAAAAGGGGAAAAAAGAAAAAAAACATACAAAGAGGGACCGTGGTGTCTCATGCATGTTCCCGCTCCTGCAGTCATTCCTGTCATCCACACTGAGTCAGAAAGAGCTTAAGGAAACAGTTTCCTGCAGAAATCCCCTCCCCCTGCCCCCAACCCGACCTTGCCTGGATTCGGCTGATATCTCTGCCTTTATCCTGGATTCTTTCATGGCTCTGAATATAACCACACCACCATCAGTGAGAGACACGGATCCCATCTCTGTGTCTGCCTGGGGGGCCCCACATCTCTCCCTCCGCCGCCCCGGGGAATTTGCGTTAGCCACGTTTCCGAAATAGATCATCAGAGCCGCTCTGGTGCTTTGAGTGTTTCGCTGTGCTTCTTTAAGACCAAACACAATTTAACATCACCCTGGCCTCTAGCTCGCCACATAACGGAAGGCGACTTTGTTTAAAAAACGATGGAAGCCGCCAGCGCCTCTCAGCCGTCCTCCCCGCATCCGAGGGCGCGAAGTTGTCTTAAAGAAGATAAATGCCTCCGAGGGAAGCAAGGGACAAGGGTGAAATCTCTGTAGCTGGAATGGCAACCGGAGACATGAAGGAGGAAAAATAGAAAAAAGTCTCCTAGCTCCTGTGTCCCTGAGGAGAAAAATCAGACGGGTTCTGAGTATCTGCTGCTGCGGGGCGGTAAAGATCAGAGAGTTGGGTGCAAAAGGCACATCATTCGCGTACAAGGCGGGGGCTTCACCCTCGTCAGTGTTCTGAGTAGCATCTTCAGCTACTGGGAAGCATTTCCGGGGGTTGTCGCCTTCTGCTGCTGTTACTCCTTGCTGCGTCCCATCCAGGACCAGTCACATAGTCAGAGTAACCTGAGAGTCACAGTGCCATATCGTCCACCGCGGTCCCCACATACAGCCAGCCTCGAGAACTTCATCTTGTGGGAACCACACTACATACATTTGGACCAAGAACTCTCCAAATGCATCACTCCCCTTCTCCTGGCAACTGCCGTTCTGGGGTATTTTCCTTCTTCTTTCATAAATGTATTTTTTTTAATATAATGTTTTTATGTTTCCATTATAGCTGGTTTACAATTTTCTCTCAATTTTTCAACTGTACAACATGGTGACTGGTTACACCTACATATATAGATTTGTAACAAGTGATTAGACATAGTTCCCAGTGCTGTACAGCAGGATCTCCTTACTTTTCCATCCCAAAGGCAATAGTCTACATCTATGAACCCCAGACTCCCATTCCCTCCCATTCCCTCCCCACCCCCTTGGCAACCACAAGTCTGTTTTCCAAGTCCGTAATTTTCTTTTCTGCAGAAAGGTTCATTTGTGCCGTCTATTAGATTCCAGATGTAAGTGATATCATATGGTATTTGTCTATCTCCTTCTGACTTACTTCACTCAGTATGAGGGTCTCTAATTCCATCCATGTTGCTGCAAATGGCATTATTTTATTCTTTTTTATGGCTGAGTAGTATTCCATTGTGTATATATACCACATCTTCCTAATCCAATCATCTGTCGATGGACATTTGGGTTTTCTTTGCTTTGGTATTGTGAATAGTGCTGCAATGAACATACGGGTGCATGTGTCTTTTTCAAAGAAAGTTTTGTCCAGATATATGCCCAAGAGTGGGATTGCTGGGTCATATGGTAGTTCTATGTATAGTTTTCTAAGGAACCTCCATCCTGTTTTCCTTAGTGGCTGTACTAGTTTACATTCCCACCAACAGTGCAGGAGGGTTCCCTTTTCTCCACACCCCCTCCAGCAATTGTTGTTTGTGGGCTTATTAATGATGGCCATTCTGACTGGTGTGAAGTGGTACCTCATAGTAGTTTTGATTTGCATTTCTCTAATAATCAGTGATGTTGAGCCTTTTTTCATGTGTTTGTTGGCCATCTGTATATCTTCTTTGGAGAAATGTCTATTCAGGCCCTTTGCCCATTTTTGCATGGGGTTGCAGGCTTTTTTGCTGTTGAGTTGTATAAGTTGTTTGTATATTTTAGAGATTAAGCCCTTGTTATTTGCATCATTTGACACTATTTTCTCCCCTATAAATGCAGTTATTTTAGACACCTCATGTTGGTGGAATCCTGCAGTCTTTTGTGTACCTAAAAAGATTATGAGTGTACATCTCATGTTATATGTCCCACACACACACACACCCCAAAACAAATAAGGAGTACAAGGAAGTATTTCCACTCAAAGTATATGATTTTGGGTTTTTTTTTCCCTGCCTTTTTAGGGCTGCACCCGCAGCACATGGAAATTCCCGAGCCTCAGTTTGAACCTGAGCTGCAGCTACCAGCGCACAGTAACACCAGAACTGAGCTGCGTCTGCGACCTACACCACAGCTGATGGCAACACCGGATCCTTAACCCTCTGAGTGAGGCCACGGATGGAACCCACGTCCTCATGGTTACTATTCAGGTTCATTATCGCTGAGCCACAGGGAACTCCGGAGATGTTTATGACCTTGATAGTGGTGAAGACATCATGTTTGTTTGCATGTGTCCAAACTCCTCAAATTGTGCATATCAACTGCATGTAGTTTGGGTTGTTTTTTTTTTTCCTCATACTTCAGTAATAATGTGGGGAGTTACTCAGGAGCACACCTGGCCACTGTAAGAATGAAAATCTTCAGACAAGACATACACTGCTGGAGTCCCTTTGTGGCTCAGCGGTTAACGAATCCAACTAAGAACCAGGAGGTTGCGGGTTCAATCCCTGGCCTTGATCAGTAGGTTAAGGATCCGGCGTTGCCGTGAGCTGGGGTGTAGGTTGCAGACGTGGCTCGGATCCCGTGTTGCTGTTGCTGTGGCTGTGGCGTAGGCCGGCGGCTACAGCTCCTGTTAGACCCCTAGCCTGGGAACCTCCATATGTCATGGGTGCGGCTCAAAAAGAAAAAAAAAAGGCATACACTGCAAAAACAAAACCCAAACCACTGTGTCCTCACTGCCCTGCCTGCCTGGGACCAAGGACCCAGGCAGGAAGTTTTGAACATTTGTCACGAACAAATATCCTCCATCAGGTGGCTGACGACTGCCACACAGCTTTCCCCAAAGAGCTCGGGGTGTGCTTCATTTGGGGTCCTACATTCTAGAAGCCGCTCTGCAAGCAGACGCTGGCAGTGGCCGCAGGAGCTTGGAGAAGGGAAGGCTGTTCCGCGGGTGCGCGTTGCCTCCGACCCAGGCAGCGCCCGAGGCACCGCGCAGGTCTCGTGGCTCCGCCCGGCGCCCAGGACCCGGACACCGTGTCCCTCTGCGCACGTGCTGCCCCAGCACGAACGCGAGCCCGGCTTGGCCCTTGCAGCTCATGAAGGAGCCGGACGGTTCGGCCAGCGCCTTCGGGACTCGTGCGGTCGCCGACCCGGGCAGCTCCTCCCGGAGCGCTTCGGCCTTGGTCCCTTCGAATTCAAGCCGCGGGTGTGGCTTGCGCGGGGCCGAACCACCGCGCCGTCCGGTCCGCGCGGACCGCAGCGCCGCAGAGCCGGTGCATCGGAACAACCGTGCCTCCTGTTTGCTCCCCGCCCGGGCCGCCTTTCCTTGTGACTGTTTCTGTTCCGGGGAGAAAGGAGAGCTGGCCGCGCGCCTTCCGTGGAGCCGCTGCTCCCCCTGCGGTCCCGATGTGGTTCCACTTCCCCAAGGCAAAGGCTGGGTAACCGGCCGCCGGTGTGAACGGCTGGCCTGCCTCTTGGCCCATTGGAAAAGCGCAGACACGTCTGCCGTGAGTCCAGAGGGCGGGGGAGTTTAAAAGGCTAGCCTCGGGAGGATTTCTTCCCTATCAAAGGTTTCAGTGCCCCAGCCGGAGAGATCTTAAAATTGCCTTTTCAGGAGTTCCCGGCGTGGCTCAGCGGAAACGAAGCCGGCTAGGAGCCATGAGGTTGGGGGTTCGATCCCTGGCCTTGCTCAGTGGATTAATGATCTGGCGTTGCCACGAGCTGTGGTGTAGGTTGCAGACGCGGCTCGGATCCCGTGCATTGCCGTGTCTGTGCTGTAGGCTGGAAGCTACAGCTGTTATTTGACCCCTAGCCTGGGAAATTCCACATGCCGCGGGTGCGGCCCTAAAATGATAAAAGACAAAAAAAAATGCGTTTTCCGAGTTTTCTTGCTGGGTCAGGATGCTTCTCAAACGCCTCTCGTAAGCAGCCCTCTTCGCAAACATCTCATTTCCTGTCTTACATTATAGTGAGTCTCAGGATCTAGCGATTCTTGGGTACCACGACTGCATGGGGATTGCAAAGTTTTTAATTTCGTTTTTGCTGCCTCGAATCCTGAATGTTCACACGTGGCTGGGTTTACTGAAGGCCGCGCCTTTTCGGCTCTCTCCGAATCAGTTTGCCTCTGGCGGTGTCTCTTCAGCAAGCTCCGTCTGACTTGGGACATGGAGACATCGCCTCCTCCAGGTGGCTTGCGGTCCCCCACCCACACTTTATGGACTTCCCCAGCCCCACCCAGGAGAGGTCAGCTACCTACCCTACCTGGGGGCGCTGCCTTCCAAACACCACCTAGCGGTGGTCAGCCCCGTGGCCCACCCACCGTGTAAGTCATTCTCACTTCATCTCCGTGGAGGTGAGACCCGCGTGATCTCATCAGCTCATCAGCTCCCACACCTGAAGGGCTGAACCCCACAAGACTGGTTCCCCTCTTCAGATGCCAGTCGCAAGTCCAGGTGCTTCCACCCAAAGTGCTCTCTATAAACGGCAGGTGCCCCCACCCCCTTCTCAACTTCAGTTCATGGGCTGGGAAAGTTCAGAGGAGTGAGGAAACCACTTTTCCCTGCGGGAATACTGGATTCTTACACAGGGCGTTGAAAAGGGCTAGTGGACAGTCAGAGGAAGGGAGATTCCTGGGGGTGAGACGCTCTGGAAGGGTCCCAGGCACAGAGAAGTCTGTGCCAGGGGAGTTTGAGGTGTGCCTCCTGGATGCTTTTTGCCGTAGGAGCCTGGAGGCTCACCACACGCCGTCCGTTCTCAGTTTTTCTGGAGGCTTCATGATGTCAGTATGATGGATAGAATCCCGGGCCCCTGGTGATGGAATTCAAAGCTCCCTTTTTCTCTAAGTGGTAGATCTGGTGATCCGCCATACTGATCTCTGCCTGAAATTATTTTTTCTGGTATGTCGCTACACCGGCTTTATGTTTGCCCTTTGCTCTTTTTCTAATATTTGCTTTCAATATTTGGTGGGGTTTTTTGTTCCTTTTTAAAAAAATGTTATTCAAGTACCGTTGACTGAGAGTGTGTTAGTTTCAGGTGGATAGCAAACTGAATCCGTTATACACAGACATCTAGCCATTTTTCATTGAGAACTTTTTTCTTTTTTTTTCTTTTTCTTTCTTTTTAGGGCTGCACCTGTGAGGTATGTAAGTTCCCAGGCTAGGGGTCTAATCGGAGCTACAGATGCCGGCCTGCACCATAGCCAGAGCAACGCGAGATCTGAGCCGCGTCTGTGACCTACACTACAGCTCACGGCCATGCCAGATCCCCGACCCACTGAGTGAGGCCAGGGATGGAACCGGTGTCCTCATCAATGCTAGTTGGGTTCGATACCACTGAGCCACGATGGGAACTCCTTCGTTTTTAAAATTTTTTAAAGTAGAGTGGATGTACAGGGTTGTGATCATTTCTGCTGTACCAGAAAGTGGTTCAGGTTTACACACACACATCTGTTCTTTTTCGTATTCCTTTCCCACGTAGATTATCACAGAATATTAGACGTCCCTGTGCTAGGCAGCAGGTCCTTGCTGGTTATCTGTTTTATATATAGCAGTGAGTATTCATCAACTTCACCTTCTTAACTTACCCCTCCTTGCCCCATGTTTTCCCTTTGGTTGCCATAAATTTGTTTCGATATCTTTATGTCTGTTTCTGTTTTGTAATTCTTTTGTATCATTTGTATTAGATTCCACATGTTAATGATCTTATATGACGTTTGTCTTTGACTTACTTCATTTAGTATGAGCATCTCTAGGTCCATCCAATGGCATCATTTCCTTTTTCATGGCTAAGTAGTATTCCATTGTGTGTATGGACCACATCTTTATCCATTCATCTGCCAGTGGACACTTAGACTGTTTCCATGTCTTGGCTACTGTGAATCGTGCTGCAATGAACAAAGGGTTGCGTGTATCTTTTCCGATTATAGTTTTGTCTGGATAGATGCCCAGGAGTGGAATTGCTGGATCCTATGGTAGTTCTAGATTTAGTTTTCTGAGGAACCTCACTACTGTTCTCCAGAGCGGTTGTACCAATTTACATTCCCACCAACAGTACGGGAGGGTTCCCTTTTCTCCACACCCCCTCCAGCGTGTGTGATTTGTAGACTTGTTCACGGTGGCCGTTCTGACCGGCGCGAGGTGGTACCTCATTGCAGCTGTGATTTGTATTTTTCTAATAATTAGTGATGAGCAAATAGCTTAATTGTATCTCTTGGGATTTTTGTCACTTAAGAGGTAAGCTGACTCTCTGACACTTAGGCGGTAAGTTGAATCTGTTTCACACCATTTCGTCGGGTATGTTTGGTCTTATTTTCTCCTACCTACTTTGTAGTTGCCACTTGGCAGGTCTTTCCTCCTTTTTCCTCTTTATTGCCTCTTAGGTTGAGTTAAATCCATTCCCACCTACCCCCTCTCTTGGCGTGAAAGTTTTGCCTTCCTTTTTATGTTATACATTTTTTTTTTGCTCAAAAATGTGAGAATGCATTCTTCAAAGGACCAACATTATGTAGCCTTTATCCGGAATTCCTTGCTTTGATTCTTAGGTAGCCCTGCACCTGCACTAATCATAGCATTTATTGATGTAGGCTGAAACCTGGAAAGGCAAATACCTAGTCCTACAGCCATCCTTAGTACAGTAAGGTCTGGCTTAGAAAGCTCAGGGGTTTGAGCTGGTTTTGACAGAGGCACTAGCAAGTACCAGCGCTAAATGCTCGCTTTTGCTTTCATCTTCGTTGTCAAATATATATTTTTTAATTTATCGATGGAAGAGTTCCATTGTTGAGGCCTAAGAACCCAACATAGTGTCCGTGAGGATGCGGGTTTGATCCCTGGCCTCACTGAGTGAGTTAGGGATCCAGCGTTGCTGCAAGCTGAGGTGTAGGTAGCAGGTGCGGCTTGGATCCGGTGCTGCTCTAGGCCACGCATTTTGGAGCCTATGATTTCCAGGGCTGGTGCCTTAAGAATTAAGGCTGAGAAATTCTGTGACATTGCAAACAAACATCCAGAGGAAACAAAAACCGTGAATCTGCCGATGGCTCACTCTGCAAGATGAGCGGGTCATTATTATGAGCTTGACAGCTGGATGGAGGAGAGATATAAAAGACCGTGATGGATTGACCACTGGTTTCATTGAAAAAGAGGAGTCTCAGCAATTTCTTTCTTTTTATTCTCTTTCTTTTTTTTTTGCATCTTTTTAGGGCTGAACCTGTGGCATATGGGGGTGCCCAGCCTAAGGGTCCAATCAGAGCAGCAGCCGCTGTTCCACGCCACAGCCGCAGTAATGCTTGCAGCAACACCGGATCCTTCACCCAGTGAGTGGGGCCAGGGATCGAACCCACATCCTCATGGATACTCGTCGGGTTCATTACCACTGAGCCTTGACAGGAACTCCCCTTCAGCAGTTTCTTAAACTCTACATTGATTTTGAACGTTCAGAACTTCATTCTCAAGACATGGACTCTTCAGCCTCGATGGAACTACCTCTGATTCTGTTTTTTTTTTTTTTTTTTTTTTATTGGCCTTTACAAGGCTTGCTGGGGTAAAATGTACCTTGCTTCGTTAAGTCTGAAATATTTCAAGAGCTGATGAAGGGGGTTGCAAATGACGCACGCCTGTTCCACGACAAGGCTGAAGCTCGGCAAGTTTGGTCTCCTTTAAATTCCTGAACTTAGCTCCCCGGAGCTCGGCCTGCCTGCCTTCGCTTCATCACCAGCCCGCGCGCACGGCGGCGCCTTCGCTCCCTCTGATTCCTAAAGCCCCGTCCTTGGGGCAGTTCTCCGTGTGCATTTATCATCCAGGTCATGAAGTTTTCATTCGGGAGAAGAAAGCGTCTCCCTTCCTTTTTCCTCGTTGACTGATTGCTGCTCATGGGAATTTTTTTAAGAACCGGAAAAGGGAGCCCGTGGCCGCGGTCGTGCCATGAAATAGTCTAATAAATGACATTATTGCCCAGTCAGCATCGAGGAGATCCAGGCTGATTGCAAGTGGCGAGCCCACCGGCATCCGTCATTTAGAATCAGTCCGACCTTGCCGCGTCCTCCTCCGCTCTCCGAGCCTCGGGCGAGGGAAGGCTGTGTGCGGGACAGGAGAGCCTCCCGCCTTCTCTGGACCCGACACACGTTTCGGAAAAGCATGGGGGCAGCGAGGCTGGCCTCCCTAGCGACAGAGGAAGAGAAGAGGAGCTCCTAAAGGTTTAGAGTTTTCCGAAAGCTCTTACTAATTCTCATGGAACGCCTAACGCATTTTCCAGTTCAGGAGAAAAAAAAAAAAAAACAGTTCCTAATGTTAGCCTTTCTCTCTTAAATAATAAATCACTGAGGAGTTCACTGGTGGCCTAGTGCTTGGGAATTGGTGCTATCACTGCTGTGGGCCCAGGTTCGATTCCTGGTCTGGGAACTTCTGCAAGCTGCGGGTGAGGCCAGGATTTTTTTTAAAAAATGGAGAAGGAGAATAAGAAAATGTAAATAGGATTTTTAAAATAAATATAATAGGAGTTCCCGTCGTGGCTCAGGGGTTAACGAATCTTACTAGGAACCATGAGGTTGCGGGTTCGATCCCTGGCCTTGCTCAGTGGGTTAAGGATCCGGTGTTGCCGTGAGCTGTGGTGTAGGTGGCAGAGGCGGCTGGGATCCTGCTTTGCTGTGGCTGAGGTGGGCCTCCAGTCAGTAAACTCGATCGTCCAAAGTAAAGATTAGGCAGAAAGATTCTGATGATTGCCGTATAACATTCCACGCCCTGGTAAAAAATATTCTGAGGCACAAATAGGAAAGTTATGCAATTGAAAGACAATGCTATGCTGAATTTTCTGACGCATAGTCCTAGAAGAAGGAATGAAACCAAGTCATCTAAACCGAAGACGGATTCTTCTGTGGGGAAGGGCCAGTAGAACTGACCTCTTCTATGAATGCATCTCAGTCTATCCACAGGCATGCCTGCAGATGCTCTTTGAATTCAAAGAGGAATATGGTGGAGCCATGATTCTGCACCGTGAGTGTTCATTCCATGGGGTAAAACCTCCATGTTGTCACGGGCAGTATTGTATCACCCAGCTCTCCCCCTCACCCACTTATTTAGCTGTCAAATCAGTACAGCCGGCTGCGTTGGTGGGGTGTGAGGGCAAGACGGGCACGCAGGCTGTAAAATAAAAATCACTGATCCATTGATCAAATATCTGTAATTATCTATATTTCATGACTATCTTGGTATTTATAGAGGTATCCTTATTTTTTCTGGCATTGGTTTCTTACGGTATTTTTCTCTGAGGATGCTTTATGTAATTACCCTATCTGGACTGTAGTTTCTCATTTATATATAATTTCATCATTACAATTAGTCTGCCAATTCTAAAAGAAGCTGGTTTTCTTGAGACCTGGGTCTTTTGTAAAAAATGAAAAAAAGGCAACCTCTTCCTTGAGCTTAGGAAATTCTAAGAAGCCGGAAAAGATCGTATTACCTAGCTTAGGCCCATAGGCAAGCTATTCCTGCAAGATAAAAAAAAAAAATGGAAATCACTAATTCAGAATAATTCAAGCAAGTATTCTTGGGCGGTGAACGTGGAGAAGGGTGAGCGTGTGTCTTAAATCCCCAAGCCAAACAATCAAAACAAAACAGCACCTGACTCCCCGGCTGAAGTGTTGAGTCTTTCATGGGACGGTCTTAGGTGAATAGAAAAAAAAAAAAAGGAGAGATGTACTTTCTTTCAACTTCCACATTAAGACCCGTGCGTGGGATGGAGGGCGAAGCAGAGGCAGTGCCTTCTGAGAAATGAGTTCAGGCGGTGATGTACGACGCTCCAGAAGACACGTGCATTTTTGTTTAAATCTGCGAGCGTCTACATTAAAAGTCCGTCGACTCCTTCAAAGTGTTTTCCGTGGAGCTCCCCACCTCCTCAGCGGTGCTGGGATTGATCCAACATCCTGGGAACTTCCTCTGGAAACCTTTTCAGAGCCCAGAACACAGGTTCTGATGTCTGTCGCTTTCGCGCACTTTTGCTGTGACGCTCATTTTATCCAATGCGTTATCAAGAACGTAACTGCGGAAATAAATCCTCATCCATTCCCAGACTGATGGGTGGAAGTCTTCTGGGCCGTTTCCCAGTGGGGGCTGCTGCGTATACTTTCTCATGCCTTTGGGACGTTCAAAAATAATTTCCAAAATACGGTTTTAAACCAATGACCAGAAGGAATAAAATAGTAGCTATTGACATCGAGCTTTTATGTATCAAGTCTTCGTTGTAGGAATGTGATTTCATACAGAACATTTTCAGAGCTCTTCATTTCAAATTTTGAAATTTTATATGTGTGTGTGTGTGTGTGTGTGTGTATTCTTTTCAGATTATTTTCCGTTCTAGGTTATTACAAGATGTCAAATGTAGTTCCCTGAGCTGTACAGAAGGACCTTGTGTTTCTCTATTTTATATATAGTAGAATGTATCTGCAGAAGGCCAAAAAACACATGAAAAGATGTTTCACATCACTCACTATTAGAGAAATGCAAATCAAAACCTCTATGAGGTACCACCTTACACCGGCCAGAATGGCCATCATCAAAACGTCTACAAACAATAAGTGCTGGAGAGGGTGTGGAGAAAAAGG
>PVHT021183672.1:5322549-5342244 GCA_004024745.2 Catagonus wagneri
GTCGAGCCCAGCGTCAGGGGGTCCGGGGATGGTTTCTGGTTGTCTCTGGGCTGCTGGCTCCTTGGCCTTCTCTCTAGAATGAAGTTTGCGTACAGGGAAGGGGGGCTAGAGGGTGTTCCAATCCCAAAAGAAAACAGCAGTGCAGCAGAAGGCTCACCGGAAAGTAACGATGAGTCAGAGAAAGCAATTACGCGAGGACACGATGGTCTGCGAAAAGCCAGACCCCAGTGCAGCAGGACTCTCACTAGCAAGTAACCATTGTAAATCAACTGGAATAGAAAAAACGAAAATCATGAGATCGAAAAAAATTTTAATTAAATAATGTGAAATGTTAAAAACAAAAGGAAGGTAGACATTAGTTGTAAGTGAATGGGCCAAAGGCAGGACCTGCCGTCATGGGGACCGTTTTAACTACGTTTTTTTTTTGTCTTTTTGCCTTATGTAGGGCCGCACCCGCGGCATATGGAGGTTCCCAGGCCAGGGGTCTAACAGGAGCTGTAGCTGCCGGCCTTTGCCACAACCACAGCAACGCAGGATCCGAGCCGCGTCTGCAACCTACACCACAGCTCACGGCAACGCCGGATCCTTAACCCACTGAGCAAGGCCAGGGATCGAACCTGCAACCTCATGGTTCCTAGTCAGATGTAGTCGGATTCGTTAACCACTGAGCCATGACGGGAACTCCCCATTTTAACTAGTTTTTAGCTGTAACAGTATTTCCTAATCATTAACTCTTGAGGCTGCCTTTTGAGACTGAAGGGAAGCCCTAGAGGCTAAAGGAAAGGCCCTTTGCCTCAAAACACAAAGATTTAGAGTTTGGTACATGGCTTCAGAGGCTCAAGGAAGGAGTGCCCTTTTTTTTTTTTTTTTTTTTTTTTGGATTTTTAGGATCACACCTGCAGCATATGGAGGTTCCCAGGCTAGGGGTCAGATTGGAGCTGCAGTTGCCAGCCTCCGCCACAGCTCACAGCCACGCCAGGTCCTTCACTCACTGAGCGGGGCCAGGGATCAAACCCACATCCTCATGGCTACTAGTCAGCTTCGTTTCCACTGAGCCGAAATGGGAGCTCTTCAACTGATTTTTTAAATTAAACTAGAAGTGATTTCAAGTGTAGTGATGACGTCTGCTCTACAGCAAATCGCATTCAGTCTTTTTCTCCATGGCTCGTGTCTCCTTGTGGAAACTGTCTCTAAGAAAATGTGGTGCTTTGATGCTGTATTACTCTGGAACACTACTTGTGCCTGTAAATTGCCTGACAACCAGGATGCTTCTTGGATTTAACTACTTTACGAACCTGAATTAGGTGGATGGAGGGGGGACATCCGTCAGGTATGGGCATGCTCATGACTGACAGGCGTGCCAACCGATGCCATGAAACTTCCCCCAGGAAGCGGGAAGAGCAAGGTTGGGGCCCTCAACGTCAGCCTTAAAAAGGAGCATTGGCTGGAGTTCCCGTCGTGGCTCAGTGGTTAATGAATCCGACTAGATCCGACTAGGAACCATGAGGTTGCGGGTTCGATCCCTGGCCTCGCTCAGTGGGTTAAGGATCCGGCGTTGCCATGAGCTGTGGTGTAGGTCACAGACGCGGCTCAGATACCGCGTTGCTGTGGCTGTGGCGAAGGCCGGCAGCTACAGCCCCTGTTAGACCCCTAGCCTGGGAACCTCCACATGCCACGGGCGCGGCTCTAGATAAAAAGCAAAAAGACAAAAAAAATAAAAATAAAAAAGGAGCATTGGCTGAATGAGCACCATCCTTAGGATGGAGGTCAAGACAGCATGCTCCACTCCACCAAGCTTTCCTCAGTATATGTGGTACCAAAGCCAGGTTCGGCATCTCCCACTCCAGACACACTTGTTGGCTGGAAAAGCTAAGTTTGCTTTACCAGGGAGAAGGCGGACTCATGTCCAAAAACCAACTCCGTTGATTCTGTTCGGCCGTGAAAGTTTCTAAAGGGAGAAAGGGGTCATCATCTCAGTTGTCCATTAACGTAGGGGATCAGAATCATCACCGTCCCCCACTGCACGCCAAGTGTGTCAATCCCCTGCGGTCTTTCTTTCGATATTTCCTCGTTCACGCACTCAGATTGCAGGATTACGAAAGAGGAAGCCAGGCAAGAGACGTGGTCGTCTGTGTATTACTTGTTGTTCATTTTGACCTCTTTGATCTATGGAAAGAACTGATGGGTTAATAAGCAAGGCATTGTGTGATCAAAAGATCTGAGCTGTGTGGGCAAAAGAGGAGTGAAGCCGTGGGCACCTGGTGCAAGTGTTAAGTTAAAATAGAACTTTGCTGGGAGATCCTGTTGTGGCTCAGTGGGTTATGAACCCGACTAGTATCCATGAGGATGTGAGTTCGACCCCTGGCCTCACTGAGTGAGTTAAGGATCTGGCATTGCTGTGAGCTCTGGTGTAGGTCGCAGGTGTGGCTCAGGCCCCACGTTACTGCGGCTGTGGTGTAGGCTGGCAGCTGCAGCTCTGATCCAGCCCCTAGCCTGGGAACTTGCATATGCCATGTGTGTGGCCCTAAAAAGATTTTATAACAAAACAGAAAGGAGTTGCTGTTGTGGTGCAGTGGAAACGAATCTGACTAGGAACCATGATCTCTGGCCTTGCTTAGAGGGTTAAGGATCCGGCATTGCCGTGAGCTGTGGTATAGGTTGCAGACACAGCTTGGATCTGGTGTTGCTGTGGCTGTGGTGTAGGCCAGCAGCTGTAGCTCTGATTAGACCCCTAGCCTGGGAACCTCCATATGCCACCAGTGTGGCCCTAACAAGCCAAAAAAAAAAAAAAAAAAAAAGATGAGTCCATTTATGGTAGCATCAAAAAGAATAAGACACATAAGTTTTTACTGATAAATAAAATAGTGTTACTGATAAGCAAATGAACAAAATTAGTTTAATGAAAGAGTGCAAGGGTTGTGCACCAAAAGGTACAGAGTCTTGCTGAAAGAGGTGCAAAGATGCAAATATATAGTAAGACATATGGCACAGGTGCAACCCTAAAAAGCAAAAAAAAAAAAAAATACACACACACACACACATATATATATGGCTTTGCTAAAGTGATAAAACAAAGGGCTTCCTACAAAGCGTTGCTTCCTGAAAAGAATGTCTCATGTGTGCGGTGTTCAAGAATCGCAAGGGGGTTAATATCCAGGGCACGATGCTCTTTGACCAGCTCAGGGATAGGTACGCTGTCTAGACAGGGCCGCTAACCTTCAGACGCATCACCGCAGCTAAATGAGATAAGCATTAGGACAGAGATGCGTGCCGAAGAGATGAGGGATGAAAAGGGGCTTCTCTTCTCTTCGGCTGTGCTGTCCGGGCAGAGAGCCTAAGAGCCACGTCTCATAAAAGAAGCCCCGGGGGTTTAAGAAGTGGAGACAAAGGCTATTCTCTTTCTGTAGATCACTCTGTTAGGAGGGGGATGGAATAAAACAAGGAAGCCCAGACAATTCAGAGTCTACAGCAACAGGTGACGTTCTTTTGACCCCATCGTTTCCAGAAACTGGAGCCCAGCAGGACCCTGTGGGGGTCTTTCTAGGACAGACCTCCCCCCTCTCCCACACCATGTCCTCTGCCTGCCTCTTATCTGTAGGAAAAAAAGAAAAAAGGAAACGTTAGCCTCGCAGGCCTTGCCTGAGTTCCCAACAACACATTTAATCAGAGAGGTGAGCAAATGCAGAAAGAGGGTGGAAAGCACTCAAGCGAGATGAAATATTAGTTGAGCCGTTCAGCAGCCGAGGACCTTGAGTTCCTGCCCCAGGGCTGTAGCTCACACGCCGAGCCGAATCCTGGCTGCAGTTTGGCAGAGACTGAAACCCCACCAGGTGGAAGACGTCAACCACGTGGTGGCCAGACCGCAGCCGTGACATCAGCTGCCACAGTTCTGAGAACTGGCCTCCAGGAAATGGGAACAAACTGGCCCTGGAACCGAAGACGAGCTGTACCGAAAACCGTCAAGATGATGCTGTGCGACCCATTTCAAGAGGACCGTCAGAGCTGACAGCACTGCACTGCACGTAGGCTCCCCGCCATCTGTGTACCCCAGAAACTCCCCTTCAAATTTAAAATCTCTTTCCGCCTGATCGGCAGCAGGGAGCTGGTTCTTTCCGACATGAGTCCAGCTTCTCCCCCAGGACTTCCGGCTTCCTTAATAAAGCTGTCTTTCCTCACAGCCAGTACACGTCAGGATTTGTGAGTGTCCAGCAGAACCTAAGTTCAGTAAAAAAAAGGCAGTGCAACCTGATCTCCTCTAGTTTGTGTCAGGAATCGGGGGCGGGGGAGCGGTTCCCATCATGGCTCAGCAGTAACAAACCCGGTGAGTATCCATGAGGATGCAGATTGGACCCCTGGCCTCGCTCAGTGGTGGGTTGAGGATCCAGCGTTGCCGTGAGCTAGGATGTAGGTCACGGATGTGGCTCGGATCCCGTGTTTCTGTGGCTGTGGCAGCTGCAACTCTGATTTTACGCCCAGGCTGGGAACTTCTCTAGGCCGCGGGTGTAGCCGTCAGAAAGGGGTGGGGGGAGGCAGAGGCTGGGGGGAACATGGCCAGTAACCCAGAGAGAGCTCTCCAGCAGCTCGCAGCAGCAGGACGTACCTGGCGTGAGTGAGCAGGTGGCCCACGTCGGCCCTCACCAGGCTCCTGCCCCAGGAGAGCTGACTGTTAGCGTTTGCAGAGAGAGAAGAAAGACCCAGAGGGCTGCCTCTGTTTTCCTAATGTCACTTTGAACTGATTTCACTGACCGTGGTGACCAAGTGAAAGCTTCCTGCCCTTGGGGCCGTCCCCACCTGACTCAGGAGGAAAGGAGAGTGTTCCCTGACTTGATGGGCTGTGGGAGTCCTCATTTAAAAAAGTGAGGCCGTACCTGTGGCATAGAGACGTTCCCAGGCTGGGGGTCACATCAGAGCTGCAGCTGCCAGCCTACGCCACAGCCACAGCCACGCCAGAGCTGAGCCACATCTGCGACCTGTGCTGTAGGTTGTGACCGCGCTGTGTCCTTAACCCACAGACCGAGGCCGGGGATCAAACCCGAATCCTGCCGGACACTGCGTCAGGTCCGTAACCCACTGAACCACAACAGGTACTGCACAGAACACCTTCTCGTTATCCGTACAGGGAGAGCAAAGCAGCCCTACCCTCCAGGACTGCGTAGGTTAGCATCTTTCAAAACAAGGGCAGTGGACAAGGCGGGTTCCGTCCTTACAATGGACTGTTACTTGGTATTAAAAAGGAAGGACGCTCTGACACACGTTACAATACGGGTGGACCTTGGGAACATGATGCGAAATGAAATCACTTAATCTCAGAATTAAGTGAAATCACCTAATTCCATGATTCCACTGACCTGAACTGCCTGAAATAGCACCAGAGTCGTCCGAATCGAAGAGATGGAGAAGAGGGGAGTTCCCGTTGTGGCTCAGTGGGTTAAGAACCAGACTTGTATCCACGTGGATGCGGGTTTGATCCCTGGCCTCTCAGTGGATTAAGGATCCCGTATTGCCGCAAGCCGCAGTGTAGGTCACAGACGCGGCTCGGATCTGGCGTTGCTGTGGTCGTGGTGTAGGCTGGCAGCTCCAGCTCCAGTTTGGCTCCTACCCTGGGGACTTCCGTATGCTGCAGGTGCGGCCCTAAAAAAGCAAAAAATAAAAATAAGAGAGAGAGGGAATGATGGGTACCAGACTGGGGGAGGGAAGAGGGCAGAGTTTGTTTTTAACAGGTATACAGTTTCGACTTTGCAAGATGAAAAGAGTTCTGAAGCGGGCTGCATGATAATCGCGCGTACTTAACATGACTCGACGATAAACTTAGTGACGGTCAAGACGGCATATAGATGACGGGATGCGTATTTGATCACAGTTAAGCATCTTAGAGGGAGGTGCGCCTGACTCAGAAGGACTGATAAACAGTGTAAGGTCTCTCTTTGGACAGAAAGAAGCTTCAAGCACTTTCTATGCCCCTGGGCCGGTGTATTCATGGACACCTCCGTGGCCGGTCTGTCTGCCAGATCTTGTGAGAATTTGGCCTCAAGGGAGTTTCTGATTCAGCTGAGAAGGTCGTTTTTGAATGCTGACGGCTGTGATACGATTTGCTCTTTCATGAAACAGCCCCACTGTGTTTCTCTGCTCCTTGCCCACCTCCCCTCAGAAGCCAGGCTGGATTGTCCCAGCAAAAAGGACCCAGTGGGTTGTGCAAAACTTTTCTTTCAAACAAGGGGCTTCTGAGCTTGTTAAAAGGAACTCTTGGGCTGTGAATCAAAACAGCTCAGTACAGGGAGTTTCCATTGTGGGTCAGTGGACCGAACCCAACTAGCAGCCATGAGGATGTGGGTTCCATCCTTGGCCTCACTCAGTAGGTTGAGGATCCAGCATTGCCATGAGCTGTGGTGTCATTTGCAGACATAGCTCAAACCCAGCATTGCTGTGGCTGTGGTGCAGGCTGGCAGCTGCAGCTCGGATTCGACCCCTAGCCTGGGAATCTCCGTATGCCACAGGTACAGCCCTAAAAAGAAACAAAAAAAGAGTAGGCCTGTGGTTTTGTGTGCATCTGTTAAATCTAAAGAGATATTACTTTCTTAGGAGTGTCTGAAAAGCAATTGCAACTTTTAAAGGAGAGGTTTTGTGCAGACAAAAGTTTACGCTGCTCAGAGCCGTGCCAGATCCATTGAGAAATCTTGTGTTAATGATTCATTTTATTTTATTTTACTATATTTTATTTTACCTATTCTATTCTATCCTATCCTATGCCATTCCATTCCGTTCCATTCCATTCCATTCCACTTTGTGCTGTCTTTTGGGGGGCCACACCCAAGTCATGCTGAAATTTCTGGGCCAGGGCTGGAATTCTCCACACGGCACTGACCTGAGCCACTACAGTGACGAGGCCAGCTACTTAATCCTCTGAGCCACACAAGAGCTCTACTTTTTGTTATTTTACTAACAGCGTCTCCTGAATTGCTCACAATGAGTTTGCAGGTAATTGTACACTGTGTTTAAAAACAAAACAAAAACCCCTCGTACTGATATCTGACTTGCTTCTTTTGCCTAATATGTGACATTTCTACCATAAAAATATAGCAAACACAGAGGGAGTTCTCATTGTGGCTCAGTGGATTCAGAACACGACTAGTACCCATGAAGATGCTGGTTCAATCCCTGGCCTTGTTCAGTGGTTTAAGGATCGGGTGTTGCCGTGAGCTGTGCTGTAGGTGGCAGGTGTCTCAGATCCTACCTTGTTGTGGCTGTAGCGCAGGCCGGCAGCTCAGCTCCAACTGGACCCCAGTCTGGGAATGTCCATATGCTGCAGGTGCTGCTCTAAAATGAAGACAAAAAATAGAAAATGAAACAAAACATACCCAAGAGTATCAAACTGGGATTTACCAAAGAATAAAAGTTAGAATGAAAACTTCCAGCATATTTCAGTATGCAAAACGCCTGTGTACGTTTGTATGAATAAGATCTCAGGTACCCTTTTCTCTGCCTTTTTTTTTTTAGATTTTTTAAATTAAAGTCTAGTTGGAGTTCCCGTCATGGCTCAGTGGTTGATGAATCCAACTAAGAACCATGAGGTTGCGGGTTCGATCCCTGGCCTTGTTCAGTGGGTTAAGGATCCGGCGTTGCCGTGAGCTGTGGTATAGGTTGCAGATGCGGCTCGGATCCCACGTTGCTGTGGCTGTGGCTGTGGTGCAGGCCGGCAGCTACAGCTCCTGTTAGACCCCTAGCCTGGGAACCTCCATATGCCACAGGTGCAGCCTTAGATAAGACAAAAAAAAAAAAGATAAAAAAAAATAATAAATAAATAAATTAATTAATTACAGTCTAGTTGATTTACAGCATTTTGTCAGTTTCTGCTGTACAGCAAAGTGACCCACACACATATTTTTTATATTATTTTTTATATTATTTTCCATCATGGTCTCTCCCAAGAGACTGGGTAGAGTTCCCGTGCTGGACAGCAGGACCTTGGTACCTATCCATTCTCAACGTCACGGTTTTGAGGTCCCTTTTCCGTCACTGCATAGCTTTCTTCCAGTGGTCCCCATCTGCACAAATGTTCTATTTTTTAGCAGTCTTACTGTATCTTTTTTTTTTTTTTGAAGTAGAGCTGGTATAGAGCATTAATTTCTGCTGTATAGCAAAGTGATTCAGTTATATGTATATACATTCTTTCTATATTCTTTGCAGGATGATGTGTCACAGAGTATTGAACATAGTTCCCTGTGCTCAATGGTAGGACCCTGTTGTTCTCATGTACACATCTGTAGTCTAGATATTTCCTCCCCACGTTAAATCTCACTCTCCTATATTCATATGCCTGACACAGGGCACTGCCATCAAAGAAAACTATGTTTTGCATTTTTTAAATTTAAGTATTTTTGGTTTGGGAGTTCCCATTGTAGTGCAGCTGAAATGAATCCGACTAGTATCCGACTAGTATCCATGAGGATGTGGGTTCAATCTCTGGGCTCGCTCAGTGGGTTAAGGATCCAACGTGGCTATGAGCCTGTGGTGTGGGTCGCAGACGCAGCTCATATCTACTGTTGCTGTGGCTATGGTGCAGGCTGGCAGCGACAGCTCCAATTCAGCACCTAGCCAGGGAACTTCCATATGCTACAGGTGTGCCCCCCCCCCCAAAAAAAAGAAAGGGAAAAAAAGTATAATCGGTTTGCAATCAACTATATAGTTGATTTGCAATGTTATCTTAGTTTCAGATGTACAGCAACACGCTTTGCATTTTTAAACAGCCTTCCCTGAAGCAACACCTTCACCCAAAACAGCATCCCCATCTCGAGAGTTCTGGACTCTGCGAGATGATGGCAGGAAGAGAAAGCCCTATTGATAAGCATGGCTCCCTAGGAGTACCCCGTGAGATTGTGCGGTGACGGCCCTCTTCAGCCGGTCCTTCCCTTATTAGCAGTGTCAGACCATGTGGGAACTTCCTCTCTCTCTGGGCTGTGTGGGAAATTCCGCTGTGTGGGAAATTCCTCTCTCTGAGCTCTTTAAGAGATGGATGCAGGTTGGGCTGGTGATGCTCTTGTTCCTAAACAGTCCTTGATGCTGTGAGGAATTCACGTATTAAACTGTGTTGATAGGAGTTCCCATCGTGGCTCAGTGGTTAACAAATCCGACTAGGAACCATGAGGTTGCGGGTTCGATCCCTGGTCTTGCTCAGTGGGTTAAGGATCCTGTTGCCGTGAGCTGTGGTGTAGGCTGCAGATGCAGCTCGGATCCTGTGTTGCTGTGGCTGTGGCACAAGCCAGTAGCTATGGCTCTGATTAGACCCCTAGCCTGGGAACCTCCATATGCCGCAGGTGCAGCTCTAAAATGACAAAAACCAAAAAAAAAAAAAAAACCTGTGTTGATAGGGTTACTCTCCATGTTTCCCTTAAATAATACTTACTTCTCTTTACAATGTTGTGATCACTTCTGCTGTACAACAAAGTGATTTGGTTATGCATAAACACACAGCCATTATTTTTCTGATTTTTCTAAAGAGGCATATTCAACATTTGTCTCTCCGTACAGGCACAGAGCCTCATTCTCCTGTCTTTCATGCCTTCCCTTTGGAAGCTAAAAATAGAGTTGTCATGTGATCCAGCAATCGCACTTCTGGTCATATATCCAGAGAAAACCATAATTCAAAATGATATATGCACCCCAGTGTTTTTAACAGCACTATTCACAATAGCCAAGACATGGAAGCAACCTAAATGTCCCCTGACAGATAAATGGATAAAGATGATATGGTACATATATGCAGTGGAATACTACTCAGCCATGAAACTGTACCCAGGTATTCTGCATCATGACATATTGGCCAGACTAACCACTCACATTGACTGGACTAACTGCTGAAATTTGTGTCATGCAGTAATAGTTAATTTTATGTGTCAAGTTGGCAGGGCTAAGAGGGGCCTGAATAATCGATCAAACATTATTCTGGGTGTTTCTTGAGAGTGTGTTTGGAGATTAATATTTAAATTGGTAGACTGAGACGTTCCCAGTCATGACTCAGCAGAAACGAATCTGACTAGCATCCATGAGGATGCAAGTTTGATTCCTGGCCTCGCTCAGTGGGTTAAGGATCTGGTGTTGCCGTAAGCTGTGGTGTAAGCTGTAGACTCGTCTATGATCTGGCATTGCTGTGACTGTGGTATAGTCCAGTGGCTACAGCTCCGATTCAACCCATAGCCTGGGAACCTCCATATGCCATAAGTGCAGCCCTAAAAAGTAAAAAAATAAAGTAAAATAAAAAATAAAAATAAGTTAAATTAAATAAATATAAATAAATTGGTAGATTGAGTAAGGCAGATTGCCCTCCCCAGTGTAGGTGGGTCTCACCTAATCAGTTGAAGCAGAAAATAGAACCAAAAGGCTGACCCTCCACAACACAAAAGGGAATTCTTGCTGTCTTTGGACTCAAACTGAAGCATCAAGTCTTTCTGCTCATGAGACCTTCACGAGTTTCATCAGAGAAACCGAACCAAAAATTCCTCAGGCAGCAAAAGGACCCAAACGGACCCCACACCTGGATCTGTCTACGGCGTGGCATAGATTTGGATAGCTGGTTATGCGCACAGATGGAAGATCCACAACCCGTAAGGTCAGCATTGCCCTTCATGGTGCAGGACAGAGAGAAAGCTACGTCAAGTGTGCAGAACTCTAGCCAGGGTCTGAGTACGACTTTTCGAGTTATCTGGTGCACTGGAGCCCTATATGCATGAGTGATTCTTCAACCAACCAGAGTATCAGCAGGACACTTATGTAGCATGTCAGACCATCCTCCGTATTTGGGGAGAGAAAGTTCTTTTAAAATTGACTTATTACAGTCTGTTGAAACCCTAAGTATGTTGACTACCACAGCAAATAGCTTTGAGCTTCCTATACTCTGTGGCTCACATTTCTTAGAGTTCTCTAAGGAACAGAGCAAGAAGGTCATATGCATGATACACAATGGTGACAAATTAATTCTGCAAAACTAACCCTGTTTGAATAAAATTCTACTCTGTGTCCTCAAGTGGGGGGACCCTTCGTTCATACAGAAAAAGGATTTGGATCCTTCTCTTTGGGAACCAGTTGCTTTTGTGTTCATTACACCTCCCTGGTTAAAACACATTCACCGAGTGTGGTGATCCTGCGTGGGGGCAACCAAAGGGTACTGTTGTCACATGCAAACCCCAGGCTGCCAGGAGAGCCACCGATTAAAGGCTTCATTTGTTTTCATCCAGTCTTAGGATTCCTTTCTTAGTGAAAACCCTTATTGTTTTTCTCAAAGAGAAAGGAGAATGAATCCAATGTTTGAGATGAGACTATGAAGGATTTTTATGAATGCAAAGAGAACGTGAAGAATCCTAAACACAAAGAGCAGAAAACCAAGCAGTGTTTTTCCCCTGCGCAGCAGCCAGATGGCTCCTCAGACAAATGCAAGGCAAGCTGTCTGCACACGCAGGTCCCAGAGCCCAGAGCAGAAAAGCAGTTTCTGTAATCATGACTGACAGGTTCCCGGGAGGATGCAGAGAGACTACCCCCCTCGCCCCCCAAATGTGGCTGTTCCCCTTGGACACACTGTGGACACCCTCTCCCGGAATGTGGAGGCTCAAGTTGGCCAGCAAGAAACAGTGGCCTGTGGGAAACAACTGCCTGCAGAAACTATCCTCCTACAAGGATGAACTGCCCTCTGTCATGGGACACAACCCCCTACCCCTCCCTAGACCTTCCCCTCCTCCTTCATTGTTCCTGCCGGATTACCACCTCAGAGCCTTTGTAAGGCTAGCACCTCCTCACAGTCAGAGCTGGCGCCATCTTGAGCTCAGCCCGGGCCCCTCTGATGCCTTAATAAATCTCTATTGCTTTACGAACTTGGCCTTGCTGTGTTCCTCCCTGGGCGAACCTAACAGCCGTCACCATGACCATAACCATCATCATCATTGCTGTCACCATCATCCCATATCATCTTCACCATCTTCATCCCGTCATCATCTTCACCATCATCTTCATCCCATCACCATCACCATCATCCCATCACCATCATCATCCCATCATCATCTTCACCATCATCTCCATCCCATCATACCATCACCATCATCCCATCATCATCCTCACCATCATCTTCATCCCATCATCATCTTCATCCCATCATCATCTTCATCCCATCATCATCTTCATCCCATCATCATCTTCATCCCATCATCACCATCGTCACCATCACCCCATCATCATCATCACCATCATCCTCATCCCATCATCACCATCCCCGTCATCATTATCTCCACCATCACCACCGCTGTCATCACCATCACCACCGCCATGACCGTCATCGCGACTGGTATCCTGCAGATTTCAGCAGGTTATTTACGAGCTCATATGCAGTGCGTCTAAAATAAATCCATTCAGGAGGTGCCTGGAATAGGCAAATTCACAGAGAACGAAAGTCCACAGTACCAGTTGCCAAGGGCTGGGGGAAGAGGGGATAGGAGTTGGTGTGTGGTAGCGACGGAGTTCCCTTGGTGAAGATGAAAAGGTTCTGGAGATGGATGGTGGTGGTGGCTGCACAACCCTCTCAATGTGTTTACTGCCTCTGAACTGTGCACTTACAAAGGGTTGACTTGGAAATGTTGTGTTATGTCTGTTTCACCACAATTAAAGCACACACACACACACACACACACACGGCTGGATTTAGCCTTGACCCTACTTTCTAGCCATCCGTGGGAAACTGTCCTGTCTTCACGCCTCAGCCCCTGAGCCACAGGGTCTCCTCATAGGCTCCCTGGTTCATGCCTCTTCCATATTATTTGTCTTCTTCCCCAAGCCACCTAAGTTGTCTCAACCCTCCCTCCTTGCTAATCATGAAGCCACATTCTCGAGCAAGACCACAGATGTCATTTTCCTGGGCAGAAGTGTTTTCGTCTGAAACTGGGTTGAAAGCCTCCTTGGGCTAACAGGAGCCAGTGTTCGGCACCCCAGCCGGGCAGACCCGCCGGGCTCAGAAGCCTGAGAGTACATCGTGGGTGGGTCCGATAATGAACTCTCCGAGGAGTGCCCCTCTCCTGGGAGCAGGACACCCCCTCCCCACCAGGAGGAGGAGACTTTCCTTCCTAATCCCTCCGGGCTCCAGGCAACCCTGACAACCCTGACGATAAGCCTACACGTGAAATGAATGCAACGTTTCCATGTCAGAAACCTGTCTCCATGCAGGAGACTTTCAAACATAGCACCTTAACACTCCAAGGGTGACCAGAAACCAATTTCTGTACAAAAAGCTGTAAAACATGTACCGCAACACTTCAAGGACCATCAGAAACCAACCTCTGTTCAGGAAACTTTGAAACATGGCACCCCAAAACTTCAACAGTGATCAGAAACTAATTTCTATTTAGAAAAAAAAAAGCTTTAAAACAGACACCTCAGTACATCAAGGATGATCAGAAACCAATTTCTATACAAAGAGCTTTAAAACTTGGCACCCTAACACTTCGAGGGTGATCAGAAAGCAATTTTTTTCTTCTTCTTTTTTATTTTTTATTTTTATTTTTTGGTTTTTAGGGCCACACCTGCAGCATATGGAAATTCCCAGGTTAGGGGTCAAATAAGAGCTGTAGCCGCCGGCCTACACCACAGCCACAGCAAAGCAGGATCCGAGCTGTGTCTGTGACCTGCACCACAGCTCCCGGCAACACCGGATCCTTAACCACTGAGCAAGGCCAGGGATCAAACCTGTGCCCTCACAAATACCAGTCAGATTCGTTTCCACTGAACCAAAACAGGAACGCCCAAAAAACCAATTTCCATACAAAAAGCCTTAAAACATGGCACCCCAAGACTTCAAGAATCATCAGAAACCAACCTCTATACAGAAGCCTTAAAACATGGAACCTCAGGAGTTCCTGTTGTGGCTCAGTGGGTTAAGGACCTGATATTTTCTCTGAGGATGTTGGTTCAATCCCTGGCCTTGCTCAGTGGGTTAAGGATCTGGCATCGTGGCAGGCTGTGGCCTACATTGTAGATGTGGCTCAGATCTGGCGTTGCCATGGCTGTGGCTGTGGCTGTGGTGTAGACCGGCAGCTGCAGCTCCGATTTAACCCCTAGCCTGGGAACATCCATATGCTGCAGATGCAGCCATAATAAACAAAAACAAAAACAAAACACATGCAATACCTCAAAAGTGACAAGACAGAGTTCCCTTGTGGCTCAGTGGGTTAAGGATCTGGTATTGTCACTGCTTTGGCTTGGGTAACCACTGTGGCATGGGTTTGATCCCTGGCCCTGGAACTTCCACATGCCCTGAGAATGGCCAAAAAAAAAAAAAAATCTCTGATAGAAATAACCCAGATGACCATCCATGGGCAAATGTTTTAACTAAATGGGTCCATCCATACAGTGGAATAGTATTCAGCCCTAAAAAGTACTGATGCAGCCATGATAGAGTTGAGCTTCCAAAACCTTTCACAGAGCCAAAGAAGCCAGACCTACAAGATCACGTATTGCGTGATTCCGTTTATGTGAAATATCCAGAATAAGAAGAAAATCAGCAGAGCCAGAAACCAGATGAGTGGTTGCCAGGAGCTGAAGGAGAACGCGGTGGGCTTTGTGGGTGCGAATCTCCTCTTAGGGGGTGACGAGACTCTTCTGGAACTAGACAGAAATGGAGGCTGGACCACATCGCCAACATCAAACCATTGCTGATTCGGGTCCTATAAAGCGGTGCGTGTCCACATCAGTTACAGTTCAATAAAGCAACCCTCCGGCCAAGTCCCAAAGCCTTCAGTAGCATCAGCTGCACATTCCCCTGAAGTTCAGATCTTTCCCATCCCCCACTCTCTGCAGCTCCCGCGGTCAACAGCCAAGCGGCGTCTAACCTTTCTTCAGCTGTGCGCCCTGGCTGGGTCTCCACCGATTTGTCTTCTTTGGGGGGTGTTCTGGAAACAGACATTTCAGCCAGAGGGTCAGACATCTGACGTGGTCAGGGCTGATGGTCTTTGCCACCTTCCTGAGGTTACCTAGAAGGCAGCATGAAACGCTTTCAGAGGATGCTGCGGAATTCACAGAAAACCCATAGGTTAATCCGTCCTTTGAGGAGGTCTCCCGTGACACAGAGGGACGCGGGTCTGGCGTTGTCATGGCAGCGGCTCGGTCGCCTGCGATCCCTCAGCCCAGGAACTTCCACCTGCCCTGGGCGCAGCACCCCCCCAACCCCCCCAGAAAAGATCCATACTTTGGGATCAGATCATGCACCGGTCTACCTGGGATTTGGGGGGGGGCAGGAGAGAAGCAGAGTCCCGGACCCATCTCCGCCTGTCCCTGCCACACTCAGGAAAGAACTGCGGCTCCTGAGAAAAAGCCCCAGCGTCTGCAGATGTGGGGCTCGGTGGGGACATTCCGAATTCTTCCTAATTCGTTCCTAGTGAGCAGAAAGGACTGTCGTGCCCAGGGCTCCAGTGGCTGCTAGGGACTGAGTTCTGTGCCCCCCGTGTAAGCAAGCAGGACCCTCTGGGGCTTTGGGGGTGGGGGGTGGGGCGGCTGACCCTCCCCCAGATCTTCTGCTTCAGCTCCTCCCCAAAGCACCCGGATAAACAGTCCCTGGTTTACATTTCCTGAAGTGTTTCACAGATGCTAAAACCCCCACCAAGGGGAAAATCTTCACGACCTGACGACCTGACGAGCTGGAGCTCAAAAAAAGCACCCCCCCTTCCGGAGCCTAAGAATGGGGGGTGCGACTCCGCCCTGTGACCTCACCACATGAGTCCATTCCTCACCCTGGGACCCCACCCCCCAGCGGCATTTAAAAGATGCTTTACTGCTGGCCTAGCAGGTTAAGGCTCTTGCATTTTCACCTCTAGGGCTCGGGTCGCTGCCGTGGTGCAGGTTTGATCCCTGGCCCGGGAAGTTCCACACGCTGTGGGTGTGACAAAAAGAAAACAAGAGAGAACCTGAAATAAATGCTGCAACTCTCATTTAAAAAAAAAATTGCTTTACAATTTTGTTCGGGAGTTTGGGCTTTTGGGGTGGGGGCAAGACCCCACCCCCAGCCCCGTCTCCTTGCACAGCCAGTAATAAGCCTTTCTCTGCTCCATACTCCATTGTGTTGGCTGGTTTGGCCTCACCGTGCTTCGGGCAGAGGAAGCTGCACTGACCTTGTTGCCGAAACTCGATCTCTGCTCACCGGTGCTGAAGAGAAAGGTGGAAACAGGGTTTGGGGCGAAGGAATAAAAATAGCTTTACTGCTTTGCCGGGCACGGGAATGTCACAGCAGTCTTGAAGACTGTGCCACCGTCTGAGCAGAGATCGGGAGGCGGTTTTATCGTTTGGGGAGTGAAAAAAAGGGCTGCAGATAAGGATCAGAGTTAGAAGTAAGCTTGCACTGTTTTCAAAGCTGGGGTTCAGTGGTCTGGCGGTCTTCCTTCTGGAAAGAAGGCTTCATTAGCATCGTCCCTTTGCTGGGGGTTTTAGTTCTGCAGAAAAACTCAAGGTATTTTAATAGATATTCCTTGAGGGGAACCAGGACCCGCCCCAGGCTGCGCTGTTGTCTCTTGCCTGCTGCTGCCCGTCTCTGCGTCCCCTGCCTTTCCTGATCAGCACCTGTGTGGTGAACCTGCCCTTGGGAACTCCAGGAAGGTCGTGGAGGCTAAAGCTTAGTCCCTAAAAACAAGGCATAGAGGACATAGAAAGGTTTGTGTGCGTGGAAGCCCACCGGGCCCTCTTGGTTTCAATTCCCGGGCCAGTCTGGAGTGACAGCAAGGGGATGGGTGGCTGCCCGGGGCTGGCGGTGTGAACCGAAGGTTGGCACCTGCCATCAGCGTGTTCATGGGTTAGAACATGAGCCACTGTGGGTGCCGACCTGCAGCCCCCGAGAGTGGGGCTGAGCGTGGAGACCAGGAGTGGGGCCGTCTGTGCTCTGGGAAAACCGGGAGACCCTGTCTTCAGGTAGATATTTTTAGATTTGATGAGCCCAGTTCTTACCTCGCCTCACGTCTAGAAAAACAGCACAGTCCATCAACGATGACCGATGTCTGTGCGAGGGGCAGCAAGCTTCTCATGAAAGGCGTGCCTGGCTGCAGGCACGTCCCCCACCGTTATGACGTCTGTCCTGATGGTCCCCCTTTCCTCTTTGGGGCCGTGTTTCCGAGCTGTCTGAAACGCGGCCTCCGGGGCTGTAGCGAGGGGTCAAAGCACAAGCGGCGAAGGTCATCTTTGAGAGCAGCCACCTGCAAGCGTGGCCCAGCGAGCCCTGCGGGAACCCGGGAAAGCAGGTCGAAGGAGCCGCTCCAGGAAGCCCAGACCTTTCCATATTCCCGTAGAACCTGCTTTTCTGTAAATCTGGTGATCTGTAGATCTTTTTTCCTACCACCTCCCCACTGTTGCAAAAACTGCTAGCTCCTAGCCACCGCCCCCCCCCCAGCCCGGCTCCCCGGAGCGGGTTCTCAGGGTCACCTGAGACGCTGTCTCCTGGGCTTAAGTCCTCATTTCACCCCAAAGAAAGCCTAACTCTCGACTTTCAGGCTGTGTATTTTTCAGTCGACAGCAGGAGGGTGGGAGGACTGCGCTGTGATGACCTGGCCTGGCCGGTAGGATTTGAGCCCTAAAATCGGTTGTACAACGCTGGGGGTCGGCCTCCCTGCCGCGGCAGCGGACACTTTACAAGGGTCCGGCCTTTAAATCCAGCAGGCGCATGGCATCTCACCACCAGGAAAACGGAGAGCCGAACAGGGGGTCTCAGAGACTGGACGCCCCCCACCAGCGTGTGAAAGACAGAAAGGGCCCCTCCCGGGCTCCGGGTTTTAGCGTCGTCTCGGAGACCGGATCCCGGTCCACGGGCAGCCACCACGCCCTCTTGGGGGAGCGTGTCACCGTATCCAGGTCAAGAGCGAGTGGCCAAAAGCAAAGGGACCCCCGTAACCGCCCCCTCCTTGGGGGTTAAGTTGCGCCCATTTCCCAGGGGTGGCAGCATCTCACCTGCCTTCTGAGCGCGTGGGGGCGGCAGACCCTGGATTCCGCGCCCCCCCCCCGCCCCGGAACTGCCCGTTGCCCTAGCCCGCCGCGGGGGCAGAGGGAGAAGCTGGGGGCCTGGAGAGAGAAGCCGGGGTCGCGTGCGTCCAGAGAGCCGGGGCGGGGCGGGGCGGGGGGCGGGGGGTGTCTCCGACATCCCAGCGCTTTTCCGCTTTTCCGAAAGGGCCTTTCCTCTCCGCGGGGTCGCAGCAGCGCCCGCCCCCCAGCCCCCATGCTGGACAGCCCTTCCCCACACGTGGAAACACCAGCCCTGCCTGGGAAAGCCACGCGGTTCCGCCCTAAACCGCCCCTTTTCTCAATCACAAGAAAAACCTCCTGAAAAAGAAACCCTTGAAGCCTCCGATCAGAGCGAGACAAAACTCATTTTACAGTCGCGGCGCTGACCTTTTTCCCAGGGGCGGGGTCACCCCGTCACCCCTCTCGCAGGGGCCCCCATCGCCTTTCTCGCAGGGGCGGGGGGGGGGACCTCGCCCCACCCCCAACCTGTCTCGGAGCCCCGGGGAACTTCGCTCCCACCCCTGTCACTTGCAGTTGGTCCCGGCTTACTTCAAAGCCCCAGGGGGGGACGCACCTGTCTGCAAAGAGCCGCTGGCTCTCCATCAGAGGCCGGGCTTCTGCAGACAGATTCTTTCCGCCAGGCTTCAAAAGGGTCGCTTGAAAGGTGGGGAGAAAGGGGGCGGGGCACAGGCCCCCTCTTGGGACCCCAGTGAGATCGGGTTGCGTCCAGGGCGCGCCGCTCTGTAGGGAGATGTCCCGGGGGAGCTGGCAGGAGCCGGCCCCCTCCCACAGCCCCAGCCTTCTCCCTTCTCGGTTTTCACGCTTTGGAGAGGTCCGCCCCTGAGGCGCCAGCGCGGCCTCAATTTACAGAGCAGGGGGGAGAAACTAGGAGGAAAACGTTTAGGGGGCCCCAGGGGCTCTGGCTGGTGTTTCTGCTCCGTCCATCGCGTGCGCGGCGCAAACACTGCAGGAAAAACTCGCCCCCACTCCCCCCGCCCCAAAGGTCAAATAAACGCGGCCCCTCGCTCCCCAGCTTTTCCAAGGGCGAAACCTTAGGGTGTGCCTCTCAGAACCGCCTTGCTCGTGTCGGTTTACTTCCTAAGTCGGGAAAGCGGCCAACACGCGTGGAAAATTCCTGCCATGAGACACTCAACTCACCCAGGAGTAACTTAAGGCGCCCTCAGCCAGCGCCAGAGTCCCTCTCTGCAAACTAAGTGGACTTGTGGTTGCCGAGGAGGAGGGGAAGGGCGGGGGAGGGACGGGGAGTTTGGGGTCAGTAGATGCAACTATGACACTGAAAATGGGTGAGCAGTGAGGTCCTGCTGTCCAGCACAGGGAACTCTGTCCAGTCTCTTGGGATAGACCAGGATGGAAGAAATATGAGAAAAAGAATGCATATATATATATATGTATGTATGTATAAGACTGGGGCACTGTGCTATGCAGCAGAAATGGACACAACATTGTAAATCAACTACAGTTTTTTTTTAAGTGTTGTGAACTGAAGTCTGGCACTTGCCATTGGCCTCTAAAGCGAGCTCAGTCAGGGTCAAAGTCAGGAGTGAGGTGCTCTGAGCTCTGGGAAAAGTGGAAGAACAAGTCTTCAGAATGTCAGATATTTTAAGGAGAAGATTTCATGAGTCCAATGCTTGCATCGCCTCCTGTCTAGAAAAACACTAAAATCCTTCATGG
>PVHT021183672.1:5343244-5374089 GCA_004024745.2 Catagonus wagneri
GGATCCTGGCGCTGAGAGCGGAGGTGCACGTCAAAGGAATGATTTCAGGGAGCCCAGGCCCCTTTGGTTCCTGCTCCCTGCCCTTTGTTGCAAAAACTCAGCTCCTCCCTCACCTCCTCCGAGGGGCGGCCTGAGATGCTGTCTCCCAGGATTCAGTCCTCACTTGGCCCCCAAATAAGACTTAACTCTCAACTTGCAGATTGTGCATTTTTATAAGTCGACAGTATCTTCTTCTTCCTTTTTTTTTTTTTTTGGCTGTGCCTGTCTCATGCAGAAGTTCCCGGGCCGGGCATGGAACGCGCAGCACTGCAATAACCGGAGCCACTGCAGTGAGAACGCGGGGATCCTTAACCCATTTAGCCACCAGGGAACTCCTAAAGTGCCTTTCAGGTGGCTCACTTATTTAAAGTTGGTTTTGTCATGGCAGATGCGATCCTGATGCCTACCCTGTTTAGGATTTTTAAAGATATGCTGCGAAGCATCTTTAAAATTCCACAGGTGGCTATGGAACCCCTGTGCGGTGACCAGGGGCGATGCTGGGTGGCAGGGATGTAGATGTGCCTGGGTCTCCGCTCTTGTGGAAGCCACCGCCAGCGCCTCCAAGGACGAGGAGGAGCTCTCCTGGAAGCTCCCAGTGGCTTTTCCCTCCTTACTCTGGGGTGGGGAGGAGAGGGGGACAATCCAGACGCAAAAGTCCACAACCACCCACTAGGTCCTGCTGAGCAGACAGGGAGGTAGCCTCCTGTTAGCTCCCTAAGTGTCTGTACTTACTCTGTCCCTAATAACAGCCACTTTCCTACGTTAATACCAAAAGATATTTAAAAGATGGATTGGGAGTTCCTTGGTGGCTCAGTGGTCAAGGACCCGGCGTTGTCACTGCTGTGGCACAGATTCGATCCCTGGCCTGGGAACTTCTGCATGCTGAGGATGCAGGGGGGAAAAAGCGAGCTGTGGTGTAGGCTGCAGATGCAGCTTGGATCTGGTGTGACTGTGGCTGTGGTGTGGGCCATTAGCTCCAGCTGCGGTTTGACCCAGAGCCTGGGAACTTAAATATGCCACTAGTGCTGCCTTTTTTTTTTTTTAATGAAAAAAAAAAAGTGAGACGCAAACATTCTTGTAGACCCATGTTCACAGCAGCAGTATTCTCAGTAGCCAAAAGATGGGAACAATTAAGTGTCCAGTGATGGATGGATGGATGGATGGGTGGATGGATGAATGGGTGTGTGGATGTATGATAGATGGATGATGGATGGATGGATGATGGATGTATGGATGATGGATGGTGGATGGATGAATGGTAGGTGGATGGATGGATGGATAATGAATGGATGGTGGATGGATGAATGGTAGGTGGATGGATGGATGGATGATGGATGGTGGATGGATGAATGGTAGGTGGATGGATGGATGATGGATGGATGGATGATGGTTGGATGGATGATGGATGGTTGGATGGATGGATGGATGATGGATGGATGATGGATGGATGGTGGATGGATGGTGGGTAGATGGTTGGATGGATGGATGGTGGATGGATGATGGATGGATAAACAGCATGGGGTCCATCCACACAGTGGACTGTGACTCAGCCATGAAAAGGAGTGACACTCTGACACAGGCTGCCACGTGGATGGACCTTGAACCCACGATGCTCAGGGAGAGAAGCCAAACCCCGAAGGACCCCCAAAGTGGGATTCCATGGATGGGAACCGTCCAGAACAGGGACATCCACAGAGACAGGAAGCAGAAGTCACCAAGGACTGACAGGGGGCAAGAGTGAGGGGTTCTTTTTAATGAGTCCAGAGTTTGTATTTGGGAGGATGAAAAAGTTTAGAAATAGGGGAGTTCCCTTAGTGGCTCAGTGGTTAGCGAATCCGACTAAGAACCATGAGGTTGCGGGTTCAATCCCTGGCCTTGCTCAGTGGGTTAAGGATCCGGCGTTGCCATGAACTGTGGTATAGGTTGCAGATGCGGCTTGGATCCCATGTTGCTGTGGCTGTGGCAAAGGCCGGCGGCTACAGCTCCTGTTAGACCCCTAGCCTGGGAACCTCCATGTGCTGCAGGTACGGCTCTATATAAAAGGCAAAAAGACAAAAAAAAAAAACAGAGAATTCCATCTTGAAATGACACCAGCCTTCAGCCCTGTGCCCAGGCAGGGAGTCTGTCCTCTTGAGTTCGCAATCGCTGCTGCCGGCCCGCGGGCCATGAGGCCGCTGCTGCCTGGCCACGTCAGCCCACAGAGTCCCCAGCCGACGAGCAGAAGACACAGGCGTCGCTGCCATGCCTTCTGTCTCCACCGAGCACACCTTGTCCTTGGAGACGGTAACCTTGAATTCCAAGACCATTTACCCAACTCCCAGCTGCCTCCTGAGCCTCGCGGGTGAGGCAGCTCTCCCAAGAATCCGAGAAGCCAAACAGGATACCTTTGGCGTCCCCAAAATAGTCCCAGACGGATTTCAAGCTTTATCCGTCAGGCCAAGACAGCTGACAAGAGGCTCTGTGTAAACAAACATAAAACCATCACTGCCGTTTTCCACTGGTTTTTTGTTTGTTGTTGTTTTCTTTTTATAGTCGCACCGGCGAAATATGGAGGTTCCCAGGCTAGGGCTTGAATCGGAGCTGCAGCTGCTGACCTACACCACAGCCACAGCAGCACCGGATCTGAGCCACATCTGCAACCTACACTTCAGCTCGTGGCCATGCAGGATCCTTAACCCGCTGAGCGAGGCCAGGGATCAAACCCCCATCCTCACAGATGCTGTGTTGGGTTCTTAACCCCCTGAGCTGCAGTGGGAACTCCTGCAAAAGTTTTTTAAAGCCATTGCCTGGGAGTGTGTTACAGGCGTTATGTTGTGGAATACTTCATCTTTTTTTAAAAAATTGTTTTCAGAGTTCCTCACTCAGTGGAAACGAATCTGACTAGTGTCCATGAGGACACAGGTTCAGTCCCTGGTCTCTCTCGGTGGGTTAAGGATCCAGCGTTGCCATGAGATGCGGTGTAGGTCATGATTGCATCTGCAATCCTGCATTGCTGTGACTGTGGCATAGGCTGGCAGTTGCAGCTCCGATTCGACCCCTGGCCTGGGAACCTCCATATGCCGCAGGTGCAGCCCTAAAAAAGACCAAAAACAAAAAAATTTTTTCTTTTGGGAGTTCCTGCTGTGGCACAGTGGGTTACTGATCTGGCTCATCTCTGTGGCATTACCAGTCCCATCCCCGGCCTGGCACCCTGGCACGTGCCAGTGAGTTAAGGATCTCATGTTGTCACAGCTGTGGCTCGGATTCTCTCCCTGGTCTGGGAAATTCCACGTGCTGCAGGTGCAGCCAGAAAAGGAAAAAATAAAATAAAATAATAAGTTATTGGAGTAGAGTTGACTTAGAGTGTAGTGTTAGTTTCAGGTGTACAACAAGAGGATTCAATTATACATGTACCTCTATTCCTCCTTCTCAGATCCTTTTCCCATATAGGTTATGACGTGGTATTGAGTAGGTTACCCCGTGCTAGACAGTAGGGTGGGTCCTTGTTACCTGACTATGTTATATAGGCTGGTGTGTATGTGTCAGTTCCAACCCCCAATCTATCTCATATGATATTTATCTTTGTCTGATTTCCTTCACTGAGTATGACCCTCTCTAGGTCCGTCCATGTTTCTGCAAATGACATGACTTCATCCTTTTTTGTGGCTGAGTAATATGGAATAGCTCCTCTTTTCCGAAACAAGATTTAGACTTGCTCAACCAACACAATAGAAGAGAATTTCTTGCCACCTCGGGATAGTTGCCATTTGAGCAGCGGCTGGCAGACAGACAGAACACCTTATCTTAGCAAAGTGGGAAGGGCTATCCAGACTTGAAAAGGACTGGAGATTCATTTCTCCTCTAAAAGAGCAGTTATTAGTTTGCTGTTGCTAATATAATATATAATATAATATAATACAATATAATATAATATAATATTTGTTGCAGTATAATAAACTAGCACAGTCATTTATTATCTCACAGTTCCCAGGCAGAGTGGTGGCTGGGACCTCTGCGCAGGGTCCCACAAGGATGAAATCAGTGTGTTCAGCCAGAGCTGAACTCTCCACTGAGATTCGGGGTCCTCTCTCAAACCCACTGGCTGTTGACAGGACTCAGTTCCTTGTGGCTGTGGGACTGCAGCTCCCAGAGGCCACCTGCTGTTCCCTGACATAGGACCCCTCTCCACCACAAAGCAGTTACCTCCTTCTAGGACAGAAAGAGAGTATCTCTCTGCTGCTTCCGATCCTTCTGGCCTCAGACCGTCCCCTGATTAAGCCAGGCCCACCCAGGATAATGATCCATGTCAATCAACAAAACATCACCCATTTCAATGCTGTAGAGCCCAGGGAACTCTACCCAATATTCTCCGATAACCTAGATGGGAAAAGAATCTGACAGAGAGTGGACATGTGTACAGGTATAACTGAGTCACTTTGTTGCACAGCAGAAATGACCACAACCTCGCGAATCAACTCTACTTCAATAAAACTTTAAAAAATGCAAAAAAAAAAGTCACCCATTTCGATGCTGTAGAGCAGAGGGAGCTCTCCTCAATATTGTCTGATAACCTAGATGGGAAGAGAATCTGAAAAAGAATGGAGGTGTGTATTGCTGAATCACTTGGTGGTACAGCAGGAATGATCACAGCCTTGAACATCAACTACACTTCTGTAAAATTTTTTTAAATGGGAAAAAAATTCACCCAGCTCAAAACCTTAGTCACTCCTATGAAATCCCCTCACCTTTGTGGTATAAATAATGTAGCTTCGTCACAGGTGTGAAAGGTGTGGTAGTAACAATGCTGCCCACATTCAAGAGGAGATTAGACAAGGTGTGTGGACCAAGGGGTAAGAATTTGGAGGACCGTCTTATACTATGTGGGCCCCAAGCATACTTATTACCTAGTTTTACTTCGCACCTATTAAAAGAACGTCGAATGCCAAGAGATTTTAAATATCCCAAAATGAGATATGAAAAGACACAATCCTGAGGCTCCATCTGAACCACACTCACGATTCGTGCGATCACACTTCCCGGGAAGGCTGACAACTCAGAAAAGACATCACGTGATTGAAACAAGAACTGGATCCACTTGAAAGCTGGACACAGATCTGGAAACACCAGCCGGGTCTTCCCAATACCAGAGATTAATCAAACAGTGTTTTCTGGAGTTCCCACTGTGGTGCAGTGGGTTAAGGATCTGGTGTTCCCACAGCTGTGGCATAGTTCGCAGCTGTAGCTCAGATTCAGTCCCTGGCCCAGGAACTTCCATATGCCGTGGGTGTCGCCAAAAGAGAGAACAAACAAACAATCAAACAAAAAGCCAGTGCTTTCCACACAGAGTCCAATATACAATTCCCGATTCTAGGTTTGATTTGGAACAACCACACACACCCAGCTCACCTAGACCAGCAATATCATCTCTGAAAGTAAAAAATAAGAATAATTAAGTCTTCTGGTTCTTTTCTTCCTAACTAGAGGTAGAGAAGAGTTAAAATAAAACGGAGCCTGGGATGCCTCCCACAAACTGGAAAGATGGTAGCCCAGAGAGGTGATAAACTCTGCAAAAGTTCAAGGGCAACTCCCATAGGTATAGCTGACCGCAATTCTGTTATGTTTAAGACATTTTTCATTTTTCCATTTGCTCTACAAACAAATATTTTTTTCCCTGTCTGTTGAGATGATCACATGGTTTTTTGTCTCTCCTTTTGTTTGACACTGATTGACTTGTGCAGGGTGAACCATCCTTGTGACCCTGGAATGGATCCAACTTGGTTGTGGTGTATGATCCTTTTTAATGTGCTGTGGATTCGGTTTGCTAATATTTCGCTGAGGATTTTTGCATCTCTGTTCATCAATGATATTGGCCTATAATTTTCTTTGCTGATAGTTTCTTTGTCTGGCTTTGGTAGCAGGATGATGATGCCTTCACAGAATGTCTTTGGGAGTGTTCCTTCTTCTTCAGTCTTTTGGAAAAGTTTGAGAAGCATCTGGGTGTAAGTTCTTCTTTGTATTTTGATAGTTCCCCAGTGAAGTCATCTGGTCCTGGACTTTTTGTCTGCAGGGAGCTGCTTTTAAATGACAGATTCTGTTTCACTTCTAGTGACTAGTCTGTTGAAACTATTGGTTTTTTCTTCATTCAGTTTTAGCTCAAGGGTTGCTCCAGATCCCTGGGGGCCTGATCTTAACCCTGTCACAGATCCTCCAACTCCCTCCCTTGAGGTAGCTGATTCTGCAGTGAGGAACCTCCAGTGAAGAAGACACTCAGCCACATTCAGCTTACTGTTCACTACTATCACACCAGACCCACACCTCCTATAAAATGTCCAGGGGGATAGAAAGGACCCTTGGGCTCCTTTGTTAGTGTTCTAACCCTAAACTGATTGCGGGTCAAAAGAAACCAGCCTTCCAGCCTGATGTGTTGCCCATAAGTTGAAAGCAGACCATGGAAGTCCCAAGGTCTTTCCTTCTCCAAAGATAAGCCCTGATATCTCTGCCCCAGATCTTTTCTGAGAACTTGAAAAAAAAAAAAACCTCAGGAAACTGTCAAGAGCAGAACTACTCACCCAACGTAGGAACAGGAAACAAGATTCCCAAATTGATAAGAACCTTGGCTCCCGTCATCATTTTAAATACAATCCCATTCAGGTTGCAAGGTGGATTAAATAGTAACTAAAAACAAAACGAAAACGACAACAACAGCAAAAACAAAACCAAAAAAACTTAGCAAGCCCTGCCTGAACTACGGCATCTCAAACAAGGAGCAGTTGTGGGTTGAGCGTCTTTTCTCTCTGGCAAAAGAGCAACGTCGGGTGGACCTCACGGCCCTTGAGGACCTCACACAGTGCAGGCCGGAGGGGGGCAGGGGGGAAAGGTCTACAGTCGGAACTGCACAGAGCAGGACCCGATTTCAGGGTGGCTTCAAGCCAGAGTGTTGTCTGGGCGGTGTCTGGAAGGACCATGCGGCAGACCCCGTCACACGCCCCCTCTCGTCCTGCGTCCTCTCCTTGCTGCTGATCTCTTTTACCTTCTCGCTGTCTTTTCCTCCCACTCTGAGCTTCACCCGATCCCTTTTCTACCCTGCAGGGGATTCCCAATCGGCTAGCGAACGCTGGCTTTCTCTGTTCACCTCAAACCTGCACACTTTCTGGTGGCCATCTGCCTGGCGTAAACACGAAGCCCGGCAGTCTCCCCGTGCCCTGCGGGCTCTGGAAGGCAGTGCGAGCAGAGGCTACGTGCTGGCTCCTTCGTGAAAGCTTCTGAACCTATGTTACCTTTTGTCTTCCATCTCCTGTGCCTCAGACACCAGGACCAAAGCTTGAGGCGCCGTCTTGAAACACGAGTTGACCGTGAGACCGGAAGCTCAGAGTCAGGAGGAGTGAAGGAGAAAGACCACATCATCCGGGTCTCTGATGACCGTAGAAGTGTCACCCAGACCCTGGTCGATCTCCTTGGGAACGTCTCCAAAATCAGCGTCGGCCTTATGGAAGCTCATGGGGTTTTCTTTTATGTGCAGCAGAGTCTACTCTCAGCTGACATGCAGTCTCCACAGAGAGCTCTCCTTATCTCTGGATCCCTTCACTGACTTCTCATAAACAGGGAAAGGAGCTCTGGGAAATAGGCATAAATTATCTTGGTGGGCAATTCAGATAAATGCAGTGAATGTTTTTTCATCCTCTCCCATGGCATGTGGAAGTTCCTGGGCCAGGGATCGAACCTGCACCACAGCAGCCACCAGAGCCACAGCACCGACAACACTGGATCCTCAACCCACTATGCCACCAGGAACTCCAATTAATCTTTCTCTTGTTTTTATTAACGTATTTATTTATTTATTTATTTAATTTTATGATTTTTTTTCATTATACTTGATTGACAGTGTTCCGTCATTTTCCACTGTATGTCCAAGTGACCCTGTCATACATGTATATATATTCTTTTTCTCACATGTTCCATCACAAGGGACTGGTTATAGTTCCCCGTGCTGTTATACAGCAGGATCCCATTGCTTGTCCACTCCAAAGGCAATAGTTTGCGTGTATTAACCCCAGACTCCCCGTCCATCCCACTCCCTCCCCCTCCCCCTTGGCAACCACAAGTCTGTTCTCCAAGTCCGTGAGTCTCTTTTCTGTGGAAAGCTTCATTTGTGCCATATATTAGATTCCAGATATGCGATATCATATGGTATTTGTCTCTTTCTGACTTACTTCACTTAGTATGAGAGTCTCTAGGTCCGTCCATGTTGCTGCAAATGGCGTTATTTTGTCCTTCTTGATGGCTGAGTAGTATTCCCTTGTGTATATATACCACGTCTTTATCCATTCCTCTGTCGATGGCCATTTAGGTTGTTTCCATGTCTTGGCCATTGTGACTAGTGCTGCTGTGAACATAGGGGTGTGTGTTATCTTTTTCAAAGAAAGTTTTGTTCAGATAGATGCCCAAGAGTGGGATTGCTGGGTCTTTTAATTTCGACTAAAATCCACGTCTGGGTTATACATGGTACAGATGCCACTCCCATTTTCAGTGGAGCAGAAAGGAGACCAAAGTATTACTTCATTAAAATCCCTCGCTGCAGAGGCAGCTCTCTCCTCGTAGTTAATAGAGATGCACTGAGTTGGGGCCAAGTTTGATCTATGGTCCCTTCTTCTGGGGAGGAAATTTCATTTCTCCCGCAATGGAAAGGAAGACCTGTGTCGAGAGAAATGATTTTTCATCCGTCTGGTAGAGTCCAGCCACCCTCAACAGCAGGGAGAGATTGTAGAGGATAAGGAAGAGAATCACAAGGGAGAGGCTAAGAGATACGGTTTCCTTTACGGGAGCCCTGTACTGATTTTTATATGCCCTGTGCGGTCGGGGGATCAGTGTTCTCTGAGCCAAACGCAGGAGGAAGAGGCTTGCGGCCAGTATCATTTCACGAAGCCTCCCTGGGCAGTTCCGAGAGAACCCCCAGGTCCTGCCCTCTTGCTCGTCAGACCCATAGCCCCAGAGAACCGTGGAAGTCTCCTTTCTGGGCATCGTGGGTTAGGGCCAAGTGTTGCATCCATATCGTTTTCCTGCTCGTAAAGGAACTTCCCCAAAGACCCGTCCACTCTTCCATGGAGAGGACCAGCAGGGAGTATGGATGCCAACCCGTCTTTGGATCCCTCCCATCCACGTCCTCACCGGGTTCTTTCCACCAGCCCTGAGTAACTTGATCCGTGTTCTGGATCCAGAGCCCTGCACTGAAAGACCTACCTTCACCCAAACCTTTGAGTCTTGATAAAGGCTTCCGCTGGACCCTGTTTCTGTGTAATCCCACCCTCACCAGCGTCAGAGGTTAAGACCTAAACGTGTTTTGGGAGAGCACCATTCAACCGGCAACAGGTACCATTTCCTAGGCTTTTAGATAAACTGATATTGAAGTCTCAGGAAATTAACAATTCAGTCTGAATATAGTGAGTAGACTCTAAATGATCGTATCCTTGGGAGCAAGAAAGAACGTTTGTACGTTAAAGTCATTCGAGGAGTTCCCATCGTGGCTCAGCGGTTAACGAACCCGACTAGCACTCACGAGGATGTGGGTTCGATCCCTGGCCTTACTCAGTAGCTTAAGGATCCGGCGTTGCCTGAGCTGTGGTGTAGGTCGCAGATGCCGCTCGGATCCCGTGTTCCTGTGGCTGTGGTGTAGGCTGGTGGCTACAGCTCTGATCTGACCCCTAGCCTGGGAACCTCCATATGCTGCCATTGCGGCCCTAATAAATACAAAAAGACAAAAAAATAAAATAAAAATAAAGTCATTCTATATGATAGAGGATAATGTGAGAAAAAGAATATATGCATACAGGAGTTCGCGTCGTGGCTCAGTGGTTAACGAATCCGACTAAGAACCATGAGGTTGTGGGTTCGATCCCTGGCCTTGCTCAGTGGGTTAAGGATCCGGCATTGCCGTGAGCTGTGGTGTAGGCTGTAGACGCGACTCGGATCCCGCATTGCTGTGGCTGTGACGAAGGCCAGCGGCTACAGCTCCTGTTAGACCCCTAGCCTGGGAACCTCCATATGCTGTGGGTGCGGCCCTAGATAAGGCAGAAAGACAAAAATATATATATATATATGCATATATATATGTATATATATATATAACACTGGGTCACTTCGTGTATAGCAGAAATTGAGGGAACATTGTAAATCAACTATAATTTAAAAGTTTAAGGATCCTCCATATGCTGCAGGTGCAGCCCTAAAAAGACACAAAGAAAAAAATCCTGTCACGGTGGTTGAAAAAGAATCCCAAGACCACCTACAGCAATGGGTTTCAAACAGCGTGCTGGGGGCAGCATCGGCAGCTCTCCCTCGGACCTTGCTCCAAATGCACCTAATACCTACCCCCAGACCCAGTGGATCAGAACCTGTGTTTCCCACCAGCCCTTGGGAGCGGTGCGTTTCTGACCTGCCCTCAAGTTTAAGAACCGCTCTCTCGGGTGTCACTTTCTCGTAAGTCAGCTAATATCCCACTGGGGGTCCTGTTTCTGGAATCGCATTAATGTTGGAAGGCAGCAGAAACCACAACGAGCAGAAGCCGTTCTCGAGATAATGACTCAGACACCCGTGTGTCCACTGAGATGAGGAAAAGCAGACTGCCAGGAGGCAGCCAGGGCTTAGCCAAAACGATAAATTACTCCTCCTGGAGTATTGGGAGGACGCAGCCTTTCCAGGATAAGGCGTCATCTTCAGAAGGATGCGTTGGCCTTGACCTTGTCTGTGAGGTCGGAAGGGTTACCAGGCCCGGTCACGGACAGGACCTGCTTGGGGCAGCTGACGGTGCCTGCAGCCTGGCTTCCTCTCGGACTTCCCCTGGCCTGGATTGTCCCAACTTTCTAGTGGGTCACAGTCCCACCCTTTCAATGAATAAAGTATGTGCCTGTTGGAGACCGCTGAGCCGCTGAACTCTGCAGAAAGCAAACTGGTCGGTGCAGAAACACCATCAGCCAGGGAGGAAATGCTGGTGATGTCAAAAGCCAGATAAGCGTGTCTGCCGGCGCACAGTTCTCAAGTGCAGGGTCTCCTGTCAAAATAAAACAAGGGTTACATGATAACTATGCTGTTCTTTAGGCAGCGGCGCTGCTTCCTAGATGCAGACACCTGTGACTTTTATTGCTAGTAGTGTCCCTAAATGTACAAAGAGACAACTTTGACACTCCCTATGCCTGCTCCCGCTCACCCATCTAAACGTGTCACCTCCCCTAAGAAAAGTCACGTGCACTGAAGCCTGGGAGCCTGTGTTCTGTGGCACAGAGTGCCTCCTGGTCCCCCGCTTTTAAAACGTAAAAGAATCTCGGGAGTTCCCTAGGAACCATGAGGTTGCGGGTTCAATCCCTGGCCTCGCTCAGTGGGTTAACGATCCGGCGTTGCCGTGACCTGTGGTGTAGGTTGCAGACGGGGCTTGGATCCCGCGCTGCTGTGGCTGTGGTGAAGGCCGGCGGCTACAGCTCCTGTTAGACCCCTAGCCTGGGAACCTCCATATGCCGCGGGTGCGGCCCTAGATAAGGCAAAAAGAACAAAAAAAAAGAAAAAAGAAAAACTCTCCGTTGGCGTATGAATGGATAAAGAAATTCTGATTGATACACACACACACACACGCACACACACACACACACACACACACACACACACACACACACAGGAATATTATTCAGCCTTAAAAAAGCAGGACGTTCAGCTGTTTCCAGCTTGGCAGGGAACACCGCAAAGAAACACTACGTTTTGCATGATGACGTGGACTTGTGTGTTAAAATTCAGCCTCAGTGTGTTTTTCTCTTCCCTCTGTTTCTAACGTTAAAAGGCAGAGGACCCTAGATGTAAGCTCTCGCCTTGATTGCCCTGGTTTCACATACGTGACCTCAATCCTTGTACCGCAAATGGAGAGACTGGGGGAAAAACTGCATTTACTCTGGGACTCCCCATGGCGACTAGTTTCGCTGAGGTCCTTTCCTTCCTGCCTTAAGACAGCTTTACGGGAGTTCCCATCATGGTGCAGCGGAAACGAATCCAACTAGGAACCATAGGGTTGTGGGTTCGATCCCTGGCCTCGTTCAGTGGGTTGAGGATCTGGCGTTGCTGTGAGCTGTGGTGTATGTCGGCAGCTATAGCTCCAATTGGACCCCTATCCTGGGAACCTCCCTATGCCATGGCTGTGGCTGTAAAAGGACAAAAATACAAAAAAAGCAAAAAACAAACAAAAAGAAACAAGAAATGAAGCAAAGCTTTCAGATGTCAGACACTTGTCCCTGAAAGAGGAAGGCACAGAGGTGTTCCCTTCCATTTTCCGCCAGCTTCTGGCCCAGAGACAGTTCCCAAAATGTGGCAAAAGGAGAAGGAAGCCAGGAAATGTCTGACAAAGTGTCTGAATTAGGGAGATGCTTTGGGAAGTTTTGGGGTTTTTTTGTGTATCAGCGCTTTTTTAGGGCCGTACCTGGGGCGTATGGAAGTTCCCAATATAGGAGTCTAATCAGAGCTGCAGCTGCCGGCCTACACCAGAGCCACAGCCACACGGGATCCGAGAAACATCTGCAACCTACACCACAGGCTCATGGCAACGCCGGGTCCTTAACCCACTGATTGAGGCCAGGGATTGAACCCACGTCCTCACGGATACTAGTCCTGCTCATTACCGTTGCGCCACGACAGGAGCTGCTGCTTTTGGAAGTTTGAAGTGGCCAGGTCAGCTAGAGTTTGCAGTCTGAGAGAGGCCAGCTACGCAGGGAAAGATCTGCAGAATGTCCCCTTCGAAGTCAGGCTCACACATGAGAAGAAAACGCACACGGCCAGCAAAGGAACCCTGAAAAGGGAGAAAAATCGCTGACACTCGTGAAGGATCCGGAAAACGAGGAGGGAAGCTCACAGGAAGCGGGTCACAGCGTGACGTTTCCTGCATCTGTGCAGAATTTTTTTTTTTTCCAAAGAACAACACTGTTCCTTGACATTCTCGCTACCTGGATGCATCCTCGTTGAAACCGTTGTTGCTATGAACCCTTTTCCCCAAGAGGGCACAACAGTTTGACTTGCCAGCTCAGCAGGGAGGCTGGCTGGACAGCCGCGAGCAAGCATGAGTCACCGGGGGAAGCACAGACGCCAACCAAAGGCAGAGATCCAGGTGAAAGGGGAGCCTAGCCCCCTTGGTGGGTGCATCCCGCTGTCCCGATCTGCTCGTCACTCCGTTCAGCGTGTCCTTCAGCCCGACCCATGTCTCCAGACAGTGACTTCGATGGATAACGTCGCAAGACCCTCTGCCCTCTGCAGTTCCCTTGGGGGCTCAGGAGATTAAGAACCCCACCAGTATCCGTGAGGGCGCAGGTTTGATCCCTAGTCTCGCCCAGTGGGGGTTAAGGATCCGGCATTGCCACAAGCCGCGGCACGGGGCGCAGATGCAGCTTGGACCTGGCGTGGCTGCGGCCGGAGTGTAGTCCGGCAGGTGCAGTTCTGATTCGACCCCAAGCCCGGGAACCTCCGTTTGCTGTGAGTGCAGCCCTAAAAAGAAAAAAAGATTCCCTACCCGCTGATTTCCAGTCCATCGGAAGGTGGGGTCCTCCAGCAGAAGCCGGGGGTGGGGGTGGGATGGTCAGAAAGAAGAGGAAGTCCCGCTGAGCCCTTTCCCACAAAACGCTCCGGAGCCCGTCACTCCTGCCTGCCTTCGGCTTTTCCACCCTCGTTTCTGCCGTGCCTGCCGGGCGTTCCTCGGTGTCTTTTGCCGCTCTTTGGAAGTGAGTTCCTCTTCAAAATCATCCTCCAGTCACACAGTTTGAGGCTGCCAAGCCTTCCACCACGGGACCGGCCCCCTCCTCCCCTGACTCGACACCCCTTTCGGAAGCAAGCGGGATGGCTGATGCAGGTCTGCGGACGCTGTAACCCAGCACCCGCCTGCTGCCAGCACGTTCGTTTTGCGCTGTATCAGCGGGCGAGCCGGTGGACAGTGGTTTCCGACGATCTGAATAACACCTGAAATGCTGCTAGGTTATTCGAGATGGTGTCTAAAGAGTGTTTTGGTTTCAAATGACTTATAGGAAACTCTCAACTGAAAAAAAAACTCAGGGTTTCATGGACCAGGACAGACTGTGCTTTGCTTACGAGCTGCAGGAAACCTACCATCATGAACGTGATTGGCAGGACCGTGCTTACTGCAGGAAATAAGCAGTAAGCGCTCTTTATTTTTATTTGGGTTCTCTAAGACCAAGGGGCCGCAGGTCGGGACTTGAAACCTTTTTCTCATTAAAGTCGAGTTGACTCACAACGGTGTGTTCCTTTCTGCTGTACAGCCCCGTGATTCAGTGTTACAGCCATATACCGTGTGCTCTATTTAGTATTCTTTTCTACTCTGAATTTTCTTGAGTTCCAAAGCATGTATTTATATATTTCTGTTGGAGTACGATTGGTTTATAATGCTCTGTTATTTTCATGCGTACAGCCAAAATGTGATTCAGTTTTATATGTATCTATATCCTTTGCCATAGTCTTGTCCGTGATGGTTAATCACAGGACATTGAATATAGTTCCCCGTGCTCTGTGATAGGACCTTGTGGCTTGTCTCTACTATATAATAATTTGCATCTACTAACCCCAAACTCTCAGTGCATCCCTCCCCTTCCCCACTCCCTCCCCCTTGACAGCCACAAGTCTGTTCTCTATGTCTGGGTGTCTGTTTCTGTTTCACAGGTAAGTTTGTGTATGTCCTATGTTAGATTCCACATAGAAGGGGTCTCTTACGTTATTTGTCTTTGCCCGACTTGACTTCACTTAGCGGGAGAATCTCCAGATTCAACCGTGTTGCCGCCAATGGCATGATTTCATTCTTTTTGATGGGTGAATAATATTCCATTGTGTATCTGGACCACAGCTTGTTTATCCTTTCATCTGTCGATGGACACCCAGGTTGCTTCTGTGTCTTGGCTGTTGTGAATAGTGCCGCTATGAAGAGTGGGCACATGTATCTTTTTGAATTGTGATCTTTCTTCAGATACATGCCCCGGAGGGGGACTGCTGGATCCTACGGTAGCTCCGTATTTAGTTTTCTGAGGAATCTCCATACTATTTTCCACAGTGGCTGCACCAGTTTGCATTCCCACCAGCAGTGTAGGAGGGTTCCCTTTTCTCCACACCCTCTCCAGCACTTACTATTTGTAGACTTTTTAACGATGGCCAGTCTGTCCAGTGTGATGTGGTACCTCATTATCGTTCTCATTTGCATTTCTCTAATGATTAGTGACGTTGAGCATTTTTGCGTGTGTCTAATGGCCGTCTGCATGTCTTCTGCAGTGAAATGCCTAAGTCTTCTGCCCGTTTGTCAGTCGGGTTGTTTGTTTTTTTCTTGTTGACTGGTATGAGCTGTTTGTTAATTTTGGAAATTAAGCCCTCGTCAGTCGAATCATTTGCAAATATTTTCTCCCATCCCGTAGGTTGTCTTTTCATTTTGCTGATGGTTTCCTCTGCTGTGCAAAAGCTTGTAAGTTTGGTGAGGTCCCATTGTTGTTTTTGTTTGTTTGTTTTTAGCTCTGTTGTCTTAGGAGACCGACCTAAGAAAACATCGGCGTCATTTATGCCAGAGAGTACCTAGCCTGTGAGCTCTTTGGGAGTTTCAGGGTGTCATGCCTCACGTTGAAGACTTGAAGCCATTTCGAGTTTATTTTTGTGCATGCTGTGTGTTCTGATGTCCTCAGTTCCCATGCAGCTGCCAGCTTTCCCAGCACCGTGGCCCGAGGAGACTGTCTTTTCTCCTTTGTATAGTCTTGACTTCTTTGTTGAAGATTAATTGGCCGTGGGTGTGGGGCTTTCTTTCTGGTCTCTCTCTTCTGTTGCCCTGATCTGTGTGTCTGTTTTGGTGCCAGAACCACACTGCCTGATTTTTGTCCCTAGTCTGGGACCGTTATGTCTCTTGGGATTGAAACTTTTGAACCGAGGCGAGGGCACCTAGGAATGCCGTCCCTGGGGGTATTATGGCACCTCTAAGCCTTGAGAAATTCACACTGACTTCAGCATTTTGGCTCAACGTCATTTCGTAGGAAAGCTCTCAAAGAGGCTGATCTGAGAAAATAACCCTGCCCACTGATAACGTTAATGGATTTCCAGAGTTCCCATTGTGGTGCCACAATGGGAAATGAATCTGACTGGTAACCACGAGGACACGGGTTCGATCCCCAGCCTTGCTCGGTGGGTTAAGCATCCAGCCTTGCCACAAGCTGCAGTGTACGTGGTAGACGGGGCTCAGACCCCATGTCGCTGTGGCTGTAGTGTAGACCGGCAGCTGCAGCTCTGATTGACGCCTAGCCTGGGAACCTCCATATACGGTAGGTGCAGCCCTAAAAAGAATAAATAAATAAATGCTGCTTTTTAAAAAATAAAAAAGCAATAATGATTTTACTCCGTATAATGAACAGTACTGCAAGGAAAGGCAAATAATGGGAAGAAAATCTGTTTTCAGACTTTACATCCAAAAGGGGAAATTTTCCCAAAATGCTCATGCTGGTCTCCAAAGCCCGGGCACACGCCGGCTCCATCCGAAAGGCAGCAAAGTGTCTCAGATGCAGAAAGGTTGGCACACGTTTTCTCTAAAGAGCCAGAGGGCAAGTCCTTTGAGCGCCGTCAGCCGTACAATCTCCTTCCAAAGTATCCGGCCCTGTTGTGGCAGCAGGAAAGAGTCACCGACAGTCCCAGGATGCGAATGAGTATCTGTGGCTGTGTCCCAATAAAACTTTATTTATAAAAGCAGACGGGTGGGGGTGGGGGCAGATTTGGCCCACAGTTCCTGGCCGACTGGCCCTTGAAATAGAAAAATGGGGCCAGTTTCTAAGACCTTATAGAGGAGTTCCCATCGTGGCTCGGTGGTGAATGAACCCGACCAGGACCCATGAGGACGCGGACTGGATACCTGGCCTCGCTCAGTGGGTTAAGGATCTGGCGTTGCCGTGAGCTGTGGTGCAGGTTGCAAATGCATCTTGGATTTGGCATTGCGGTCTAGCAGCTGCAGCTCTGATTCGACCCCTAGTCTGGAAATTTGCATATGCTGTGGGTGCGGCCCTAAAAGGCAAAAAAGAAAAAAAAGAAAGAAAGAAAATTTAAAAAAGGGCTTATACAGAGCTCGCAGCTGATAGGTGATGCAACCAGACTTCACTGCGATCATTCTTTCCCTGAGGACTTTGTTACATTTTCCCTTCGTTTTCAAAGCAGCTGTCTCTGCCTCTGACCCAGAGCTCCACCACAAATCTGTTTAAGTTCTTAATGAGGAAGGTTCCGCAGACCCTCGGGGTTGAGCTTTGCTGTTGGCTTTGGCTTCTGCACGAGCGGCCACGGTTTCTCCCGGCCCTTCCAGGACAGTGCCCTGCCCACCCCCAGTGACGGCACTTGCAGCTCCGAATCTTTCCAATGGAGCAATTAAACTGAAGGCCAACCTGCCTTTACAGGAAGGAAGCTTGTCTGTGCTCGGGGTCCGCTTCTTCAGTTACCCACAGAATCTGAACCAGTGCCAAGGTGCCTCTAACCAGCCCCTCGCAAATTCCCGGATATGGTAACAGTCTGATGTGCAACAGCATTTAATTTTTATTTTATTTATTTATTTATTTTTTTGCCTATAATGAGCAGACACTTGAAGGATATCTTTAAAAAAAAAAGAAATAAAAAGATTACTTCTGGATTCCAGATGAAGCTTTAAGGCTAGCGTCAGAGGAGAAAGTCCAGATGCACTAATGGGAGGGAGTCCTGTTGTGGCTCAGGGGGTTAAGGACCCAACATAGTGTACGTGAGGATGCGGGTTCCATCCCTGGCTTGGCTCAGTGCCTTAAGGATTCAGCGTTGCCCCGGCTGTGGTGTAGGTCCCAGACGTGGCTCGGATCCAATGTTGCTGTGGCTCTAGTGTAGACTGGCAGATAGAGCTCTGATTCGACTCCTAGCCCGGGAACTTAACTACGTCGTATGCCGCAGGCGGGGCCCTAAAAAGAAAACAAAAAAAAAAAATGCACTAATGGGAAAGCCGTCTTAGTTCCATTAAAGCAATCCTCCCTGAACAGCGTCTTTCTGGCTTGAGCAGAAAGCCGTGGTTGGCTCAGCCTACCCACTGCCTCTTCCAGCAGGTCAGCAGCCTCAGGACTGAATGAGAGCTCTAATGGGCACTTGTCTCTCTCGTTGAGCCTCATCCATCAGCACCCGGGGGTGGCTCCTCCTGGCAGCATCTCTTGGGCCGCTCTTCCGGTCCTCCATTCTGATACCTTGGATCTTAAGCATCCAGGTCTATGGCACCAAAGAAGCTGTTTGACCGGCAGGTACGATGATCGGCCCAAGCACACGAGTCTCTTTGACAGGTCTCTTTCCCCCGTGACTCCCCACACCTAAACCTAAGGCATGGCCGAGAGACGGCAGGAAACCCAAGCGAGGAACGGCACCCCACTGAGACTAAGCCACCAGCTCTATGGCCACATCCCCTTGAAAGAAATCGTGGAGCCTCCGTCTATTAATTTTCTCCTGCAGAGATGCGGTACATATACACAAGCGAATACTACTCAGCCATAAAAAAGGATAAAATAATGCCATTTGCCGCAACATGGATGGAATTAGAGACCCTCACACTGAGTGAAGTAAGTCAGAAAGACAAATACATATCACTTAGATCTGGAATCTAATATACTGCACAAATGAACCTTTCTACAGAAAAGAAAATCATGGACTTGGAGAACAGACTTGTGGTTGCCAAGAGGGTGGGGGAGGGAGAGGGATGGTAGCGGGGTCTGGGGTTAATAGTTGTAGACTGTTGCCTTTGGGATGGAAAAGCAAGGAGATCCTGCTGTATAGCACCGGGAACTATGTCTAACCACCTGTGATGAATCCATATATGTATGCATAACCGGGTCACCACGCTGTACAGTTGAAAAATTGACAGAGAACTGTAAACCAGCTATAATGGAAAAATAAAAATAAAAAAAGTTTTCTCCTGCAACTGATCATTATCAGAGTTGGTGCTGAGCACCCAGGAGTGTGCCGGACACCAAGAAATAGAACAGAAACAACTTAATGCACCCCAGTTCATCTAAAGAGCCGACTTTGCCGTGTTCCGTCTCTGTGGTGTCGATCGCCGTTTCGGTAAACTTCGGAATGTTTTCCCACGGATTCAAAGGAGCAAGCACACACAGATGCATGCACACACTCACACAGAGACACGTATAAGACGTGTGTGCCTGTGCATTTAAAACATAGACTCTTGGAGTTCCCGATGTGGCTCAGCAGGGTAAGAACCCGACATGGTCTCCACGGGGATGTGGGTTCGATCTCTGATCTTGCTCAGTGGGTTAAGGATCCAGCGTTGACGCGGGCTCGCAGCTTAGGTTACAGATGCAGCTCTGAGCTGGTGTCGCTGTGGCTGTTGCAGCTCCACTTCAAGCCCTGGTCCAGGAACTTCCATATATACTATACCCTTTATCTCTATAGACACTGATAGAACATATATATTTATATATAAAACACGTTTTTGTGTACATATACATGTAAAATACGTGTGTGCATAAGTATATCCATATATATGGACAGGCACATACACAGACATTTTCATCACTGATTCAGATACGTATATACATTTATAAAATACATGTCTGTCACTCATAAATGTATAAAAGAATATTTGTAAGTATATATATATGTAGAGAGAGAGAAGTGATGGGCTCTGAATTAGCCATATTGAGACAGATATAAACAGAGATTAAATCTAGAAATAGATAATAATAGAAGATATAGTAGATGATAAATGGATGGATTGATAAGATAGGTAAATGCATAGAGTGAGACTGATAGATTATAGATAATAAATGGATGAATGGGTAGATTATACAGATAGATAGGCAGACAGATGTAGCATATAGATGACAAATGCATGAGTAGAAGTAGAAAATAAGTGTATTAGACAGAAAAATAGATAAATATAGAAGGTAATGATAAAAGATAGATGGATAGAATAGATGTTATGGATAGATGTGATAATACTTAGACAGATGAGAGATCCCTAGAGCTAAACAGATGACAGATAGCTGGAGAGTGGGACACGTAGGCAGGTAGGTAGTTATAGACAGCCTCTTCCATGGCAGGCTTCCTCAGCCGGCACTACTGACATCTGGGGCTGGCTTATTCTCCGAGCTGGCCGCTCTCTAATGCCCTGTGTGATGTCGAGCGGCCTCCCTGGTCCCCACCTGCTGGACGAGGATCGCACCTGTCCGTCTGCACCTGCTGGGACCTCCAGACCCTGCCCCAGCATCCTTTGGAGGCAGAGCCATCTAGATTGTGCCTTCCCCCCAGGGGGTCTCTGGGACCTCCAGTGACCTGCTCCTGTTGCCCAGGACCCCAGGTCCCCCACGTCAGGCACCAGAGCTCTGCGTGGTGACAGGACGTGCCCGGCTCTGGTGGGGCCACCCGGCACAGCCCCCTCATGGGACTCGGTACCCCTCCCTGTGAGGTGGAGCCAGCACCCCGCTTGGTGTAGGAAACCCAGGCAGAACGAGGCTTCCAGCCCTCTCTGCAGGACTGAACGCAGCCAGGCTTGCAGTCTCAAGCTCCTCTGGCTGCAGACGGCTTGCTTTCTCCAACTGCACTTTCCTCACCAGGAGGAGCTAGGCTTCGGGTCATGACACTCTGGCCCCTTCAGAGCCTGGCTCTGCAAAGAGGGAGAGCGCCCAGGGTGATGGGGTCCTGCTGTGCAGCACAGGGAACGGGGTCCGGTCTCGGGTTAGAGCATGATGGTGGAAAGAAGGAAAGGGAAGGAAGGAAGGAAGGAACGAAGGAAGGAAGGAAGGAAGGACAGACAGAGAGAAAGAAAGAAAAAGAAAGAAAGAAAGGAAAGAAAGAAAGAAAGAAAAGAGAAAGAAAGGGGAAGAAAGAGGGAGAGACAAAGAGAGAGAGGAAGAGAGAAAGAGAGGAAGGAAGAAAAAGAAAGAAAGAAAGAAGAAGGAAGTAAGGAAGGTGTGTATGGGGTGGCTGGGCATTTTGCCATATAACAGAAATTGAAGGAACAATGGAAACCAACTATACTTCAATAAAAATCTAAAAAAAATATGGAGAAAGTAGTACCCACAAAAAAACCCTCAATGTACGGACCTCAATATCTGATGGCAGAATGTTAACATGTCACTTGCAGTTCGCAATTACCGTGCGTTAGATGTTAGCTTCAAATATATGTAATAAAACTACATTCATTTTTTTTTTGGCCAAGGTGTAGTGTTCTAATAAAATACTAATGCTTTATAAAAAGGATCTGCATTTGAATCAAAACAGTATTTTCCACCTTTATCTGAATAGAGCCAATTAGTTTGAAAAAAAAAAAGAATCAATGATGAAAAATGAAAATGATGTAAATGCAAAGAGGAAGGAAGGAAGGGAGAAAGCGAAGGCAGGAAAAAGGAAAGAGGCAATTTCTTCCCCTAGGCTCCAGGAGAGAAGCGCCGGGTCCGAGTTCACCGCCAGCGCCCGCCGGTCCTGGATGCTCAGGCTTGCTCGGCAGATACGGTGCCCGGTGCCCCCGCCCAGCCTCGTGGCACAGACGGCGCGGGACCGGTTGGTGGGACAGCAGTGTGACCCCAGAGCCAGGTCGCGGGACTGGACAGGTGGCCTTAGGACGGGGTGGGGGGCGCTTCAGCGACTCCAGGACAGTCGGAGCCAGAAACGCCACCTGCCCTCGGCCAGACAGTGGAGCCGGCCGGCCGCTGGCGTCCGTCGCGGGGCCAGCAGCTCTCCGGGAGTCCTGGACGCCTCGGGCCCAACCCGGCGCAAAGCTCCGCTTCCTGGAAGGCGCCGCGGGCCCGGAGGTGGCTGGGGATGGGGGACGGGGGATGGGGATGGACGGGGCGGGGTCATAAGGAAGCGTTTTTCCTGAAGGGGTGCTGTGCAGTCTTACACTGGACTCAAACACTGCCTGGCTCGAATTCCGATCCCTCAGGCGTCTGGCGTCACCCTCCGGTTAGCGCGCACGCGCAGGCACGCGCGGCCACAGGGACAGCGCACGGCCCGCACGCTCACACCTGCATGCCTGTGCGTGTGCACGTGTATGTACACACACGTGCTGCAGCAGCGCGCAAAGCAGGCCGCACCGGCGACACGCACGCGCGCCGTCTACACGCGTGCGCACACTAAACCCAGCACGGCACAGGCGCGCACACTTGCACACACGCATGCCACACACGTGCACGCGGATGCACCAGACACGCACCCCACACACCCATGCACACACGCACACACACACACCACAGCAGCCCCTGCCTCTGGGAAAATCAGATGACGGGCGTTTTCTCCACACACCTGAGCACAAAGGATGAGGACCAATGAATGGCGCCCACGCAGCAGAGGAGAAAGGATGCTGGGCTCTGAGGAAAGCAGCCATCCTTCCTCCAGGGTCTCTGCCCGACGCCCCACCCCCAGGAACTACGTCCCATCAGGTTCCTGCTTCCAGGACTGTGTGCGGAACCAGTCCTTCTGTCCCTGACAAAACGTTCCTCGTATGGACTTTTGCTTTGTGAGAATCCGTTTCCTGCGGATGTTGCAAGTTTCGCAGTAGCTCCACCGTGAGGCTCCTGCAAGTGCGGAAAGCGTGATTATCCTGATCAGTGTAAAGCGCTCTTCAGCCTTCTCGGCTTTTCTGGCTTGGATGGAATCAAAAGATTCCAGGGGACGCCACAGATGACTGTTCAAAAGCGCAGGTGCTCTGAGGTTGTAAAGACGCTGCAGGGAGGGTGTCTGCTGGACTCGCAGTTCTCCAAAAAGGCTCCCTGAAATGAAACTGTGGAAGTACGAAAACCCTGCACGGGGAACCCAGCGTGTGGCTGCGAGGTTACCAGAAAGAGAAAACGTCAGCTGCTTTCTGAGAGTCAGAAAGAGGAAGCGAGCGGTCAAGTCTAATCTTTAGAGCAGTGGTCTTCTCATCATTCCTTTTTAAATTTTTTGCTTGTTTTTACAGCCGCGCCTACAGCATATGCAAGTTCCCCAGCCAGGGGTCGCGTTGGAGCTACAGCTGCAGGTCTGCACCACAGCTACAGCAACGCCGGATCCTTAACCCACTGAGCGAGGCCAGGGATCGAACCCACATCCTCACGGACACTCTGTCGGGTTCTTTTTTTTTTTTTTTTGTCTTTTTGCTTTTTTATCTAGAGCTGCACCTGCAGCATATGGAGGTTCCCAGGCTAGGGGTCTAACAGGAGCTGTAGCTGCCGGCCTACGCCACAGCCACAGCAACGCGGGATCCGAGCCGCGTCTGCAACCTACACCACAGCTCACGGCAACTCCGGATCCTCAACCCACTGAGCAAGGTCAGGGATCGAACCCGCAACCTCACGGTTCTTAGTCGAATTCGTTAACCACTGAGCCACGAAGGGAACTCCCTCTGTCAGGTTCTTAACCCCCTGAGCCACAACGGGAATTCCCTAGAAGCTATTTTCTAACACAAATATGTATCAGGTAAATGATATCCATTTTTGCCATCTATACACTGGGTACCAGATGGAGAAATGAGGATCGGCTTATAACTCATAGATGATTAGTGGTTCCAAAACAAAGGTGGGTCCTGTCCTTACATCCGTACTGACAGAAGGCAGATTAGTGGCGGCCAGGGGCAGCAGGGAGGGGCACGGGAGTTTCCTTTGGGTGGATGAAAGTGCTTCTGCCCTAGGCCGGAGCGTGGTACCCTCCTGCCCTGTACACTTTGCAGTGGCTACGTGCGTGTTATGTGAAATTCACTTCAGAAGGAAGGAGGGAAAAGGGAGAAAGAGAGAGGAAGGAAGGAAGGAATGGAGGGAGGGAGGAAAGAAAAAGGGAGAAAGAGAGAGGAAGGAAGGAAGGAATGGAGGGAGGGAGGAAAGAAAAAGAGAGAAAGAGGAAGGAAGGAATGGAGGGAGAAAGAAAGAGAGAAAGAAAGAAAAGAAAAAGAAACAGGAAGGAAGGAAAGGAAGAGGAGAAAAGGAAGGAAAGAAAAGGAGAAAGAGAGAGGAAGGAATGGAGGGAGAAAGAGAAAGAAAGAAAGGAGAAAAGAAAAGACAAGGAAAGAAAAGGGCATTCTAATCCTTGTCCACAACGGTGATGAAAAGAAGCTGGTAGGAAATAAATCCATGAGCCCTAGATGGCAGCATGCTTGTCCCGGGTTCCGTGTGATGTCAACGTGCCTGCGGGTAACGCGCAGCCTCAGCTCCAGACTCCGCAACAGCGGGGCTCAGGGGGCAGCTGCGTTTCCATCTGCCGAGCTGGCAAAGACGTCCACGTGGGCAAAGAGCCCAGGGTCTGCTCAGGAGAGGGACGAGCCCGTCCCAGCGGAGGCAGGGAAATGAATGGAAACGGGCTGGGGCAGATACCGTGTGTTTTAGTGTTTCCCTGGTTGGAAAGTTGTGGGAATCCGGTCGTGGGGGTGTAGTTACACCACGGACGTGCCAGGACGGGGACCCGTGATTCCAGCTGAGTTTCCCAGGGCTCTCTTCAGTCTCTCACAATGGGGATACCGGTAAAGATTCAGGAGATGAACAGGAGTTCCCACTGTGGCTCAGGGTGTTAAGGACCCAGGGAAGTCTCTGAGGACGCAGGGTTCGATCCCTGGCCTCGCTCAGTGAGTAAAAGTATCCGGTGTTGCTAGAAGCTACGGTGTAGGTCACAGGTGCAGCTTGGATTTGATTCCTGGCCTGGGCATTTCCATATGCCGCAAGTGCGGCCGTAAAAAGAAAAAAAAAAACAAGGTAGAATAAACAAAACACAAAACCACAGGGAGAGAGAAGGCTCAGGGGCGGCCAGGGGTCTTGGAGAAGAGGGGTTTTAAGACCCTGATATAATTCCGTGGTGGAGGGGCGCCCCCAGCCATGTATCAGAACCCACCGGATAGGCAGAGTAACCCTTAACGTAAGCTCTGGGTGTTGGTGAGTACCCGTGTAGCAGGGCTAGCTCCTCCTTGATAACAGATGAACCACGCTAATGCAAGATGTTAAAAATACGAGATGCTGTTGAGAACAGAGTTGTGGTTGCTGAGGAGGGAGGGGGCTGGGGGATGGAGGGCTGGGCCTTTGGGATGAGCAGGTGCAAACTGATAAATACAGGGTCCTGCTGTGGGTCACGGGGAGCTCTGTTCAACACCCCGTGATAAAACGTAATGGAAAGACCAAGAAAAAGAATTAGTAGGTAGGTAGATAGATAAATAGATTACCATGATGGAAAAGTATATGAAAAATAATATATATCAGAATACAGAAATATATCTTCTTTTTCATGTTCTTTTATATAGTTGGATGACGGAATCACTTTGCTGTACAGCAGAAATTAACAGAACACTGTAAATCAACTATACTTCAAAAAAATACATTTTAAAAAATCTATAGCACGGACCAACAGCAAGGCTCTAGGGTACGGCCCCAGGAACTCTATTCAGTGGCTTGTGATAAACCATCATGGAGATGAATATAAAACAGAATAGATAGATAGATGAAATCACTTTGCTGTGCAGAAGAGAAGAAATGAGCAGAACATTGCAAATCAACTCTAGTCCAATAAAATAAATTTTAAAAAATACGGGACACTGTGCGTGAGTGGGAGGAAGGAGGAGGGTGTGTTGGAAATCTCGGCGCCTTCTGCTCCATCTTTCTGTAAGCCTGAAACTCCTCTAAAGAATGCAAATCTATCCATTTTTAAAAAGAGAATAAACCTTAAAAGCGAAATGAAATCAAACAAACCTCTTCCCTGCGAATTTAAGTTCCTAATCGCCCTCTCTGCCCCCTTACACCTCCTGCGGTGTCGAAATCAACATACTGGCTTCTCACAGAAAAAAAAAAAAAAATTAAGTCCGTGTGCGGTGACGAGGAAGGTTGAGCAGACTTATCGTGGGGTCATTTCTCAGGGTGTACAGACACCAAGTCGTTAGGTGGAAATGAAAGTACTATAATGTTATGCATCAATTATACCTCAGGCGAGAAGAAAAAAAACACAAGGCAGGAGTTCCCATCGTGGCTCACCGGTTAACGAATCCGACTAGGAACCATGAGGTTGCACGTTCGATCCCTGGCCTTGCTAAGTGGGTTAAGGATCCGGCATTGCCGTGAGCTGTGGTGTAGGTTGCAGATGCAGCTCGGATCCCGCGTTGCTGTGGCTGTGGTGAAGGCTGGCAGCTGAAGCTCCTGTTAGACCCCTAGCCTGGGAACCTCCATATGCCGCGGGTGCAGCCCTAGATAAGGCAAACAGACAAAGAAAAAAAAGAAAAAACACATCACATGCTCAGAACTCAGAGGGCAATGTCAAAATGGACTGACGTCCTAAAAGGAGACAGCGCTCAGAAAATACATGCATTAGGGTTCTGCAAATGTTGACATTTCTCAACATCATGCACTTTTTTTTGTTTGTTTGTTTACATTAAAGGCTCCATGTTGGCTAATGGAATGGGGACCTGCTGTCTAGCACAGGGAACTCCACCCAATATTCCGTGATCACCTAGGTGGGGAAAGAATCTGAAAGAGAACGGCTGGGTATACATGGGTCACTGAGTAACTTTGCTGTCCAGCAGAGATGATACAGCAATGAGAAAAAGAATGTATATATGTATGACTGGGTCCCTTTGCTGTACAGCAGAAATGGACAGAATATGATAAATCAACTATAATAAAAAAAAGTTAAAAATAAAACTGAGTCATAGCCACAGAGATTATCACAGCATTGTGAATCAGCTATACTTCAATACAACCTGAAAAAAAAAAAAAGGAAACATGCCACCTGCCCTCAGCTGAAACAGAAAATGCACCGCACGTGCATACATAGTTTTGCGGGTGCTGAAGCTTGAGTTGTCAGAGATGAGCCGTTTTCCTTAACTGATGGCTGGCGTTCTTGTCTTCCTCCACAAAAAGTTTGTCTCTAGAGCAAAGGTCTTATAATTTTTCAGAAAGGTCTTTATAATTTTTCCCAAATACTTAAGAAAGACCTAGGAGGTTTCCTTGAATCTTTTATAGGCGTGGAGCTAAAACCGGGGGATGGGAGCTGGAGGGGGTAAATTAGGAGAATAGGTTTAAGATGAACACACGACTCTACGTAAAACAGGCCATCGATAAAGACCTGCTCTGCAGCACAGAGCTGTCTGCTCCTTACTGCGTGACCGTCTCAATGGGAAAAAGATCTGAGGGAGAAGGGCTCTCTGCCCACAGATCCCTGGATCCCTTTGTGGTCCAGCAGAAAGGACCACAGTCTGGTACATCAACTCTACTCCAGTACTACTTTAAAAAAAAAAAAAAAGTCTCCGTGAACTTTATCTTTTTTTTTTGCCTTTATCTAGAGCCGCACCCGCAGCATATGGAGGTTCCCAGCCTAGGGGTCTAACAGGAGCTGTAGCTGCCAGTCTACACCACAGCCACAGCAACGCGGGATCCGAGCTGCGTCTGCAACCTTCACCACAGCTTACGGCAACGCCGGGTCCTTAACCCACTGAGCGAGGCCAGGGATTGAACCCGCAACCTCATGGTTCTTAGTCGGACTCGTTAACCACTGAGCCATGAAGGGAACTCCTCCGTGAACTTTAAAAGAAAATGTGCTTGGCACACCAGGTCTCGACGTGTCATGGGTGCATGTGGTGTGGCGTTCTCTGTATGATTTTTGGGTTTTTTTGGGGGGGGTCTGTTGAAAATTTTTTTTTTCTGAGAATGACAGGGTCCTCTGAAATACTAGAGAGTTTATCAGAAATGCTTAGAAACTCCTTAACCAGTGTTATTTCCATACATAAGCCAAATGTGGGTTGTAGTGACGTGAAAGGGACTGACAAAAAGAGGGAGCACTGTTGGCAGCTTGGTTAAAAATAACATTCCGGGAGTTCCCGTCGTGGCTCAGTGGTTAACAAATCCGACTAGGAACCATGAGGTTGTGGGTTCGATCCCTGGCCTTGCTCAGTGGGTTAAGGATCCGGCGTTGCCGTGAGCTGTGGTGTAGGTCACAGACGTGGCTAGGATCCTGCGTTCCTGTGGCTGTGGTGTAGACCAGCAGCTGTAGCTCCGTTCGACCCCTAGCCTGCGAACCTCCATATGCCATGCGTGCAGCCCAAATAAGGCAAAAAGACCAAAGAAAAGTAACATTCCGAGTTGCACAACCAAAGTCAGTTACTGACGTGAGGGGCTGAAATTTCTCCAATGCAGACAGACGCCAGGCGGCTCACAGGGTCTGACTGTCGGTGTCCTCGGTCAGATGGTGGATGATCACGTTGGATAAACGTTAACATTTTCGTGACTCTTCACGCTTATCAGCAGATGGAGAAATCTTATTTTTTTTCTTCCAATATTCTTTTTCCACACCTACCACAAGTGAGGCCAAATTCTGGAACACCCAGCAAAACAGGATTGGTTTTTGTTAGGTGACCCACAGAACTGCAAAAAATACATAAAACAGTAATAAGTGTTATCACGAAAATATATTTGAAAGTCTGGATTTTACAGCTGTTGATTAGTTATGACGACCACACATAACAACTTTTCCATATTATTATTAAGCGGTGTACAAACATAACGTGTTATTAATGTATCATTATTATTCAGTATACAAAGTGTGAGACAGTGTATCATTATTTTCATTGTTAAGCAGTGCTTGTTAGTGGTTACACACTCAATGTCAAACACCCTCATAACCTCTTTATGTGAAATATCCTGCGCTGGTTTCACAGCCATCACATGAGCTTGTTATGCAGGCATAGCCAGAATCCAGCCTCAGCTTGGTTGGGTTTTGAAGGCCAGCTTTTCTAACCTTGACAGGCTGATGAAACCATAAACATTCAGCTTTTGAAAACCAACGCTGCTGTTTATAACCACAACCCCCTTTGAAGAAGAGGGACATTCTTTAAATAGAAATGTTGGTGTTCCTCTGGGCCTTGTGAGGGACCAGATATGCGTGCGCCTTGCAGAGAGCAAGGTGGGCTTTCAGAATCACAAGAGGAAAACATTTCCGGGAGCCAAAGAGTATTTATAGGGGGGCTGCCTCACCGCAGCAGAAAAATGTTTGCTTTTCTCCACAGTAAACTAGCTCCAGCTCTCCCAGTAGGCAGACGAAAAGGAGCATTAAATTCAAACTTGGCCTCCAAATACACAAATAAAGAGGAGAGAATAAAAGGTAGAGAGGTGATAGATTATGGATGGTTGGATGGATGGATGACGGATGGATGGATGGATGGATGATGGATGGATGGATGGATGGATGATGGATGGAAGGATGGATGGATGATGGATGGATGGATGGTGGATGGATGGTTGGATGGATGGAAGGATGATGGATGGATGGGTGGATAGATGGATGATAGGTGGATGGATGAGTGGATGGGTGGATGGATGTTTGGATGGATGGATGGTGGATGGATAGGTAGATAGATGGCCGATGGATGGATGCTGGATGGTGGATGATGGATGGATGCTGTACAGGTGGATGGATGAGTGGATGATGGATGGATGGTTGGATAGATGGGTGGATGATGGATGGATGGATGATGGATAGATGAATGAATGAATGGGTGGATAGATGATGGATGGTTGGATGATGGATGAATGGAGGATGGATGAATGGATGGATGAGTGAGTGAATAGATGGATGGATAGGTGAGTGGACGAGTGAATGGATGGATGGATGGATGGATGGATGGATGGATGGATGGAATGGGTGGTTGGTGGATGTCATATTCCATGGAAATGGCACTCAGTTCTGAGTAAGCCTGTTATGAACTGAATTCTGTCTCCTCTCCCCCCAGCCGATCTGCTGAAACCCTCACCCCTTGTGTGGCTGTATTTGGAGACGGGGACTTCAGGGAGGTGATTAAGAGCCAGTGAGGTCATAGGGTGGCACTCTTGATCCCATAGGCCTGTGCCTTGTAAGAAGAGGAAGAAACGCCTTTGATCTCTTTCTCTCTGTCCCTCTCTCCTACCATATGTAGAGAATTAGCCGTGTGGGGACACAGGGAGCCGACGGCTGTCCGCACGCCAGGGAGAGAGGCCTCGGGAGAAACTAGCCGTGCAGACACCCGGTTCTCCGATTTCCAGCCTCCGGGGGTGGAGGCTGTCATTTCTATGATGTGAGCCCCCAGCCTGCGGTTTTCTGTTCCCACAGCCCTTGCTGACCGATACAGGGCCTCCCTCACCCGTTTGTACCCTTAAGACCTATACCACCCGTGACATTCCTCACACATCACAAGCCTCTAGCAACTTTTTATTGAATTGAGATGTTTTTTAAAAATTCCCTCCCAAAGTTCCCCTTGTGGCTCAGCCGGTTCCGAACCCGACGGGTATCCATCCATGAGGATGTGGGTTCCGTCCCCGGCCCATCACAGTGGGTTAAGGACCTTGCGTTGCCACGAGCTGCCGGGTAAGTCGAAGATGTGGCGCAGATCCGGCGTTGCTGTGGCTGTGGTGTAGACCTGTAGCTGCAGCTCTCATTCGGCTCCTAGCCTGGAACTTCCATGTGCTGCAGGTGCAGCCCTCAAAAGACAAAAGACAAAAAAAAATGGGCAAAAAATTTCACTTCTTTGAAGTGCATAGAAATCATTTGAAGAAAAAAAAAAATAGGTGTAGCCAAGGTGAGAAAAAAACAAACCTCGAAGCAGAGGGGTTCAAGGCTAAATGAGAGGTTAGACCACAGCTTGCGTTCCTTGCAGAGTCTGCAAGGCCAGATGCCTGGACTCATTCCAGACACGCTGCGTGGAGCGCGACTGGGGCCACGCGGTGCCGCCCAGGGCGTCCTGCACCAGAGGAGAGTTGTCTGGAGGCACAGTCAGCCGCATCCCGGTGGTGCCCAGCAGGTGGTGACGGCCCCTGATCTCTCTGCATCTTCAGGGAACACAGCACGCTCTCTGCAGACAAGATCCG
>PVHT021183672.1:5383479-5407148 GCA_004024745.2 Catagonus wagneri
CACACACACACACACCACGCACACGTCTCGGAACCGGTGCTAGAATGATTTCCACAGCGGAGGCGATGGCCTTGGCCCATGGTGTTGGATTTGACATGCTGTTGGCCGTGGGCACAGCAGCATCAGCAGGTGACAAAGGGCTGTGGGTTATCCACGCGGCCGCCTCGTCTTCCTGGCCCTCCTTATTCTTGTTCTCTGCCTGAAAAGCAGGAGCCTCCCCCACTCCCCGGGTGTCCGCTGCCCCCTCCCCACCCCGGGCTCCAGTGTGAGGACGCAGGGGTCAGGCAGACGCCCACCAGAAACTTGGGAGCTGAGTGACCCCCACAAAGATCAGAGGTTCTAATTTCCAGACCCCTCCAGGGACACCTGCCAACGCCTGCGGACATTGCGGCTGTGACAGTTACGGGGCAGAGGCGCCCCTGGAGCGTGTGGGGGGTGGAGACCAGCGACAATGCTTAATCCCTGCCCCCAGTGCACAGGACACCCCCCGTCAGAGTCCTCCAGCCCCCCCACCCCCGCCGTCCCTGGTGCTGAGGTCCAGAGACCCTGACGTAGAACGAGAGATTCTGTTTGTGTGCTTATCTCTATTGTCTGTGTATCTGTCATCTGTCATGACAGTCACCTGTGTATACCTGTCGTCTATCATATTTCTTTTTATCTTTCTATAATCTATCTTACCATCATCTGTCTCTATTTATCTGTCTCTATTATCTGTCTTTATCATCTGTCATGTGTGTATCTGTCATCTGTCTGTATCTATCTGTCTGCGTGTCTGTCTTCATCATCTGTCATCTATCTCTTATCTATCTCTCTCACCTGTCAATCTATCTATCCGTCCATCAGCCAACTCTATCTGTGACACCGCTTTGCAACCCAGGACGATTTTCCTGTCCAGCAGACACTTCTCCATGCTGGGGACGTTATGTGCTGTCTCAGCTTGGAGGGAGAGACACTGGCCCATGGGGGGTGGACCCGACCACGGCCGCAGCTCAACCCGCAGGATCCCCGCCACCCGCCCTGCCCCCCAGAGCCCTCCAGCCTCACTGTCAATAGCGCTGACGTTACAAGGCGGTGACCTTACCCCCAGTCGAGTGAGTGTCATTTGTGGGAACGTGACCCTGGGCGATAATTTCCTGGTGCTCACGGCTCTCCAGTAAGCGCTCTGGTTCCGACCTTCGTGCCCAGAGATCCAGTGTTGGAGCCATTGTCTCTACCGCGTGCCAGGAAACAAAGACAACGTTGGACCCGTAAAAAACGCCTTTCCAATGGACCCTACAAATGTACTTAACATTTCAGTTCCTAAGGATGGACCCTTCACACTTTTTTTTGTTTGTTTGCTTGATTGGTGTGACGCATTTTATTCCACTGGGTTTCAGGAAAGGCGTTGGGGGTTTGCAGATGTGTTTTCGTAATACGGTCGGTGCGTTGGCAGACGAGCTCACCGCTCTTCCTCTGTGGACAGAGGCCCTCTCTCTCGGTGGAATCGGAGGGTGCTTCAGAAACCATTTCGTGAGTGTGCCGGTGCCAGAAATCTCGGGAAAGCTGACAGGACGCAGGTTCCACTCGGGGTGAAAATGACAGCACGTTTCAGTTCCATCTTCTTAAATCAAGGAAGGAGTATTTGTTTGAGCTGCTGATGCTGTGCATGGGAAAACACCCACCTGGCCCGCCTGTGTCTTCATAAAGGCCAACTTACACAGTACACACTTGATAACTCACTTTAAAAATTTCACACGTTCCTTATAATAATTATCAGCACAACTTAAGAAGACATCTTTTTCTTCCCACCCCCTTTTTTTTTGTCTTTTTAGGGCTGCACCCGCGGCATATGGAGTTCCCAGGCTAGGGGACAAATCGGAGCTGTAGCCGCCGGCCTACACCACAGCCACAGCCATGCCAGATCAGAGCCGTGCCTGCGACTGACACTGCAGCTCACGGCAACGCCGGATCCTTAACCCACCGAGCGAGGCCAGGGATCGAACCTGCCTGACCATGGATACTCGTCGGGTTCATTACTGCTGAGCCATAACGGAACTCCCTGTCTTATATTTTTAACATCCTTTATTGCAAGTGTCAACAGAATAACTTAGAAGACACCTTCTTCCTTTTAAAAATGATGTTTAAACGAAAGATTCAATGAGCAGAGGCCCATCTCTTTGTCCACAGACCTTGGGCATTCTTTGTCCATTGCCTTTTTTATTTTTTTTGGTCTGTCTGTTAAAAGGTTATCCGGGTCAGTACAGACAGATGAGTGGGCTTCCTGTCCCTGGATTTCCCCGCTGAGTCACTCTGAGATAAGCGATAACATTAGGCACAGTGAGATCTGCCGACAAAGACCCTGCCGGGAACTGCACAGGCTCTGCCGGGGAGTCTCGCTGGACAGACAAGACGAGACACGCACGGGTGAAGGCGGTTTCTTCTCCGTTGCTCGGTACCGAACAAACACACCAGAACCAAAGAACATAGAACCAAAGAAGATGGCCCTTGAGGGCCATCAGCTCAAACATTTAAAAAGGTTGAGTCTCAGAAGTTCCCACCGTGGCTCAGTGGTAACGAGCCTGACTATGATCCATAAGGATGTGGGCTCGAGCCTCGGCCTGGCTCAGTGGATTAAGGATCCGGCGCTGCCGTGAGCTGTGGTGTAGGTTGCAGACGCAGCTCGGATCCCGCGTTGCTGTGGCTGTGGTGTAGGCCGGCGGCTACAGCTCCTGTTAGACCCCTAGCCTGGGAAGCTCCATATGCCGCGGGTGCGGCCCTAAAATGACAAAAGGCAAAAAAATAAATAAATAAATAAAAGTATTTTCCAGCATTATTTCATAATCCTGCTTCCTACTACTTAACTTGGACATCGAGCATAAGTCCTGAACCCCTGCTTTAGTGATTTTGAACCAGTTTTTCTCTCTGCTTACAATTCCCATCCTCCACAGAGCTTCTCATTAATCTTTTTTCTTCTTCTTTTTTTTAATGGCTGCATATGCGGCATATGGAAGTTCCCAGGCTAGGGGTCCAACTGGAGCTGCAGTGGCCACACCAGATCTGTGACCTACGCCAAATCTTGCGGGCAGTGGTGGATCCTTAACGCACCAAGCGAGGCCGGGGATTGAACCCGAATCGTCATGGATACTAGTCAGTTCTTAACGCACTGAACCACAATGGGAACTCACTCCCTTTTTTTTTTTTTAATGGCAGTGTAAAAACTTCAAACATCTCTCCTGAACCCCTCCAGCCTCCGAGCTTCTGTAGTTTACACACCGAGATTTAGTCCAACACTCTGATGGCTTTTGACCGCAAACAGCAGGAACTGTGAGGGGCGGGGCGGGGCGGGCGGTTAGAGGCCCGAGTGCTTTGAAAAGTCAGGGAGGAGTTCCCGTCGTGGCTCAGTGGTTAACGAATCCGACTAAGAACCATGAGGTTGCGGGTTCGATCCCTGGCCTTGCTCAGTGGGTTAAGGATCTGGCGTTGCCGTGAGCTGTGGTGTAGGTTGTAGACGCGGCTCAGATCCCACGTTGCTGTGGCTGTGGCGAAGGGTGGCAGCTACAGCTCTGATTAGACCCCTAGCCTGGGAACCTGCATATGCCGCGGGTGCGGCTCTACATAAAAAAAAAAAAAAAGGTAAAAAGACAAAAAAAAAAAGAAAAGGGTACTAGGGGTTTCTCCCTTCCCTGGAATACACCTGTGGCAAAAGGAGGTTCCCAGGCTAGGGGTCGAATCGGAGCTGCACCTGCCACCCTACACCGCAGCCACAGCTACGCCAGATCCGAGCCTTGTCTGCGACCTACACCACTGCTCACGGCAACGCCAGATCCTGAACCCACTGAGCGAGGCCAAGGATCGAACCTGCGTCCTCTTCGATGCCGGTCAGATTCATTTTCTCTGAGCCAAGGCGGGAACTCCACAAGCATCTTAAAGGTGGTACAGCTGAGGGCCTGCTCCAGAGGGGGCCTGGCTTCTCCCATCGTCGTCTTATCCTGCCGGTCCTCTAAGAACTGGAGGCTCAGTGCCCGCCCCTGGCCTTGGAGATAAGCGTCCTGTGTCCCACAGGCCTTTTTCACTAAGGCTGCCGGAACAACGCGCCAGCCACCGATGCGTTTCTCGTCTCTGGTCCTGGAGTCCGCAGTCGGAGGCCCAGCTCTCACGCTGAGCCACAGGGGGAACTGGGGGCTTAACTCTGTTTAGAGCCGCTGGCCCTGGGGCTCTGGGACCTGGCTCTGAGTTCCAGCGTCCACAAGGGTTTCTGTTCCCTTGGGGCTGGAACAAAGGACCGCAGCCGGGGGTGGGGGAGGGTGTTAAACAGGTATTAATTTCTCCCGTCCTGGAAGCTGGGGTCTGAGCCCAGGGGTAGGCAGGGCTGGTCCCTCCCGGGGACTCTCTCCTGGGCGTATCGATGGCCGTCTCCTCCCTGTGTCCTCACTGAGCCGTCCCTCTGTGCGTGTCTGTGTCCTGACTCCCTCCTCTTCTAAGGACCCCTGTCCTGGGGGATCAGGGCCCCCCCATGACCTCATTTACCTCCATCCCCTCTTGAGAGACCCGTCTCCAAACACAGCCCCAGTCGGAGGTCCTGGGCCTCAGGGCTTCTACAAATGGATTTTTTCTGAAGTTTTTTTTTTTTAATTTGATTGGAGCGTCGTGGTTTACAGTGTTGTATTAGCTTCAGGTGTACAGCAAAGCGAATCAATCCTTCAGATACGTACATCCGTTCTTTTTTCCCATAGAGGTTATTGCAGAGCATTGAGCAGGTCTCCCTGTGTTGTAGTCAGGTCCTTGTTACTTATGTACCTTTTGTACAGTAGTGTGCATGCACATGTGTGTGCGTGCGTGTGTGTGTGTGCACGTGCATGTGCGTTAATATCATCCTCCCAGCGTGCCCCCCCACAGTTCCCCCTTTGTTAATCCCTCTTTGTTAACCCCTGACTTTGATTTCCAAATCTGTGACTTTGTTTCTGTTTTACACACAAGTTCTTTTGTATCCTTCTGTATTAGATCCCACACCTGCCAGATGTCACATGATATTTGTCTTCCTCTGTCTGACTTCACTGAGTAGCCTTGTCTTTCTTTCCATCCATGTTGCTGCAAATGAATTTTTTTTTTCTTTTTAGGGCTGCACCTGCAGCATGTGAAGGTTCCCAGGCGAGGGGCTGAATCGGAGCTACAGCCGCAGCCACGCCGGATCTGAGCCGTGTCTGTGACCTACACCACAGCTCACGGCAACGCCGGATCTATAACGCACTGAGCGAGGCCAGGGATCGAACCTGTGTCCTCATGGATCCTAGTCAGGTCGGTACTGCTGAGCCACGCCGGGAACTCCAGGACCTCATTCCTCTAAACACAAGAGCGACCTCATCGTGGTTCCCACAACACATTAAGTGAACCTGAAACCCGGGCCGGTAGGGGGCAGGTTTCAGGCACTTCCCTTATGGGGGAGAAGACACCGGGTTACTGTCTGAAATGACAGCGTTCGACTCTCCCCTAGATTCGATTTTCCAGCAGCCTTTATTTTCAGCTTCACGAGCCGGCATTGCACAGGGTGTAGCCAGGCAGGCTCCCTCCGGCCCCACACGGCTCTGATGCAGGCGCTGCCTGCAAGCACCCTGGCTGACACCACAGGAACTCGGAAGCGCAAACACCGCCCCCCTCCAGGCAACCACAAAACCCTGCAGCCTCCTCGCACCCCCAGCTCAGGAAGGAAGACCACGCCCCTGTCAGCGAACAACCAAACACCAGGACCAAGGACACTGCTTGTCATCTCTCTGTGCCATCTCAGGGCTCACTTGCAGACAAAATTCTAGTAAGATATTTTTTCTGTTTTTAGGGCCGCAACTGTGGCATATGGAGGTTCCCAGGCTAGGGGTCGAATCGGAGCTGCAGCCGCCGGCCACAGCTACAGCCACAGCAACGCGGGATCCGAGCCACGTCTGCGACCTACACCACGCCGTATCCTTAACCCACTGAGCCAGGCCAGGGATTGAATTTGCATCCTCACGGATGCTATGTTGGCTTCTCAACCTGCTGAGCCATGACAGGAACTCCTAGAAAGATCTTTGAGGACAAGAAAATCAGTAGCAGTAAATCCGAATGGAAGTCAGCATCTTAAAGCTGTCGCCCTTTTTTAAACTGAAAGTTCAGTGTTTTAATTGAAGTATAGTTGCTCAGGTTAATGGTGTACCGTCGCGTGATTCACGATTTTTAAGGGTTTTCCTCCATGTATAATTATTATAAAATAGTAGCTATATTTCCTGTATTGTTTAATATATCCTTGTAGCTTGTTTTATACCTAATAGTGTGTACCTCTTAATCCGCCTTCCATCTCCCCACTAGTCAGCACTAGTTCATTCTCTGTACCTATGAGTCTGCTTTTTTCTGTTATATTCACTAGTTTGTTGTCTTCCTTAGATTCCATGTGTGGGTGAGACTGTGCCGTATTTGCCTTTCTCTGTCTGACTTACTTCACTTTGTATGAGAATCTCTTGGTGCATCCACGTGGCTGCAAATGACATGCTTTCGTTCCTTTTCATGGCTGAGTAATATTCCATTGTGTATATGGACCGCACCTTCTTTATCCATTGAATTGTTGGCGGACACTTAGTGGCTTCCACGTCTTGGCTGTTGTGAACAGTGCTGAACACAGGGGTGCATGGATCTTTTCCGTTGAGAGTTTTGTCTGGATAGAGGCCCAGGAGTGGGATCGCTGGATCCTGCGGTAGTTCTAGATTGAGTCGTTTGAGCGCCTACATCCTGTTTTCCATAGCGGTTGCACCCATTTCCACTCCCGCCAACCGTGGAGGAGGGTTCCCTTTTCTCCACACTCTCTCCATCTGAAGCCGTCCTCGTGTGGCAAGCACACGCTTTATCTTGGGTGGGCTGGAGTCTGGCACATGCCTGCACCCTCAGCCTGGGGTGTGACACTTTGGCAGATTCCTCCCGGGGGCCCAACCTTGTCCTTTTTCAAGTAAGAAAGCCCGCTGCCCACTGGCTAGACAGATACACATTTTTTTTGTCTTTTTGCCTTTTCTAGGGCCACACCTGCAGCATATGGAGGTTCCCAGGCTAGGGGTCAAATCAGAGCTGTAGCTGCCGGCCTTCACCACAGCCACAGCAACGCCAGATCTGAGCTGCATCTGCAACCTACACCATGGCTCACGGCAACGCTGGATCCTTAACCCACTGAGCAAGGCCAGGGATCGAACCCGCAACCTCATGGTTCCTAGTCGGATTTGTTAACCACTGAGCCATGACGGGAACTCCAAATTTTTTAAGAGTTTCTGTGCAAAACATTTGTTCCATGCCCTTGGGGTGACAAGGAGGACTGCTTCCTCCCAAACCATCCAGCTTTAGCCCTTGATCACTACGCTGGGAATCTTTGGGAAATGAGAAACGCTTCCCCTGTGTCTGGACAAGCCCACATCTCCTCCTCGTAGCTCGCTTGTACCAGCGAGAGCCCTGTGCCTCATGTTTGGGGAATTCCAGTTCTGGGCACGTCTGTGCATGTTGATGAAATTCATTTCTAAATTGTGGTTAGCTCTGTATCCTTCCAGGATGTCCCAACAGAGAAGGTCGCCAGCCCACGAAGGTCCTTTCCTTGTGTTTAACCTCAAGCGTATCTCTAACCCTTGGGTCATCTTTTTCTCGTCTTTTCCCTCGGCAGCCATGAATTCAGCAAGACCCCAAACAAGAGATACCAAACCCTCGCTTCATCGCAAGGTTCCCCAGCTCATGAGGCAAGCGCATTGTTTTGCTCTTGTTGTTGGCGGCAGTAACCGCGATGGCCCCAGAGGCACCAGGTGGGTGCCTGGTGAACGCTTCCTCTTACACGTCTCATCTGGGGGACAGATCTTGGAGGTGAAGTCCAGGCGTGACGGCTTGGTGGCAGGCTTGTTGCAACCTCTCCTCCTTCAAGACGTGGGATTCACGGCCACCTCCTGTCTCACCTGTTTTCGTTCCCGTCCACCCACGCTTCCTAGGTCTGTTCTGCACGGCCCTTGTGCCGAGAGCCAGCCCTTCCCCTGTGCTGAATCTCAGCATCTTCGTGGTCAGCCACCTGTTCTGCACGTTTCCCAAAAACAAACCGAACCCCACGCCCTTCTCCACCTTTGTATCATCTCCCCCAAGGATACACTCCACCCTTTGGAGGAGAGTGATCTTTTTTGTAAAATTTTATTATTATAGTTGATTTACAGGGTTCTATCAATTTCTGCTGTACAGCAAAGTGACCCGGTCACACATATATACATACATTTCTTTTTCTCGCATTGTCCTCCATCACGTTCCATCCCAAGTGACTCGGCAGAGTTCCCCGTGCTGGACAGCAGGACCTCATTGCTCGTCTGCTCCAAATGCAGGAGTTTGCACCTGCCGACCCCAAACTCCCCGTCCCGCCCACGTCCTCCCCCTCCCCCTTGGCAGCCACAAGTCTGTTCTCTGGGTCTGGGAGTCTGTTTCTGTTCTGTGCAAAACTTGATTTGTGCCGTATTTTAGATTCAACATAGAAGTGACATCCTATGGTATTTGTCTTTCTCTTTCGGACTTATTTCACTTAGTATGAGAATCTCTGGTTGCATCCATGTTGTTGCAAATGGCATTACGTATGCCATTCTTTTTTATGGCTGGGTAGTATTCCGTTGTGTATACATATCGTGTCTTCTTTATCCATTCCTCTGTCCATGGACATTTAGCTTGCTTCCATGTCTTGGCTATCGTGAATAGTGCTGCCATGAACATGCGGTGCGTGAACTGTCTTCAATTATACTTTTGTTCAGAGAGATGCCCAGGAGTCAATGTACAATGTTGTGTCGATTTCTGCTGTATAGCAGTGTGACTCAGTCATACATATGTATCCATTCCTTTTCTTATATTATCTCCCATCGTGTTCTATCCCAAGAGGCTGGATAGAGTTCCCTGTGCTGGACAGCAGGACCTCATTGCTGATCCATCCTAAATATCAGAGTTTCCATCTGCTAATCCCAGCCTCCTGTCCGTCCCTCTCTTCCCCATGTCCTTTACCTCCCTCTTCCCACATTCAGATGCCAGGAAACCACGGGTTAGATACCATGCCCTCTTTCCCAAGAGCAGAGCTGGGTATTATCTTCAAAGCCAGCCTGTCTAGTCCTCAGAAAGATATTAGCTGCATAGTTTACTTTTTTTTCTTCAGTGTGTTTTCTCTCCCTCCCATATCTCAAGACTTCTTACAAAGGCAACCGCTCTTATAAATTCAAAAACAAATAGACACTAATTAGTGGCTTGAGTTACTCCCAGCTCATCATTTGGGTCTCACGTGGGTTGGCTTAATTGTATGTGAGAAGCCATAAAAAATTAAGAGTGGGGAGATGGTTAACTCCATCAAACATGGACTCTATGCTTTTCTACCATCTTTATTTTAAGGGTCTTTTGGTTTACTTTGGTTTGGACCCCACCTGCTTCATGAATGTAAACCAAATTGTAGGAATGACAAAAATTTTCTTTGTGTGTGTGGAGGTAATTAATCTGCATTTTTTTTTTTTCTAATGAGGATGGTCTGTGAGCTCTGTGAGGCATTAAAAATACTGATATGCTCTCCCTACCTGTAAGAAATATGACTGCACCCATTGTCTGGAAAGAACACCCCTTGAGCTGTTTTTCTACGGACGGTGGCATTTCTCCTCTCCCGTCCCCTCGCTGGGACCTCCTCTGCTTTATAACCCTCAGTGTGCCTTGGGCCTCTCGGGGGACTGGACGTCAAGGGCCCAGCACAGAAGCCCCACCCGCTGGCAGCTCACGCAATTCACTGATTCTAAAATAACATCTGGTAGGAAACACAAACCAAATGAAGAGGATGAGGTCAAGACGAAGTTTCCAGCTGCTCAGTTTACTGCCCACCACCTCGAATCAACATCCGTCTTCACAGGACTCATTCCGGGTTTTTTTAATTTTTATTTTTCCTATTTAGGGCCTCACCCACGGCATATGGTTGTTCCCAGGCTAGTGGTCAAATTGGAGCTGCAGTCGTTAAGTCTACACCACAGCCAAGGCAACCCTGGATCCAAGCCGCATCTGCGACCCACACGGCAGCTTGGGGCAACTCGGATCCTCCAGCCGCTGAGCGAGGCCAGAGATGGAACTCACTTCCTCGCAGACACTACGTGGGGTTCCTAACCCACTGAGCCATAACCGGGGCTCCGGGATTTTCCAGGACTGTGGTGTCCTTGGCTCTTACATGACACAGAATATTATGCTCTAATGTGCCTCTCATTCGTATTTGTCAGAGATTTTCCCCACAAAGCTGCCCACAGAGATCATTCTCATTTATTTTATTTTATTTTTTAGACAAGTGCAGAATAGTCTGGGGTAAAGCCATGCATCGGTTTATTTTCCTTTTCTTTCTTTTTTTTGAACGGAGGTAGAGTTGGTTTATAATATTGCGTTAGTTTCTGGTGTCCTGCAGAGTGCTTTGGTTATTGGCTATATATATGTGTGTGTGTATGTACACACGCACACACCTGTGTGTGTATATATACATCCTTTTTAAAGATCCTTTTACCCTTGTAGGTTATTATAAGATATTGACTACAGTTCCCCGTACTCTGTGGGAGGGCCTTGTGGTTGGTTTACTTTATGTTAGTAGAGTGTGTGTCTGCTAATCCTAAATTCCCAGTTTATCCCTCCCCGCCTCTCCGCTTTGGGAACCCTGTGTGTGTGGGTGTGGGTGCTGAGTCTCACCCAGCTGTGCTTTATCCCAGTACCCCATCTCGCCTCCCGCAACGCAGCGCCCCCTGCCGCGCGCACCTGGCACGAGCCCCGCCCCCCAAGAGCGAGCGCACCTGGGGAGGTTTGCCGGTGGTCCGTGAGCGCCTGGATGCCCGGGGCGGGGTCCCCAGGACCTGCGGCCCCCCAAGGCCAGGCCCCGAAAGTGCCCCCCCACGGGGAACAGGGGTGCGGGCCTGCGTCCCCGCCCTTTTGAGGGGCGGAGCCTTCCTCGGGTGTGTGGACCGGCTGGCCGCACATGGAGGCCCTGGGGTCCCCTTTCCCAGCATCAGTGGCGACACCACCAGGTCCTGGCTGCTGTGCCGGGCGGGGGAGGCGAGGCGGGAGAGGACCACAGCCTGCGGGAGACGCAGCAGGAGGTCGCAGCGGCTGGGGGTGCGTGGGGTTTGCCCTTTAGCCCTTGCCTTTGAAGTGCGCATAAATGAAGCGTATGTCGGGGGATTATGAGACACGAGAACAAATACAGATATATAGATATGTACATAGAGACACATACACACGTATAAATATATCAATATATGCACCAGCATAAATAGGCGTAATCGTGTACCCATAAGCATTTTATATGTTTCCATGAGACTCATGTATAAAAGTTTATATACATGGGTCTGCTGAAGATGCTACATATACGTGTCTACATTGTATTCATTATTAATTGTGTTGCATATATTCTTTATACATCTACACACACACACACACACACACACACACACACACACGTAGGTCTACATAAAAACATGTATATTTTTCCTAGGCGATGTAAGCACAAATATGTTTTTTTAATGGTTTCTTCGGAAACCATCCCTACTCCTACATCATATAATTTACACACATAATAATATTTCATATATAAATTTATATATAATTATATGTAGCATGAGTTATATAGGATATGTAGTGTAAGTTAAATAAATTGTATTAGATTATAGGCAGAATTACATACATATAATTGTATGTACTATAAATAATATACATATATTATGTATATAAATTTTATTATACATATAAATTATATACACGTAAGTTATATATTACATATACAATAAATTATATATTCTATACATTATATAATAGGAATCACATATAAAATAGTATAGAATATATTATATATAATACTTATATAATGTAAACCATATGTTATTTATATTATAAGGTGTATGCATTATATGCATTATATAAAATAAATTACATATTTTATATTACATGTTATTATAATATAAATTATATATTTTATAATATAAATTATATATCTTATATATCTTATACATGGATTCTACAGATATCTACTGTCACTCTCATACTTTAAAAGTCCACATTCTCATCCAGCACGCCGCAGGTTCATTCTACATGCGCCTTTTTAACACAGGAAGAATTTATTTTGGCGTCAAGCATACAGAGGCCGTGCGGTTTTCTGAGTGGCACGTCCCGAGTGAGCCTGTTGAAAGGGCACTTGCTTCTGGCCCGCAGGGCAGTGCATTTCTCAATAACCTCTCCAGTACCAAACTCTTTTCCTTTTTCTTTTTTTGCTCGTTGGGGCCGCACACACGGCACATGGAAGTTCCCAGGCTAGGGGTCGAATCAGAGCTGCAGCTGCCAGCCTCCACCACAGCCACAGCAGCACCAGATCCGAGCCGTGTCTGCCACCCTGCGACCTACACCACAGCTCGCGGCAACGCTGGATCCTTAACCCACTGAGCGAGACCAGGGATCGAACCTGCGTCCTCATGGTTGGATTCATTTCCACTGCCCCACAATGGGAACTCCCCGACCTCCTTTTAAAATCCTGGCTTTCTCCTGAGAACAGCTACTGCCCACCCCGTTGCCAGTAGGATTTTCCCGGATCTCAGAGCCCAGCCCCGCCCCGCATCCTTGCAGATACACTGTAACTTGACTTTGCCAGGGTCCAGCCTCCTTGGAAGGGGGTGGGGGACGACTGACGGCCTCGTCATCATTGGAGGAAGAACAGACCCAAGGTCAGGGCGTGGGTTCGGTCTTCCTCACAGCTCTGTATGGCCTTCAGACTTTCCTCCTGGTCCCCATTAGTACCGGTGACGGATGACAGCCACCTCTGTCTTGCATAAAAGGTTTTCTCACGTCCGTCCTGGAAGTTACGATCAACTACAGAAACACAAGGCCTAAGATAACTCTTATCTAATCCATCAGCTTCTAAAAAACAAAACAAATCCCAAACCCCCAGGTTTCCTCACTCAATCTCCTGTGAAATCTGTTTCTTTCTTTTTTTGAAAACATTGTAAGAATGATATCCACAGTGAAGGAATGAGTTTTCTTCCTTTCACTCTCTTTCTCTTTCTTTCTTTCTTTCTTTCCTTCCTTCTTTTTTTTCTTTTTCAGCCTACACCTGTGTCATATGGACATTCCCAGGCAAGGGGTCGAATTGCAGCCACAGCTGCCAGCCTGCACCACAGCCACAGCAATACCGGATCCGAGGCGTGTCTTCAACCTACACCACAGCTCACGGCAACGCTGGATCCTTAACTCACTGAGAGAGGCCAGGGTTCAAACCCGCATCCTCATGGATACTAGTCGGGTTTGTTTCCACGGAGCCACAACGGGAACTCCCATTCCTGTATTTTTGGATGTTGACAGCATCTTTATTTCTCCATAATTAAAACTGCGTTAAATCATGGGCGTCATTGTCTGACAGGGTCACTGCAACTCGGTATCACAGACTTTAGAACTTAAACAGCAGAAATTAATTTCCCCCAGGCCCGGAGGCTGGAGTCCGAGCCCCAGGGGCGGGCGGGGCTGGTCCCCACTGGGGCCTCTCTCCTGGGCGTGTCGACAGCCATCTCCTCCGTGTCCTCCCAGGGCTGTCCCTCTGTGTGTGTCTGTGTCCTGACCCCCTCTTCCTCTAAGGACCCCCGTCCTGGGGGATCAGGCCCCCCCCCCCACTCCGTGACCTCATTTACCTCCATCCCCTCTTGAAAGACCCGTCTCCAAACACAGCCCCATCCGGAGGTCCTGGGCGTCAGGGCTTCAGCCTGTGAATTTGTAGAGCAGGGAAGAACCTTTCATTTCCTCACTGTGGGTGACTCTGATCACAAAGCTTCCGATATTCTCCAAAATTTAATTCTGAAAAATAAACTTATTGGACACCCTAATGTGACCAGGAAAAGTCAGCCGATGAATTCTTTCAGGAGCATGGAACATTTCATCTTCACGACGTCGGGGGGACTAAAAAAAAAAAAAAAGGAAAAAAAAGGAGGAGGATTTCCCATTGTGGCTCAGTTGTTAACAAACCCGACTAGTATCCACGAGGATGTGGGTTCCGTCCCTGGCCTTGCTCAGTGGGTTAAGGATCCGGTGTTGCTGTGGTTGTGCTGCAGGCCTGCAGCTGCAGCTCCAGTTCACTCCCTGGCCCTGGAACTTGTGTATGCCGCAGGTGTGGCCTTAAAAAAACATTAAATGTGTTACACAGCTTTTAAAGGCTAGCTACACTCCATGTAGTTATTTCAAAATACTGGCTATATTCCCTGTGTCGTCCAGTACCTCCTTGAGCCTGACTTTCGATTTCCACCTCCTTCTTTAAATCTAAATGTAGTTTTCTGAAATGTAGTTTTCTTTCATGGCAGTGCCTCTGTGGTACTTTTTAATAACGCCGAGGCGATCTGAACTGGCTCACCGCGGATTTCTCCATGGTGAACACTTCATTTCCATCAGCAGGTCCGCCTGATGGCAGGGTGAACGTATGTATCTTGGGTCAGATACTTGAACCGCGAGTGAACTTGAAGCTGTTTGAAAATGTATGACTGGGTTGCTTTGTTGTCCAGCAGAAACTGACAAAACATTGTAAATCAACTCTACTTTAATTTAAAAAAAATTTTTTAAAGAAAAGAAGAGGGGTCTGTTTTGCAGGCAATAGCTCTAGGGAGCCAGGTGCAGGGGTGGCCTGCAGACAGCTTGTGCACGGCGGGGAGCCAGCTGGGCACGGCGGGGAGCCTCTGATTCCTCTGGTTGTACTTATCGTAATTATAAAATGAGTGTCATCATCGTTGATTCATTGTGACCAGCCTGGCTCCATCTGGGGAGGCACAGGGCCCCGGGATGGGAACAGGACGTAGCCAGCTCACTAGGTGACCATGAATTCCTCACGCTGGAAAGCGTCACGGATCCCTCACAGGGCTGACCGGACAAGGAAGAAAAGCACAGGATGGCCACGCTGCCAACGGGAAGTGCTTATAAATCCAAGCATCCTTCCTTGCCAGGAAGACGTTCACTGGTGATGAATGACAGCACCCAGGCTGCCATATGTGGCCTTGCAACAGTGCATCTGAGAAGTGGGGACAAAGCTACTGAGCCCAGGAAATAATCAAAGGCATCAGTGCACAGTGGCTTCATCTGAACAACAGTAACATCAGCTGCTGAAATCAGAAACCCTGGAGTTCCCGTCGTGGCTCAGTGGTTAACGAATCTGACTAGGAACCATGAGGTTGTGGGTTCGATCCCTGGCCTTGCTCAGTGGGTTAAGGATCCGGCGTTGCCGTGAGCTGTGGTGTAGGTTGCAGACACGGCTCGGATCCCGCGTTGCTGTGGCTGTGGCGAAGGCTGGCGGGTACAGCTCCTGTTAGACCCCTAGCCTGGGAATCTCCATATGCCACAGGTGTGGCCCTAGATAAGGCAAAAAGCCAAAAAAAAAAAAAAAAGAAATCAGAACCTGTAGTCCTGGAACCGAACACGGCTCTGAATTAGACTCCGTCACAAAAGACATTAGAATGTATGTGCCCTAATGCACTGGAATACAATGAATCATGTAACATACGTAATATCTAGCATAATGTATAAATTGTAGCATCTGAAGGCAGCTGAACATTTCTTTTGGAATATATATTAGAACACATAGTAAAACATTAGAATACAGATCTCAGAATAGATTAGAATATATGTGATATAAATAATATCTAATATATATGAAAATGTAGTCTGTGAAGGCAGCTGAACACTTCTTTTGGAATATATATATATATAATATCCAATAAAACATATTAGAATATATATCACAGAAAAGATAAGACTATAATACGATACATAATATCTAACATACATATATAAATTTTTTTTGTCTTTTTGCCTTATCTAGAGCCGCACCCACGGCATATGGAGGTTCCCAGGCTAGGGGTCTATCAGGAGCTGTAGCTGCCGGCCACAGCCACAGCCACAGCAACGCGGGATCCGAGCCGCGTCTGCAACCTTCACCACAGCTCACGGCAACACCGGATTCTTAACCCACTGAGCGAGGCCAGGGATCGAATCCGCAACCTCATGGTTCTTAGTCGGATTCGTTAACCACTGAGCCACGAAGGGAACTCCACATATATAAATTTTTAAGTCTGCGAAGGCAGGTAAACCCTCAGTATAGAATGTATAATAGAGCACACTGGAGGAATTCCCATTGAGGCTCAGTGGAAACGAATCTGACTAGTATCCATGAGGACGCAGGTTCGATCCCTGGCCTTGCTCAGTGGGTTAAGGATCCAGTGTTGCCATGAGCTGTGGTGTAGTTCGCAGACACTGGCGTTGCTGTGGCTGTGCCATAGGCCTGCAGCTCCACTTCGACTCCTAGCCAGGGAACTTCCAAATGCCACAGGTCCTATAAAGAAAAAAAAAAAAATGGATTAGAGGTCATTATTTGCTCACCTCACCCAACATAATCTGCATCATAAAGGCACGGTAATGACTCTAAAATGCCTCGATTGCAGGAATTTTTCCCTTTTTTGCCTTTCAAGTACTATGCCCTGGTTTCTAAAGCATTTTTATGATCCTTGCAGATGAAAACTGCTTTGTTCCTCCGGGTGTTGCGAAACCCACTGGGAATATTTATAGGAACAGGCAGGTATGTGACTCAGGGAGCGAGAGGGTCAGTCACCTGTGCAACCCAGAGTTTGACTCAAAGTTTCTCTGTTGCCTTGTCCTCCCTGCCTGCCTGACATCGGAAAAGGCGTGCCTTTCATTGGCTGTGACACCCCAGCCACGACCACTGACCCGCTTGACCGCAGTCACTAGGTCGAATCCCCGGGGAGAGGCGTGCCATCCCCCGGGAGACCCGCACTGGCCCGGCTGGGACTGTCCCGTCGCCCTGAGCCCCCCGGCCGGGCAGGGCCTGGTGGCCTGACCGCAGGGGACCAGCCCGGGTCTAATCGGCCGCACGCAGCCGCTCACAGAGCGCATTTTTCGCATTCCAGCTCAAGATTTGGCGACAGGCAGCGAGCAGGCGTCACGCCCCAGGGAAAAAGCCACCCACAAGGTGCAGAGGAAGGCTGGGGCGAGGCTGGCAGCCGCGGGCCTGAAAACCACACCCAGAGACGGTTCTGATTTCCTGTCACCCCTTCCAGTTGGCCAAGCGTGGCACGCATGGCCTGGTCCCTGTAAAAGGCTTCTGTTCTAAAGTTGGGAGCAAGCCGACCTCATGGGTTCTAGCCTCTGCGACAGACAGCCCCTGAGGACTCAGGGCCCGGACACTACTTTGCAAGGGCGGGATCGCTGGCATTTCCGGGCACTAGAGGGCAGGCACTGTGCCCTCTCGCAGCTCAAACTGTGGTCCGCGGCCGGGCGGCCCGGATGGCCCTGGGCACGGCTCAGAAAGGCCGCTTCCAAGCGTTCCTTGCCCGGCCTGCTCAGGTCCAAGGGGCATTTTAACAAGACTCCCGGAGAAACAGGGGACAGATAAAATACATTTGAATTTCAGATACACGCTCGGCACTCTGGTATAATAATAATCAAACAGGGCCTGGGCACCCACTAGAGAAAAGCGATCGTGTGCCTGAAATTTCGACGAATCTGATCGTCCTGGGTTTCTTTGTCCAAGCTGCCCTGCTGTGTTTAAACGAGCGTTCCCTCAAGCTGCAGGCGCTGCATTTGGTGGTTCTCTAACCATCTGGCTGAGTTTTGTTTTTTTTTTTTCTTTCTTAAACAGTTGTTCTGAAATAATTACAGATTTATCAGAAGCTGCCCAGACATGCACCGGGAGGTCCCGCGCAGCGCCGCGCCTCCCTCCGTGCGCATCTTGCTTCACTCTAGCCCAACAAGCCAAGGCTAGAGTGAAGCAAGCGCAGTCGTGGGCACAGCGCAGTCGGCCGAGCGCCGGGTCCCTGCGGGACTCCAGTTTTATTTTTTTTTAACTTTACTTTTCTTTGCACCACGCCCTCCCGCTCCGCAGCGGTTCCCTGCTCCCCATCTTCCGGGCTGGGGCTCAGAGAGCGCCGGGGCGCGCCCGCGCGTCCCGTGGGGGAGCTTGGCTGGGACCCTACCCGCTGGGGCGCTCCGAGGCACGGAGGGCGCCCCCGCAGCTCCGCCGCCTCGCGGGGACTGGAGCAGGCCCGGCGGGCTGGGGCTGGGGCTGGGGCTGGGGCTGGGGCTGGGGCTGGGGCTGGGGCGCGGCGTGGGCGGGGCGCGGCGTGGGCGGGGCGCGGCGTGGGCGGGGCGCGGCGTGGGCGGGCCGGCGTCGGGGCGGGCGGAGGGAGCGCGCGGCCCCGCCCAGGCCGCTTCCGCCCGGCCCCCCGGCAGCGCGCCCACAGCGCCGGCGCGGGTGGCGGCGGACGCGGGACACGAGGAATGAACAGGCTGCCGGGCGCCCGCGGCCGGGACCCCGCCTCGTCCCAGCCAGTCCGGGCCGCACCCCCAGCCGAGGCCGCGCCGCCGCCCCAGCCGCCGCCCGCCCCGCCGCGCCCGCCCCCCGAGCCCGCCGGCTACTCCCATCAGCTGCTGCTGCTGCTGCTGCACTGAGCGCCGCCGCGCGCCCCGCCATTGTCCCCGCCGCGCCGCCAGCTGCGCCCGGCCGCCGAGCCGGAGGCGGGGACCGCGCATGGCTGGGCGCCGCTGATGCCGCCGCCGCCGCCGCGCCGCCCTCCGAGGCTGCGTCCCGGGAAGCCCGGCCCTTCGCGCCCCCCGGCCCGGCCCGGCGTCCCGGCCCTGAGCGCGCCCGCATGGAGGCGCCCGGGCTGGCCAAGGCGGCCGCGGCGGACGCCGACCTCCGCGGAGGCCCGCAGGGGACCCCCGACGGAGCGCCCGCTCACCTCCCCGGCCCCGAGGCGCCGCAGCCGGAGCCGCCCGCCTACCGCCTGCAGGACTTCGACACGCTGGCCACCGTGGGTGAGTGTGACGCGCGGGGACCCGGCCCCCAGGGGCGCGCGGCGCCGCCCGGGACGCTGGCGGCGTCAGACAAAGGGGTACTGTGCGGCCGCCCGGGCGCCTGCGGGGAGGGCCCTGCCGGGTCCCGCCCGCTTGGGGTCCCAGCGCCGGGCTGCCCTTGCGCCCTGGGCCCCCCGGGCGCCCCGAGACTTGGACGGCCTCCCCTCGGCCCCCGTCGAGTGCCCCACCTACGGGCGCCCTGCCCTGTGTTCCCAGAGGCTCCGCGTTTAGAGCTCCCTGCCCGCCGCCCACCAACGACCTGGGTGTCTGGGAAGCCAGCGTGAGGCGGGGACCGTCACCTCATGTTGGGCAACTCGCGTCCCCTCCCGAGCAGAGACTTGCAGGGACAGAGGTGGTGGCCCTGAGGACACCTGCAGACGCCACCTTGGCCAGCTGCCCCCTTGCTTAGTGGTGGGATACTTCCTTTTAGCCCCTTTCCCGGGGTTTGGGGGACCGGCGTCCCGTGGCATTTTGGGGGCGCAGGACGACGTTGGGGTGGATTACACGTTTCCCCACAGCGCCGGAGTTTTTGTCGCTGCATCTCAAACTTGGCGTTCTTTTATCGGACGCTCATCTGCCGTCCCGCTGCTCCTAAGTAGCTGGAAGTATAAATTCCCGCTTTCCTCGGTGCCTGGATCCCGTGTTGGTGTATGGGGTCCGCCCACCCCCCAGAGCATTAGAACGTCAGGGGGCCACACCGGGACCTGCATTCCCGCTGTGGGCTCCCGCCAGCCTGTGGCTTCTTAGCAAGTCTTTGTTGCTAAGGGGACTGTGCCGCCCTGCTGCTTGTCAGGAGGGAAAAATGAATGGGCAAAGGGGTGTGCCCCGTGTGACTGTGGGCCAGGGGTCTAGGTACTTTGGGGGGTCCGTTCCCCCTCTTTTGGGAAGTGCCAGGCTCAGGGTCATGGCTTGGGGCCAAGACGGAGGGGCACAGCTGGAGCGGCTTTACAGCCGTCAGTAACCTCTTCCCAGGTGTGGTGAGTTGTGAGGAAGGACGCTGTTCTCGGGAAGCCTGGTTTGGGAGGAGAAAATCTGATTTATCTGATTTGAGGCTGTGGGTAGAGAAGGCACCCCCCACCCCCTCTCTCTCAGGTCTCTTTTTGTGTCTTAATTTCTCCCTCCTTCTCCCTCCCTCCTCCTGGGACACCCTTCTGGGCTGATTTAAAGGTTAATAGCCGCATTTTGCAAGGGGGCAGCGGAGGACGTGGGAGGCGAAAACACAGGTCGACACTGGAGAGTTGGTGCAGGACTCGCTGGCCCGTGGCACGCAGCTCCAGCCATCGGCCCTTGCTTGAGACTGTCGTGAAAGGTGCCCGGGTGACGGGCGGGGCGCCGGCAGATGGGTGGGCTGTAGACACGCGGATGCGTGCTGTCTGCAGCCCTGTGGGGGCCCTGCGGGCGCTGCCAAGTAGGCATAGGGTGCCTGGCCTCATCGGCTCCTTAAAAATAGAATGTCACTGCCTCTGGGGACCGAGCGGTGCCGGTGGGGAGAGGGGGGGAGTTGAACTCTCCAGTTGTCTTTTCTTAATGAGGACGATGCTTGCTTCTCAAGGATAACTTCCTGTGGGCTCCAAGGGTGTGAAGGGAGAGCCAGGTGGCCCGTGTTCTGGATGTTGGTCTGGAACCTGGATGTGTGTGTGTGTGTGTGTGTGTGTGTGTGTGTGGCTTGGCAGCTTTGGTGACTTTTTTTTTAACCACATTTTCCTCTCCAAAACCTCTGTCTTTACTATTAAAGCTTAATCTGAGCATGATTCATCTGAGAGACAGGATAAAATTTAAAAAACCCCAGGAGTTCCCGTCGTGACTCAGTGGTTAACGAATCCGACTAGGAACCATGAGGTTGTGGGTTCGATCCCTGGCCTTGCTCAGTGGGTTAAGGATCCGGCGTTGCCGTGAGCTGTGGTGTAGGTTGCAGACGCGGCTCGGATCCCGCGTTGCTGTGGCTGCGGCGAAGGCTGGCGGGTACAGCTCCTGTTAGACCCCTAGCCTGGGAACCTCCATATGCCGCGGGTGCGGCCCTAGATAAGGCAAAAAGACAAAAAAAAAAAAAAGATTTACAAAACCCCAAACACTTCTTAGCTTACCGTTGCAGTGCCCTGTAACTTGAGATGGTAATGAGTAAAGGACACAGGTAGGACACTGCCTTGAGCTCTTTACCAGCAGCGAGAAGCCCGCCGGGCCTGGTGTGATGGCTTTTCATCCTCAGCTTCCGGCTCAGAAAGTAAGCTGCCCTTTACCTGCTCTTGGTCGTCCTGATCGCTAGCTGCCCCCATCACAGACGGGCACCCTTGGGAGCTCGGACTTGTGTGAGGACCACTACTCCGTGCAGTTTCCACGCTGAGCACAGCTATTTTCCAGGATGGGAAACCAACCCACACACAAAACCTACGAGTAAACAGAAAAACCTCCCAAGCTTCCCCCCCACCATTTTTTGTTTTTAAACTTATCGCAGTTCCCATCCTTCGGGACCTTCCAGAGTGGGTCAGGGTTGGAAGGACCGTGCTGGCCGGGCGTGTCCTCCATCCCGAAGGATGTTGGAAATCCTGGCCACACACGCTTGTGTGTTTTCATCTGCCGTGGTCTCCACCCTTGCGGGTGAGCTCTGCTTTTTTTTCTCACCGGCCTGCCTTTTTTTGTGCATTTGTTTTCATCCTTTCGTTTTGCCTGGGCCCCAGGGGGAGGTTCTCTGAGGACAGACTTGCTGACTCACAGTCCCCCAGGGATGGTCTGATGACGCTGACATCGCAGCGCAGGCTGAAGGCCGCAGGCGGACCCAGGTGTGCTTCTGCCTGATTTAACAAAACCCGCAGTGGCCGGGGCCCCTGGTGGGTTCCCCCCCGCCCCGGGGCAGGGGTGTGTTGAGGCCAAGACCCAGCCAAGTTCACGGGGTGGCCACGACCCCTTGGAGATGGAATAAAGCGGAAAAGCAGCAGTCAGTAAGGTCCCAGATGCCTTGATTCTGTGCTCCTGGAAAAACGATCTTTGGGAAATTGTCCGTGTTAGAGACTGGCCACTTCTACACACAGTCAGACAGCCTGGGAGAGAGAGAGCTCAGCTCCTTGTGAAAAATCTCGTGACGGGCATTTTTAAGAGTTTGGCAGGAACTTTGGGGCTGGTGTTGGCTAAACTGTGAAACAGTTTGCAGCTCCCCGGTCCCACTCCTGATCTTTGTGTAACCAAGCTGGGCAGCTCCCCTTTGGACATCATGTGCACCCGTCATGAGGCTCTCACACCGTGATGTCAGCGTGCGTTCCGTACCGCTAAGGGGCGGCTTTTCCAAGAAAAAGTGTTTGGGAGTTTGGGGGGCACATGTGTAGTTGGGTGCGGTTTTAGCCCGTGTGTCCAGGTGGGCAGCCGCCACCGCCGAAATCAAGGCACAGGACTCATTCCCTGGAGTTCCGTTTGGGGCTCAGCGGGTTAAGAACCCGACGCAGCATCCGTGACGATGAAGGGTCGACCCCTGGCCTCGCTCAGTGGGTTAAGGATCCAGCGTTGCTGAATGCTGCTGACGAAGCTCGAAGACGCTGCTCAGATCTGGAGCTGGCATGGCCGTGGTGTACGTAGGCTGGCAGCTGTAGCTCCATTTGACCCCGAGCCTGGGAACATGCGTATGCTGCAGGTGCAACCTTAAAAAAAAAAAGGAAAGAAAGATCAAAACTCATTTCCTTACCCCGGACAGCATTCTCAGGCCTGTCACTTCATATGTTTTTACCGCCCGAGGTCACGCTGTCCAGAAATTGTGTTTTCTTGGATTCTGGGAGACCTTCCATGATGCAGAATTAAACCTCCCCGTCCTGTCTCAGTGCCGGGTCCCTCCCCGCTGCAGGGCTTCCTGCCTGTAGTCTTGCGCGGTCCCCAGCTGTCACGTTCTCCGTCGCACACGGGCACGCCCCCCCCCCCCCCGGGGCGCCTGGAACCCGGGCGGGGAGGCTGTGCCCCAGAACCACGCTCCGTGCGGGCTGTGCTTCACGGTCCTCAGAAAACCGCATTGACCTTTTCCTCGTAGTCACCTGGCGTGGGTGCCACGGGGGACCTCGCTGAATGCCTGTCCCTGGCGGCTGCTACGTCGGCGCTTGGCAGTAGCTTCGAAAATGAGGCGAAAGACTAGGGAAACGCCATTCCGAGGACAGACGCTCTGCAGGTGGTTCCTCCTCACTTTCAGAAATGGAAGTGAAATTCACGTGCCGTAAACGGAAGCGTTTGGAGCAATCCGTCCAGCGGCGTTTCCCACGCTCGCCAGGTCGCACCCCCAGCAGCCCCTGTCTGGTTCCAGAGCGTTCTCGTCACCTACACAGGAGACCCCTCCACCCCCTCCCCGCCCGTGAGTCGGCCCTGCCTGCGTCCTGCTCCTGCAGCCCCCGGGGAGCTGCGCCTGCTCTCCGTCCCCGCGCCTTTGCCTGTTCTGTGCTCCTCTCCCTGTCACACCCTCTGCCTCCTCTCCCGCCATCGCCAAGGGGCTGAGGCTTTGGGAAGAGAAACTTACGAGACCCACAGCCAGTAAGTCGTTCCTGCTCAAGGGGAGAAAAGGAAAAGGGCCGTGGAAAGAAAATAGGAGGTGGGGCGGATCAGAGGAAGACAAAGCAGAGGTAGATGTGTCCAGCCCCAGGGAGACTGGGTGTGCAGACACGTCACGGACACGGGAGGTCTGCTGTCCTGGGCGTGATGGAGCCACCTAGCCACCCCCGGACTGTGTCCCCCAGACCCTCAGAATGGAGCCTTACCTGAAAACAGGGTCTGTGCAGGTGTGATGAAGTGAAGGGTCTGAGAGGAGGTCCTCCTGGATGAGGGGG
>PVHT021183672.1:5408148-5431031 GCA_004024745.2 Catagonus wagneri
ATCCTAGGTCACTGCCTGACAGAAGTTCCGTCCCAGAGCTGCAGGCAGCAGATTCAGAGCCAGCTTCCCGTGGCCGGGCCAGCGGGACCATCTTGGACCCACTTGGGCGTCTCGGCGGGCTTGGGTTGCCGTCACAAAATACCATCCTCCCGGTGTCTTATGAACAGCGCAGGCCGGTTCACTGCAGTGCTGGAGGCTGGAAGTTCGAGGTCAAGGTGCCAGGGTGGTTGGGTTGTGGCAACAGCTGTCCCAAGACAGAACGGCGCCTTCGGGCTGCGTCCTCGGACGGCGGGGAGCACAAAGGCGAAGAAGCAAACCCATGGAAAGACGGCTCGTCCCGTGCCGGGAACGCACCCGCGCGACCTCATTTAATCCTAATCGCCTCCCAAAGATGCACCCCAAGTACCATCTCCCTGGGGGATCGGGGTCAGGGCTTCTGCCCAGGATTTTTTTTTCTTTTGGCGGGGAGGTTGGAGCTCAGGCATCCAGTCCATAAAGCTGCTTTCCTCCCTGCGTGTGGGGCTGCCGGCCTCCTCCGGGTCGCCTGCCCTTCGGGGGGACCCCACGCGGCCGCGCCTGTTCCCGTCCTGAAATTCCTACAGCGGAACACCTCAGTCCTTGGGTCGAGGGACCACCCTCCTGGGCCCGATGCAGGTGGACGGGGACACGGCACTGTGATGCTGGCATGCGACCTTGCTCCTGGGGTGGGCCCTACTCATTGGAAGTCCTCCTGGGAGGTGCCCTCTGCCACTTGAAGAAAAAGGCACCAGCGGCACGTGACCTAGACCAGAGCGTCCCCTCTCTGGGCTTAGTCGAAGCGTGTCACCTCCTGTTGTTCTTGGGGAGAAGCGTGTTCGCCTTTGTGGATAAACCTCGTTCAGTTCCTCTGGGCTTTTCTGGGTATTTTCCCCACCTGTTGTCCCCGCCCCGAACACCCGAGTGTCACCTCCTTCATTGCCATTAAAAAACATTCCCCGGAGTTCCCATCGTGGCTCAGTGGTTAACGAATTCGACTAAGAACCATGAGGATGCGGGTTCGATCCCTGGCCTCGCTCAGTGGGTTGAGGATCCGGTGTTGCCGTGAGCTGTGGTGTAGGTTGCAGACGCGGCTCGGATCCCGCGTTGCTGTGGCTGTGGCGAAGGCCGGCGGCTACAGTTCCTGTTAGACCCCTAGCCTGGGAACCTCCATATGCCATGGGTGCGGCCCTAGAAAAGCCAGAAAGACCAAAAAAAAAAAAAACCCCAAAAAACATTTCCCTGCAGTTCCTAGGTGTGGCTGAGTGGGTTAATAACCTGACTGTTATCATGAGGATGCGGGTTCCATCCCTGGCCTCACTCTGTGGGTCAAGGATCTGGCGTTGCCGCAAGCTGCTGTGTAGGTCACCGACATGACTCGAATCTGGCCTTGCTGTGGCTGGGGTGTAGACCAGCAGCTGCAGCTCCGATTCGACCCCTAGCTTGGGAACTTCCATATGCCACAGGTGCGGCCCTAAAATGTAAAAAAACATTTCCCTTTTTCCTCTTGTCTTTGCAGCTGTCCACGTGCTGTTTCTTGTGGTTTTCTGAGAATTAAGGGGTCACGTTTGCAGCTCATGCAAAGTGTCTTAGGTGGAGTCCAGTCACCTCCGTTGATTTTCACGGGATCTCTGGGGGCGGGGGCGGGGGGCTGTCCCCTGCGAAGGGGGTCTGCTCCCCACACGGGTGCTCAGGGTGCTGGCTGGGTGGGTTCCTGTTCTCAGCACCCAGCTCCTGGCGGGCAGGTGGCCGTCTTCTTGCCGCGTCCTCGCGCGTCCTTCCCTGGGGGGTGGCGGGGCACGTGCCGGGGCAGAAAAGGAAGAAGGGGGGTCGCGGCTGTGGAGGAGAGGCCCCCCCACTCCCCTCTTTGCCTCCTTAGAGGTTTTGTCTCCCAGTGCAGTCACCCCGGGAGTTAGGGCTACTGCCGGGCACTGTGGGGAGACTCCCCCATTTGTTTCCTGACGGTGACTTGAGGCCAGAGTTGGGCGAGCGTCCCAGCTTTGGAGGCTGTCATTGAAGGCCGGTGCTTCCGCCGGGTGACGTTGGGGGAGGGCATCCGGGATGCACCAGCGTCTCGGGGGAAGAGACCAAGGGTTATGTCCTGACGTGTTCAGTTTGCTGTGTCTGTGCGACAGCTTTGTCATCCTTGACCTCGTCAGCGCAACCTTCTTCGTCACCTTTCCCCGCCAGCTGCCGCCTACCACCGTCTGCCTGTCTCGGTCGTCACGTCCTGTAGGGCCGCACCCGCGGCATGTGGAGGTTCCCAGGCTAGGGGTCTAACAGGACCTGTAGCCGCCAGCCTTCGCCACAGCCACAGCAACGCGGGATCCGAGCCGCGTCTGCAACCTACACCACAGCTCACGGCAACACCGGATCCTTAACCCACTGAGCGAGGCCAGGGATCGAACCCACGTCATCCTGGATACTAGTCGGGTTCTGAACCTGCTGAGTCACGACGGGAGCTCCCTCATCATCACTTCTGATGCTTGTGGCATGTTTCCTTAATTGATATTGTGTGCAGTTCTGCGGGCACTTAGCACGTTCGTGATGCAGAGCCACCACCGCCTCTGTCGAGTCTGAATACGTTTTGCAAAAGGACACCCCCCCCCGCCGTTAGGCCGTCACTCCCAACCCCCCGCCCCAGCCCCTGGCACATGCTGGCCCGTGTCTGTATGGGTTTGCTTGTTCTGGGTATTTCCTGTCAGTGGAGTCCTGCACTGTATGGCCTTTTCTGTTTGACATCTTTCGCTGAGCGTCGTGGTCTTGAATTCTATCTATCCTTGTAGCCTGTATCAGTAAGTTCTGGACTCCTTTTTATGGTCGAGTAATATTTTGTTGTTTGGATGGACTCTGTTGTCTTGCTGTTTTTTTAGGGCCACACCCGCGGCATATGGAGTTTCCCAGGCTAGGGGTTGAATCGGAGCCGCAGCTGCCACGTACACTGCAGCCACAGCAACTCGGGATCTGAGCCACGGCTGTGACCTACACCACAGCTCACGGCAGTGCTGGATCCTTAACCCACTGAGCGAGGCCAGGGATCGAACCTGCGTCCTCATGGTTCCTAGTCGGATTTGCTTCGACTGCACCACACCTGGAACTCCCTGGATGGATCCCGTTTTGTTTATCCCGTTGCATTAGTTTGCTGAGAGAGGCAATGTACCACCGAAGGGCCGGGGATCTTAAACAACAGAAACTGGTTCTTTCCCCGTTCTGGGGGCTGGAGCGTGAGCCCCAGGGGCGGGCAGGGCTGGTCCCCACTGAAGCCTCTCTCCTGGGCGTGTCGACAGCCGAGTCCTCCCAGGTTGTGCCTGTGTGTGTGTCTGCGTCCTGACCTCCTCTTCTTCTAAAGACCCCCATTCTGGGGGATCAGGACCCACCTCGTGACCTCATTTACCTCCATCCCCTCTTGAAAGACCCGTCTCCAAACACAGCTCCACTCGGAGGTCCTGGGCGTCAGGATTTCAACATCAAATCCTTTGGTGAGGGGACACTCTGTAGCCCATAATACCGTGAACCCGTTAATGCATCAAATGATCCCTCAGTGCCTTTGGAGTTTCCCATGATGCATAGCTGGCCATCAGCCCAGGTAGATTCGGCTGATCAGAACCAAGAGAAGCATCTCCCCCGCCCCCGCCCCCGTCAGCATCCTTGTCTTCTTTTCCAAATCGCAGGCTCACCTCATCGCCAGGCCCGGATGGCGGTGCTCTTTGCCTGGAGTTCGCGCTTGCTCCTTGCAGCCGACCCCGTGTCCACTCCTCTCGTGCCCACAGCGCCTCCTTCTGACGCCAGACACCCCGCCTGGGGGGAAATCACGCGGCGCCTGCATGCGAGATGGGCTCAGGACGGGAGGCCCAGGTTGCAAGGATCTGCTGGAACTCGTGCGTTGAGCAGGGACTCCCGTAACAAATTACCCCAAACTCAGTGGCTGAAAATAGCATGCATCCGTCAGCCTGCAGGTCCCAGGGTTAGGAATCTGAAAACCGGGTGTCACGCAGTGAAAAATGCAGGTGTGGGAGGCTCCAGGGCAAAATCTGTTTTCTGGCCTCTTCCGGCTTCTGGAAGCCGCCCGAATTCCTGGGCTTATCACGGCACTGTTGCATTGTATCCTTTTTTTTTCTTTCTTTCCTTCTCCTTTTTTCCTCTCTTTGTCTTTGTTGGCCACCGCACAGCACATGGAAGTTCCCGGGGCAGGAATCCGATCCGAGCTGCCACCTCCGCTGCAGCAGCCACAGGGCCAGATCCTTTAACCCACTGTGCGGGGCTGGGGATCGAACCTGTACCTGCTGCTGCAGAGGCCGCCGGTCCCTATGGCAGCATAGCGGGAACCCTGGGTCGTATCCGTCTCCTGCTGCCGTTTCTGTCTCTCCATCTCCTGTCTCTTTCTCACACGTCTAAGGATCCCGAGGATTCCATCAGACTCGCAGGTAACCCAGAATCGTCACGCTGTTTGACCTATTGAAGGACGACCTGGTGGGCGTCGGTGATGAGCCCTGGAAACCCAGTTCCCCCTGGGCCCGCGGAACGAATGTGTCCCCAGCTTCTGCGGAGGACGACAGGGACATCTTATCCTCTGTGCCACCCAGTCCTTCTAAGGGACTGCGGACGCGTCTTCCGGGGCGCGGCGGCTCTGGGGAGACCATGGCGGCTGGGCAGCGGCTCCCAGCCTGGCCTCGGTCCTGAGGCGGCAGCCTCGACGTCCATAAAGGGACGGTAACAAGCTCGTCCACTGGGCTCCTGGAGGAGAGCTGGGTCCAGGGACCCACGGGTGCTGGAGGGGCATGTGTGCGTGTGCGTGTGCGTGCACGCACACACGCACCCTGGGGTGGACGGATGGGTCAGCTGAGGCTCTCAGACCTGCTCTCTCCTGTGGGGCTGGACCCGCGGCCGCCTCCAGCTGTCCCTCCCCTGTGCCGGTCCAGCAGAACCGGTTCTGATGCTACGACAGACAGGATTGCTTCGGGGTGAGGTGACGGAACCTGACCTCCCAGGAGCTTCTGGGGCCTTGAGACACACAGCTCTGACCCAGGGGCCAGCAGGCGGGGCAGGCATGTCGGCAGGTGGCCCCGGCCACGTGGGATCCTCGAGGTCCACACCTAGCTGGGTGAGGGAGGGAGATGAAGGTGACAGAGGGCAGATTGTCCTCAAGGAGTCCTGACTTGATTAACCGGACAGCACAGGTTTGTTTTTACGTAAACAGGGCAGGTTTTTTTTTTTCCCCAGGCGACCCTTGCCAGGATTCTAAAACCAGCACTCTGGCCGCTTCTGCAACGCTTCAACCCCAGGAGCGTCCCCTTCCCCCCAGTTTCATGGGTGGGATCTCCGATTCTGCGCGGAGTTGCGAGGTCAGGGTGTCACGCGCGCGGCTCCATCCTTAAGGCACACCAGCAGAAGTCCCTCGGGCACCGGCTTACGTTCTCACGGGACAGAGGGCATGAACGGGCGCCTGGTGCTTTTGAAGGTGTCCACTGGGTCCTGCATTCAGGCAACGCCAGCGTCCCCAAGCCTCACCCCGTCAGAACGCGCCTCATCCGCCGTGACCGTGGATGGAGCGAAGGCGTGTGTTGTGGGAGGCAGCGCCCTTCCTCCTCCAGCCCGGCCGGGTGCTGCTCCCCTGGGCTGGACCGGGACAGAGGCGAGATTCTTCCCGTGCGCCGTTCCCACCCGCCTGCGTGCCCGCCCTGGGCGTCAGCCTTGTCCCCACGTAGGAGCTCCCTGTTGGACGCCGCTGGGTGGTCCTTCCAGCCGTTCATCTCCTGCCAGGCGCTCCAGCGCCCTCCCCAACACCTGCTTGACCCGTCCCGTCCCTTTCAGTCCAGGACGACTGTCCGGGCTGGACCCTGGGCGTCCGAGGTTCCCACCCAGCGGCTACTTCCGCCTCGGGGACGAAGCTCCTCTTCAGGCCGCTTGCGCGCCGCTTTATCCCAGGCCCCCCGAGCAGAGTGCCGCTGGGTTTTCCACCAGGTAGCAGAAAAAAGCAAGCCGTCTCCCACAGCCCCTGCTGCCACGCACGGCTCCCTGCGGATGCGCGCACCCTGTCCTGAGCCCGTCGCGTGTGCAGGCGCCGAGTGAATTCGCTCCAGGTGGTTTGTTTGGACTTGTCGGTGATGAGGGGTGTGGGGGCGGCCTCCCCCGGGGTTCTTGTAAACGCTTGACGATTCCCTTGGTGGGTGATTTTCCCGGGTTGGATCATTACCTCGGGAGCCACTTCACCCAACACAGGACTGCGTAGATCTGAGGCTGGGCGCGGCCGGCGGGGCGCAGGCTCAGCTCAAAGGAAGGCTTTGTCGGGCTGAGGGCGCCTGGGCTCTGCGTCTGGGGGGCGGACGAGTGGGGCTCTGTGTGCGTAGGGCAGAGCCGGAGCTCACGCCGGCGGGGCTTGCAGGCAGTGGGGAGAGGCGGGTCCTCGGCCGACTGCTGTTGGGGGCCAGTTCCAAAGAACACCGTTCGGCAGAGCCTTGGAGGGACGCTCCCCAAATCGAAAGGGCCGTCACGGAGGCAAGTCGTGGAGAATTTCCTCCTGCGGAAATTCCGCCTGGGCGGTGGTGCCATTTATCTGTCTTTACCCGGAAAAGGAAAACGAGTGAGTCAGAGGGTTGCCTGTACCCTTGAACATAAGTAGCTCTCGCTGGGGGAGGTCTTGCTGCTGAAGACTTTGGTTTAGCCCATCCTTCAGCAGGTGGGTTAGCATCTCATTGTGGTGGCAGATTCCGGTGCTGCCGTGGTCGCACTGACTTTAGTCAAAGCCGTAGCTTCTGCTCCCCTTGACGAGGAGGAGGAGGACGATGATGGTTTTGTCTTTTTAGGGCCGCACCCGCAGCATATGGAGGTTCCCCGGCTAGGGGTCCAATTGGAGCTGCAGCTGGCAGCCTACACCGCAGCCACAGCAACACCAGATCCGAGCCAGATCTGCGATCTACACCACAACTCGTGGCAACGCCAGATCCTTAACCCGCTGCGCAAGGCCAGGGATCGAACCTGCATCCTCATGGATGCTAGTCGGGTTTGTTATTGCTGAGCCATGATGGGAACTCCATCCATCCTTAGTGTCCGTGAGTTTTCCGGTTCGGTCCCTGCCTCGCTCAGTGGATTAAGGATCTGGCATCGCCACAAGCTGTGTGGTGTAGGTCAAGGATGTGGCTCTGATCCTGTGCTGCCATGGGAACCTACACATGCCAAGGGTGCAGCCCTTAAAAAAAAAAGAAAAGAAAAAAATGAAACTGTGACCCAGGAGCACTGTTGAGCCAGCAGCATCTTTTCCTGCCGCCCCGGGTGGCCCAGCAGCTCAGGGCCTCCTCCGGGTAGTCGGCCAGTCCGCTGTGCTCTGTGCGCGATGGCTGGCTGACTCTCCCGCGGGGCCGTGCTTTCCTGTGGGTGCAGGTTTCCTTCTTCCAGCCGGTGCCGGTTTCCTTGTGGTGCCTCCTCCTCCTCGTGTGAAAAGCCCCAGTTGCATCACGCCCCACCCCGGGAGGGGGGACCAAGCCACAGACAAACTTGCGGAGAAAATGAGGCGGTGGCCACCTGCTCCAGAAGCCTGTTTCTGCCTGCAGGGCGTTTCAGGACAGATGCTTGTCTTCCTGAGAAGCCAGAGTCCCATATGGTCTTGATGTTGAGAATTCCGGGCGGAACCCTCTTGGGGAAGGTCGGGTCGGCCGACCCAGATCCTCAGCTGCTGTGTTATGGGGGCAGGGGCTCTGCCTTTGGAAATGGAAGACCTGCTTCTGGATTTAGTTGGCCAGCGATGTCGTGGTGTGCGTTCCTTTCTACCTTGAGCGGTTACGTGTGTGCGCTCGGTGGTTCCCGGCGCCCACACGGTCGCACACGCGCGTGTGCGTCAGAAGGATTTTGGCTGATGGGGTGCCAGCCCGCCTCGCTGCGGAAAACACTGCGGTTTGGATCTTGACGGCTACACGGATGAAACTGGAGCCCGGCCGCCTCTTTGCACGGGACCGCCATCTCTGCTTCCGTGCTCGCTGGGCGGCCGTCCCCTTGGGTCAGCAGAGCGCGTGGCTCCCAGGTAGACAGACCCAGGTTCAGCCGCAGGAGGTGGCTTGTGCATGGTCCCTTTGCACGGTCATTGTTTTGGGAGCTGTGTAACGTGGGATGGTCGGGGTTCCAGGCTGCTTCCGTTTGCAGCCAGAAAAGACGCCCCTGAATCGTGACAAACATCACACAACGATAGGGAGAGTCACAGCAGCGTTATTATAAAAGGATGACCTGAGTCTAGCCCAGGAGTCACTCGGTCTCACCAAGAGCTGGGATCTTGGGTGGGGGTGCTTTTGTTTTGTTTTTTTGTTGGAGTCGAGTTGACTTCCATTGTGTGTTAGTTTCACGTGCCCAGCAAAGTCATTCAGCTATACGTAGACACATCTTCCTTCTCTTTCAGATTCTTTCCCCTATGGGTTATTACGCAGTATCGGATATGTCAGTCTGTGCTACCCAATAGGTCCTTGTCACCAATTTATTTTATTATAGTCGTGTGTATGTCACTGCCAAGCCCCTTAACTTATTCTGTCCATGCCGATTTGACTCTGGTGACCGTGACCTCGGTTCAGAACCTTTGAGTCTGTTTCTGTTTCCTAAGTTCTTTTGTATCATTTTTTTCATTAGATTCCACGTATTAGGGATCTCATGATAGTTGTCTTCCTCTGACTTACTTCACTTAATATGATAATTTCTAAGTCCATCCATATTGCTGCTAATGGCACGATTTCATTCTATTTTACGGTCGAGTAATATTCCATTGTGTTTATGGACCACATCTTCTTTTTTTTTTTTGGCTTTTTTTTTGTCATTTTGGGGCCGCACCCGCAGCGTGTGGAGGTTCCCAGGCTAGGGGTCTAATCGGAGCTGTAGCCGCTGCTCTACACCACAGCCACAGCAACACGGGATCCGAGCCGCATCTGCAACCTACACCACAGCTCACGGCAACGCTGGATCCTTAACCCACTGAGCGAGGCCAGGGATTGAACCCGCAACCTCATCGTTCCTAGTCGGATTCGCTAACCACTGAGCCACAACGGGAACTCCAAGGACCACATCTTCTTAATCCATTCCTCTGTCTATGGACATTGAGGTGGTTTCCATGTCTTGGCTGTTGTGAATAGTGCTGCTGTGAACGTTGGCGTGCGTGGGTCTTTTTGATGATGGTTTTCTCTGAATAGATGCGCGGGAGGGGCATGGCTGGATCATAGGGTAGTTCTGTTACGAGTTTTCTGAGGAGTCGCCATGCTGGTTTTCATAGTGGTTCTACCAATTTCCCTTCCTGCCAGCAGTGAAGGAGGGTTCCCTTTTCTCCACACCCTCTCTGGCGTTGATGGTTTGTAGACTTTTGGGTGATGGCTGTTCTGATCAGAGTTGGTGACACCTCACTGTAGTTTTGATTTGCTTATTTCACTTGGGAGCATAATTTCTAGATCCATCCACGTTGCTGCCAATGGTGTTATTTCATTTTTTTCTGGCTGAGTAATATTCTATCACGTATATACTTCATCTTCTTCTTTTTTTTTAGTTCAAGTATAATTGATTTACAGTATTTTGCCAGTTTCTGCTATACAATAAAGTGACCCATATATATATATATATATATATATTCCCTTTTTTATGTTGTACTATCCTGGTCTCTCCCAAGAGACTGGGTAGCGTTCCCTGTGCTGGACAGCAGGACCTCATTGCTTGTCCATTCTCAGTGTCAGAGTTGGCATCTACTGACCCCAAACTCCCCGTCCCTCCCACTCCCTCCCCTTCGCCAACCACAACTCTGTTCTCTATGTCTGTGAATCTGTTTCTGTTGTGTAGACAGGTTCATTCAGGACCTATTTTTTTTATTTTTAAAACATTTTTTGTTACTTTTTATTCTAGCTGATGTACAGTGTTGCGTCAGTGTCTGCTGTACAGCACAGCGACCCAGTCATACGTAGATACACCTTCTTTTTCTCACATCGTCGTCTTCCATCATTTTCTACGGAGGGCGTCTTTTACTGGAGGGCCCTCAAGATGGAGCGGGTAGCTTTCATCCAGACGCGTAAGAAACTGAGACACTGCCTTTCGGTCGGTTTTACTGGTTGCCGGCGTTGAGCCTCACGTCCGCAGTGGCTGGCGTGGCGCTGCCCGTCGGAGCAGGGCTGTGGCGTGTCCCGACGGGCCCCGGCTTGTAGGACAGGTGCCTCGGGCTGGGAACACGTCCCCTGGCTCCGGCCGGGCGGGAGTCCGGCTCGGGCGCTGGAAGACGGGCTCGCTTTTGTTGTCTGAATAGGTGTTTGGATCGCCTGAGCTCTCCCGGGACCCGGTTCTCTGCAGCACGAAGTGATGGGTACTCCCCCAGGGCAGGGCCAGGGGCTTCTAAGATGGTTCCCAGGACCCTCAGGTCCCCCTCCCAGACCCTGCTGGGGGACGAGGTGGTCTCTTGCTCCTTTGTCTCTGGGGAGAGAGGGTTTTGTGGGTGGAATTCGGATACGAGGACTCGAGGGAGCACCGGAGGAAGACGGCTGACAGGAAGCATGTTTTTGTCACATTCTGAAATGGCGCCTTTGATCTTGAACAGGTGGTGGTTTCCTTCCTTCCTTCCTTCCTTCCTTCCTTCCTTCCTTCCTTCCTTCCTTTCTTTCTTTCTTTCTTTCTTTCTTTCTTTCTTTCTTTCTTTCTTGTCTTTTTAGGGTGCACCTGCAGCATATGGAGGTTCCCAGGCTAGGGGTCGGATCTGAACTGCCCCCTACACCACAGCCACGCGGGATCCGAGCCGCGTCTGCAGCCTACACCACAGCTCACGGCAACGCCGGATCCTTAAGCCACTGAGCGAGCTAGGCCAGGGCTCCAGCCCACATCCACATGGGTACTCGTCGGGTTCATTGACCCCTGAGCCATGATGGGAGCTCCACTGGCGGTGGCTTGAAGGGGGAACCTGCAGAAAGGCTTCGGAGAGGGGGGTTCGCTCCCCAGCCGGGCACGATGGGTTACGGGACCCGGCGTGGCTGTCGCGGCGGCGTGGGTCGCAGACGTGACTCGGATTCCACCCCTGGCCCGGGGCCGGCCATACGCCTTGAGTGTGACCGTTAAAAAAAAAAGGCAGGACTGCAGGTCCCATTTTCAAGCGGCTTATAAATAGAAATTCATGTCAGAAAAGGGCCCATGTAGTGAGGCGTGTGCGGTCAGCTCGCAACGCGGAAGCAGGGCTCTGCTAGCTGGCGATCAGCCTCCGGAGGGCGTAGCTGGAGAGGAGACGCAGGGAGCCGGAGCTCGTGGGGGAGCGGGGATGGAGCGCGTGAGGTGGAGAGGGAGGTGAACAGAGGTTACAGCCACATGACGGGCGTCTTGAACGCTAGTGGGAACGTTGGCAGGCTTTCTGGACATAGGGGTACCGTAGACTCGAGCAGCCCCACTGCTGGGCATCTGTCTGGAGAAGGCTCCGATTCCAGAAGACACGGGCACCCCAGTGCTCACAGCGGCACTGTTCGCTGACGTGTCCATTGGCAGAGGAATGGATAAGGCCCAGTGCTCACAGCGGCACGTGTCCATTGGCAGAGGAATGGATGAGGGAGATGTGAGGCGTGCGTGTGTGCGTGTACATACATGAATATTTGTACGCGTATGTGGGTGCCTGAGTCAGTTTGCTGTACAGCAGAAATTGGCACACCACTGTGAATCAACTCTAATAAAAAATGGATACTCTACAATTTTTTTTGCTCTTTTAGCTTTCTAGGGCCTCAGTTGGGGCCTATGGAGGTTCCCAGACTAGGGGTCAAATCAGAGCTGCAGGTCTACACCGCAGCCGCAGCAAGGCCAGATCTGAGCCGCGTCTGCTACCTACACCACAGCTCACGACGGCGATGCCTGAGCGCGGCCAGGGATCGAACCTGCATCCGCGTGGATGCTAGTTGGGTTCATAACCTCTGAGCCGCGGCGGGAACTTGGATATTACGCAATCGTAGTACTGTTGTCTGTGCCCAAGAGGGGGTTTCGAGGCGAGTCCTGACTTTCTGTCCTGTCCAGAAATAAGGATTGTAACTGCAGCCGTCTGGTGGCCTCAGCCCTGACTGTTAGCGGCTGAGCCAGGCTCCTGAGAAGATTCTTCAGGACTGGCTGAGTCTGACTGGTTCCCTGGGTTGAGATGGCTGGTTCTGGACTCACCTGTCTCTCCTAGACAGTGTTGTGCAAGCCTCGTGGTTTCCTTACAGCAGCGAGTCCAACAGAATACGACGGCCTCATGACGGTGTCCTGGAATCTGTGTTGCTATGGTGACCATCGGAGACCCCACCCTCTTTTTTTTTTTTTAATTTATTTCATCGAAGTAGAGTTGACGTACAGCGTTGTGTTAGTTTCAGGTGCACAGCAAAGTGACTCATTTATGCATACATACTCTTCTCCGTATTCTTTTCTGGGATATTGGATAGAGTTCCCTGCGGTCTACAGTGGGACTTTGTTGTTGACCCATCCTGCAGGGCAGAGTTTGCATCTACCAGCCCCTAACTCCCCGTCCCTCCCGCTCCCTGCACCTCCCACCTCGGCAGCCACAAGTCTGTTCTCCACGTCGGTGAGTCTGTGTGTGTTCTGTAGACAGGTTCATCTGTGCCATATTTTAGATTCCACGTAGAGGTGATCTCAAACAGTGCCTTTCTCTTCCTGACTTACTTCATTTAATGTAAGAATCTCTAGGTGCACCCATGTTGCTGCAGATGGCATGCTTTTGTTCTTTTTTATGGCTGAGTAATATTCCACTGTGTATATGCACCACCATTCTTTATCTGTTCGTCTGTCTGTGGACATGTAGGTTGCTTCCGTGTCTTGGCTGTTGCGAAGAGTGCTGCAGTGAACATAGTGCTGCATGGATCTTTTCTAATGAGGTTTTCTCTGGATAGATGCCCAGGAGTGGGATTGCTGGGTCATCATTGCCTTGTTCCTTTGATTCAGGCTCACTTCTTTCGACTTTAAATAGCCGTAGGGGGTTGCCTTACACATTTCAGAATCTTGATAGTCACAGAAATAAACCAAATCAGACATTAGAATTCCATCCTCCTGCAGGGCCTCAGGATCTTTTTTTTTTTTTGCCTTTTTTTTAGGGCAGCACCCGCACCATAGGAGGTTCCCAGGCTAGGCGTTGAATCAGAGCTACAGCGGCCAGCCTGTGCCACAGCCAGAGCCACAGCCACAGCCACACGGGATCCAAGACTTGTCTGCAGCCTGCACCATAGCTCACGGCGACGCCGTATCCTTCACCCACTCCATGAGACCAGGAATTGAACCCTGCGTCCTCACAGAGACGGTGCTGGGCTCCTAACCCACTGAGCCACAATGGGAACTCCCAAAACAGCTTTTGAATGATATTCCTTTTTTTTTCTTGTCTTTTTGCCTTATCTAGGGCCGCACCCGTGGCATGTGGAGGTTCCCAGGCTAGGGGTCTAACAGGAGCTGCAGCTGCCGGCCTTCGCCACAGCCACAGCAACGCGGGATCCGAGCCACGTCTGCAACCTACACCACAGCTCACGGCAACGCCGGATCCTTAACCCACTGAGCGAGGCCAGGGACTGAACCCGCAACCTCATGGTTCTTAGTCGGATTCGTTAACCACTGCGCCACGACGGGAACTCCTTGAATCGTATTCTTGGCCCTCCCCGGATTCATTTTGACACCTGAGATAAATTACACGTGCAAATGACCATCCCCTAATAGAATCGAAAGTCCAGAGATGCAGCATATGTTTTCTGAAAGCCGTTAACATCGGCTGCTATTTTCTAAGCCTCACGATGCCAGATCCTCCACGGACCCCTCTTGGCATCTCTTCTGTTTCTGTGCGGCGTGTACGGTAAAGGTCACTTGAGCAAACTACTTTCAAACGAGGAAAACATCCCCCCCGATGGGGCTGAAAGCGTTTGCCCACAGACCCGCACAATTTCTTGAGAAAATGTCGTGCGGCCGCGGGGTCCCCGCGAGCGAGTACACACACGGGCATAGGTCGCGTCGCTGCGCTTCGCCGAGGAGCGTGTCTTCAGTGACTGAGGGTCTGTGCTGACCTGCTCTGAGCAAAAACCCTTTCGGGGACATTTTTCCAACAGCATTTGCGCACTTCACGTCTCTGGGTCACATTCCTGTAATTTTCCCCAGGTTTCCAGCGTTTTCACGACGATGATCCAGTTGGTCTTTGTGACACGGGAGCTTGGACGTTGTTATGATGGCAAACTGAAGGCTCAAGATGGGGAGCGCGTTTTCTTTACGTATTCATTTACCTTTGTCTTTACGGACACACCTGCGACATACGTTAGATTCCACATAGAAGTGACATCATACGGTGTTTGTCTTTCTGTGTCTGACTTGCTTCACTTAGCATGATCATCTCTGGGTCCATCCATGTTGCTGCAAGTGGCGTTATTTTGTTCATTTTTTATGGCCGAGTAATATTCCAGTGCATGCACGGACCACGTCTTTATTCATTCGTCTGTCGATCGACATTTAGGTTGTTTCCAGGTCTTGGCTGTTGTAGATAGTGCTGCAAGGAATACGTGGTGCGTGTGTCTCTTCAGATTACGGTTTTCTGCAGAGACATGCCCACGACTGGGGTTACTGGGTCTTACGGTAGTTCCCTCTTTAGTTTTCTCAGGAACCTCTGTGCTGGTTTCCATAGTGGCTGCACCAGTTTCCGTTCCCACCAACAGTGTAGGAGGGTTCCCCTTTCTCCACTCCCTTCCCAGGGCTTCTTGGTGGTGGTCTAGTCTTGACAGGAGAAGACCACCAACCTTGTGTGGGTCAGTAGGGCACTCTGTCCGAGACATCAAGATAGCAGAAGACCCAAGATTCCAGAAGAAGCAAATAATTCGTGGAACCTAAGAGGCGATTGAAACGAACAGGGAACGTAAGATAATTTTTTTTTAAAGTCTTGTTTTGAATCATGATTTCGGAGAAGTCTGAGAAGGTTCTGCCTCCGTCAACAAAAATAGGATGTTCCGATGAAAGAGAAACAGGAAGAGCTTTCAGCAGGATGGCTGGAAATTTCAAGGGGGAATTTTTAAAAGTCCAAACGGTGATCTTATCCCTATCCTTGTGACTTTAGCTGTCATCCTAAAGCTGGTGGCTCCCAAAGGCACAGCTGTCAGCTATGCCCTTTTCCGGGGTGCTGGAGGCCACTGCCTTTTGGGGTGTCTGTCTCCACCACACATCAGCAGGGCCCCTTGAATTAACGTCCTGAGGCTGTTGTCACAAACCATGAGAAGTCAGGTGGCCTAAAACAACAGACCTCCACCCACCCCCGGCCCTGAGACCACATGTTTGAGGTCCCAGGGTCCTAGGGCTGTGTTCCCTTGAGAGGCTCCAGGGGAGAGTCCTTCCTGCCTCTTCCAGCTTCTGGGGGCTCCAGGCGGCCCTGGGCTGGTGGCCGCCTCCGTCCCGTCTCTGCCTCCGTCTTCCCGTGGCTTCTCCTCTGTGTCTGGGTCTCCTCTTGTGTCTCTTAGGAGGACCCTGTCCTTGGATGGAGGGCCCCCTCATCCAGGAGGACCTCCTCTCAGGCCCTTCCCGTGGCTTCTCCTCTGTGTCTGGGTCTCCTCTTGTGTCTCTTAGGAGGACCCTGTCCTTGGATGGAGGGCCCCCTCATCCAGGAGGACCTCCTCTCAGACCCTTCCCGTGGCTTCTCCTCTGTGTCTGGGTCTCCTCTTGTGTCTCTTAGGAGGACCCTGTCCTTGGATGGAGGGCCCCCTCATCCAGGAGGACCTCCTCTCAGACCCTTCCTGTGGCTTCTCCTCTGTGTCTGGGTCTCCTCTTGTGTCTCTTAGGAGGACAGTGTCCTTGGATGGAGGGCCCCCCCATCCAGGAGGACCTCCTCTCGGACCCTTCACTTCCATTCAGATAACCAGACTAACAGGTTAAAACCATAGGAACCCACCCTCCCCCATCCTGGGGACCAGACATCTGAGGTCAAGGGGTCCCAGGGCCGCGCTCCCTCTAGAGATTCCAGGGGAGGGTCCTTCCTGCTTCTTCCAGCTTCTGGGGGCTCTGTCTATCTAGTTATTTGTCTTTCCATCTGTTCATCCATCCATCCATCCATCCATCTTCCTTTATTTTCCTCTTTCCTTCCATATATCTGTCCATCTACCTTCTATGTAATCTATCATCTAGCTCGTCTACTTTTATATCTATATTTCTGTCTTCTCTGTATCATCTGTCATGTCTGTTTCTCCGTTATGTATCTGTATCTATCATGTATCAGTCTGTCATCTAACTACTATTTCTGTCTATCATTATTGTTATTTGTCTTCTATTTACCTGTTATCCTTTGTCCATCCATCTCTCCAGCCACTGTCTGTCTGTCCTCTCATCCATCTCAGTCATCTGTCTCATCAATTTTCATCTGTCTGTATTTCTGTGTCATCTCTATATCTGTTCTCTCTCTGTATTTATTATGTATGTGTGTGTGTGTATCTGTATGTAGCATCTTTGTATCTACCTCATGTCATTTTTGTCCTCCACCTGTCTGTTATCTGTCTTTTATCCACGCGTCCATCCATCCATCATCCATCTATCTAGAGGAGTGATTTTTGAGTGAGCGCACTGCTGCTCCTCTGGGGGACACTTGGCAGTGTCTGGAGCCGTTGTGATGGTCACAGAAGCAGGGAGGGGGCTGCTGCTGGCCTGCGGTGGGTGGACATCAGGTTGCTCGCTCAACGCCCCGCAGTGCCCAGGACGCCCCCATCAGGCAGAATCATCTAACCCAGACTCTCCATCAGGCTGAGGTCGAGAGACCTCCTGAGGCGCTTTTGGTAAGTTGGGGGGTTCCTGTGACTTGGTCACCTCCCCCCTGGATGCAGCTTAGGATCGCTGCTTTAACTTGGCCGGCTGGCGTCGGGCACCTGCGAAGACCAAAAATATCTGCCGATAGAAAGCCCAGGGCGGGGCCAGGAGTTCCAGGCATTTCCTTGCGGAGCGCTTGTCTGTGTTGGGGCTGGAGTGGGGAACTCCTGGGCTCCCTTTTTTTCCCTCTGTGATTACACATTTCGTATCTTTGGTAGGAGAGAGTATCACTTCGTAAGTTCATCTGTCAGTGGGAGAACTGTGGTTCTAAAACAGCGGCTCTATTTTTATCTTTTAAAATGGGACACCGTGAAATGAAATGTTGTTGGCCTCGGCAGTATTTGGGCGCGGTTACTTGTTTTGGGTTTTTTCAGAGCTCACCCCTCCCACCCAGAGCCCGGCTGAACCCTGTGCCGTTTATTCAGCTGGTCTTTGAAGTTCCGGTTCCATGCTTAGTAAAAAACCTTCATAACTTTATCCAAAACAAACATCGTTTGCGATAAATTTTGCTTACTAAGATAACAATACACAAGCCATTAAATTCACCCTTTCAAAGTGTTTAACTTTAATCAGAGTTAACACACATTCTTTTTTTCTGTCTGCACTTGTGACATATGGAGGTTCCCAGGCTAGGGGTTGAATCAGAGCTACAGCCACCGGTCTACACCACAGCCACAGCAACACCAGATCTGAGCCTCGTCTGCAAGCTACGCCATAGCTCATGACAACATCAGATTCTTACCCACTGAGCGAGGCCAGGGATCGAACCTGCATCCTCATGGATACTAGCTGGGTTTGTTCCTTCTGAGTCATGACGGGAACGCCCAGCACAAATTCTTTAAAATACCTTCTGAAGGCCCCCCCCCCCATAATACAGAAGTTTGTCTAGACTTGTTTGCGGCCATAAATTCCAGAATCCAACTTTTAAAAGGAGAAGTGCACGCTTTAGACCCTTATGATGCCATGTAATGTAGCTTACAATCGTTTCTTTTTTAAAAAAAAGCTTTTTTTGGGTGCAATGATGTCATGTAATGTAGTTTATAATCCTTCTTTCTTTTTTAAATTTTTATTCGGCTGCCATCTTCTGGCATGTGGAAGTTCCCCAGGCCAGAGACTGAAGCACACCACAGCAGTGACACCACCCGATCCTTAACCCAATGCGCCACCAGGGAACTCCCATTATCTTTTCTTTTTCTTTTTTTTTAATTTTTGTTATTTTTTTCCATTATACCCAGCTGCACAGCATGGTGACAGGGTTACACATACATATATGGATTCATCACAGGTGGTTAGACATAGTTCCCAGTGCTATACAGCAGGATCTCCTTGCTTTTCCAGCCCAGAGGCAACAGTCTACAACTCTTAACCCCAGACTCCCCTACCATCCCACTCCCTCCCCCACCCTTTTGGCAACCACAGGTCTGTTCTCCAAGTCCTTGATTTTCTTTTCTGCATAAAGGTTCATTTGTGCAGTATATTAGATTCCAGTGATATCATATGTTATCTGTCTTTCTCCTGACTTACTTCACTCAGTATGAGGGTCTCTAATTCCACCCATGTTGCTGCAAATGACATTATTTTATTCTTTTTTATGGCTGAGTAATATTCCATTGTGTATGTATACCACATCTTCCTAATCCAATCATCTGTCGATAGACATTAGGGTTGTTTCCATGTCTTGGCTATTGTGAATAGTGCTGCAATGAACATGCGTGTGCAGGTGTCTTTTTCAAGGAAAGTTTTGTCCGGGTATATGCCCAAGAGGGGGATTGCTGGGTCATATGGTAGTTCTATGTATAGTTTTCTAAGGCACCTCCATACTGTTTTCCATAGTGGTTGCACCAGCTTACATTCCCACCAACAGTGCAGGAGGGGTTCCCTTTTCTCCACACCCCCTCCAGCAATTGTTGTCTGTGGACTTGTTAATGATGGCCATTCTGACTGGGGTGAGGTGGTATCTCGTGGTAGTTTTGATTTGCACCGTAATCTTTTGTGATATGGCTTTGGTGGAAAGGAAGCTTTGAGGAAAAAGAGCTAGGTTTTACAATAATAAATTCATTAATTCAGGCACAGTAATTCTTTTGCCATCATTATCTAATGTGTGTTTATTAAATTGATCAATGTAACATATATATATATATATATTTTTTTTGTCTTTTTGCCTTTTTTATCTAAAGCCTCACCTGCGGCATATGGAGGTTCCCAGGCTAGGAGTCTAACAGGATCTGTAGCCGCTGGCCTTCGCCACAGCCACAGCAACGCGGGATCTGAGCCGCGTCTGCAACCTACACCACAGCTCACGGCAACGCCGGATCCTTAACCCACTGAGCAAGGCCAGGGATTGAACCTGCAACCTCATGGTTCCTAGTCGGATTCGTTAACCACTGAGCCATGAAGGGAACTCCAGTGTAACATGTTTTTAACTACTGTGTACATAAGACATTTCTGGAGTTCAGAAATTTAAAAAATTAAAAAAATTTGGAGTTCCCTTTGTGGCTCAGCAGGAACGAGGCCACCTGTAGTTTCCATGAGGATGAGGGTTAGAGCCCTGGCTTTGCCCAGTAGGTTGAGGATCCGGCATTGCCTGAGCTGTGGTGTAGGTCGCAGATGTGGTTCAGATCCCGCGTTGCTGTGGCTGTGGCGCAGACCGGCAGCTGCTGCTCCGACTGGACCCCTGGCCTGGGAACCTCCATACGCCCCAGGTGCGGGCGGCCCTGGGAAGAAAAGAAAAGTCTTCCGGCAGAGGCCCCCCTGTTTCTGGCCCCCATCCGCTCCGGCTGCCCCCTCAGTCCAGGTGCCCAGCTCGGTGTCGTGTTCTTTTTGCAGACACCTTTGTCAACATGCAGAAGCAAATGTCACCATCGAGATGGCCATTTTATTAACTTTCTGCCTCCTTGGCGTCTCCTTAGAAGTGACACGTCCTTTTTCTTTTTTTTAATCGCTTTAAACATTCCCGAACTAGTGTCACCAGTCTAAACGGCTTGCAGCCGGTGTTCCAGGTGCTGGGAGGTGACGGCAAAGTGACCCAATCATGTACGTGTGCATCCTTTTTCTCACACTGGCCTCGTCGCGTTCCACCCCAGGGGGTTAGGCAGCGCTCCCCGGGCTGGGCAGCAGCACCGCCTTGCCCGTCCACTCCGAAGGCAGCGGTTCGCGTCTCCGAACCCGTTACCTGCCGGAGACAGTGATGGGAGGTGAGGCCAGTTTGGTGGCGTCCAGATCCTGGAGCGTGGGGAGGCCGGAAGCCATGGCATGGCTGTGTCCGGCGCTCCCCTCGGCGCCGTCTGCGCTTTCCGGGGCTGGAGGAGGAGCTGGGGCCGCGCGGACGCGGTGCTTATGGTCTGCGCGGGCATGCTGGGTCCGTGTCAGCTGCCCGGTGATGAGGTTTCAGCTCCTTTTTTGGGAACTTGACTGACAGAGCCCGTCTGTACTGGTTGTCTGTCTCTCCGTCCGTACCTTCTTCCGTCTGTGTCTGTGTATCTGTCCGTCCTGTCCTTGCTCCTTATTTACAGGTAAGAGAGGACAGGTGGGCCGGGCGGGGGGTGCCTCCTGCCGCTGGATTGCCAGGTACACAGCCCGAAGACACGGGTGAGCAGGACAGGGCCTTCCCTACGGCCGCCCTTAGCCAGATGTCCCCGGTCTGGTCTGGACTCTGTGGGTGGTGTCCGTGCGGCGCAGCAGGTTAAGGATCCCCTGTGGCCGTGGGTTCGATTCCTGGCCCCGGAACTTACCCAGGCCGTGGTCACAGCCTGTTTAAAAAAAAAAAAAATGTGGAGTCTGCGTAAGAGACGGGCATCCTCGAAGACTGCCATGAGGTTCGTAGTGCTCTCCAGTGTACAAGGTAGATGTGATTTTTTTTCGGCTGTCCCTCGGCACATGGAGCCAGCGATCGGCTCCGAGCCACAGCCGCGAACTAAGCCGCAGCTGCAGCAATGCTGGATCTTCACCCCACTGTCCTGGGCTCGAGGTCGAACACGCATCACAGCACGCCCAGGTCACTGGCAATCCTGTTGCACCACAGCGGGAGCTCCAGAGCTGGGTTTTTTTTTTTTTTTAAAGAACTTTTTATAGGAGTTACCACAGTGGCTCAACAGGTTAAGAACCCAACTAGGATCCTTGAGGACGCAGGTTCGATCCCTGGCCTCGCTCAGTGGGTTAAGGATCCGGCGTTGCCGTGAGCTGTGGTGTCAGTCGCAGATGCAGCACAGATCTTGTGTTGCTGTGGCTGTGGTGTAGACCTGCAGCTGCAGCTCCGATTCGACCCCTAGCCTGGGAACCTTCATATGCTGCAGGTTTGGCCCTTTAAAAAAAAAAAAAAGGGAATTGCTTTTATAATCTCCTGACAGCCCCTCCCTTGCTGCGTGGACGAGGTTTCATCCTAGTTAGGGCAGACCTTTCAGAGCGTGAGCTCAGGCATTTTTAGGGAACCGTGACTTATTTCCGAATCTCTGAAACAGGAAGAAAACAGAGGGTGAAATGAAAGGTTAGGTGAAATGAATCGTTCAATTCCTGACTATTGAGCAGAATACAGGAAATACTTTTTTTTTTAAATGGCTGCACCTGCAGCCTTGTGGCAGTCCCCACAGCAGGGATGGAATCCTGCTGCAGCCGCGACCTGTGCCACAGCTGCAGCAACACGCGGATGCTTTAACCCACTGTTCAGGGCTGGGACCCGCGCTGTTGTAGTCGTGTTCTTAACCCACTGTGCCACAGCAGGAACTCCGGGAAATCTTTATTTATTTTTTTTTTTTTGTGGCTGCACTTGTGGCATCTGGACGTTCCCAGAGAAGGGTCAAATCAAAGCTACACCTGCCAGCCTACAGCACAGCCACAGCCACGCCAGATCCGAGCCGCGTCTGCGACGTAAACCACAGCTCACGGCAACGCCAGATCCTGAACCCACTGGGCAAGACCAGGGATCGAACCTACATCGTCACGGATTCTAGTTGGGTTCTTCACTCACTGAGCCACCACGGGGACTCCTGTCTGAATTCTGTAACACACAGGTTGTTCTCAAGATTGTGTTATTTCAGGCTGCCCCGTCCTTTCTTGGTAAAGTAATGGGTCTTCTTAAGCATGTCCTCAAACGGTTTGTTTGTACCCCTTTCCTCTTCAGAGAGTGGAGACAGCCTTTGCTCTAGGGTCTTCTCCCTGCACACCCAGCAAGCAAGTATGTCAGATCGTGTCACTTGATGGTCGCCCCCAGATGAAGCGATGGGAGTGCAGGATGGGTCTGAGAGCTTCCCAGTGTTGGACTGCCTAGGAAAAGAGAAAGGACAGGAGTTCCCGTCATGGCTCAGGGGTTAATGAACCTGACTAGCATCCATGAGGATGCAGGTTCCATCTGTGGCCTCGCTCAGTGGGTTCAGGATCCAGCGTTGCTGTGAGCTGTGGTGTAGGTCACAGATGCGGCTCGGATCCCGCGTTGCTGTGGCTGTGGTGTAGGCCGGCAGCTACAGCTGCGATTCAACCCGTAACCTGAGAACGTCCATATGCTGCGGGTACGGCCCTAAAAAGACCAACAAAAAAGGGGGAGATGTGAAATTTGGCTTTTTGGTGAAACGTCCTCTTCTCGAGTGTCCTAGAGAAACCCCCCCTTTCCAGCGGGGGCGTGTTCCACGCGAGGGCCAGGGGGCTTACCCGCCAGCACGGAAACCCCTTTGCCCAGAAAGTGCTGCTGTTATGAAGCTTCCTCTTATCCCCTCTGGGAACGGACACGCCGCGGGCGGCCTTCTTTGGCTGAGCTTTTGGAAAGTTCCTCACTTTGCTACAACAGACTGGCTTTTCTTTCTGTGAATTCTCAGGGTTTTTCCTGGAGTTTCTGCTCACCGGCTGTGTGCAGAGAGAGAGCACAGTGTCTGGGGGGTGTCTTCCGCGCTGGCCTGTAAACGTGCCCGAATTTCCCGGCCCCGCCTCAGTGTAGAAGACTTGAACGGCACCAGGGGCTTTTCGAAATATGTATGTTTTGATTTCCAAACACGTTCTCAAAAAAGCGGGATAACCAGTCAAACTCCTGTTGGCTTCTGCGTGCAACACCGTGAACTCACAGTATTAGGTGGTTTTGATAATATGAACGCTGGAAGGGTTCCCAGCACCACTTG